>OY992877.1:158015513-158592519 GCA_963921405.1 Cepaea hortensis | reverse complement strand
TCCGACTGTCTGGTGAAGGGCTTGAACCCCTAACCTCGGCATCATCACACCGGATGTTTAAGAACACACGTTCGTATTCATTCGGCCATGCTGGCCTCCACCAAAGAAATGAATGAATAAGCACTGGCGGAGTTGGCTGGTTCATGAATCCTCTGAAAGAGTGAGTTTTAACCTTTAAGTCTGATGTATTGGCATTGAGATTGTTTGAGTCCTGAAAGGGCTTGCATCTATCACAGTGAGGTTGGTGAAGAAACCGTCCTCCCAACCCAGTACTGAAATACCTCCTCCATGGGGTCTGTGTTGCAGTGCTGGTCTTTCTTTCTCCAAGCTTAGAAACTAACTGGGTGCACAAGACTGGTACTGGAGCTTAATCTCAGTGGAGAGGTATATTAGCATGCAGCCAGCACAGCACATATGGACTGGCTGAGATTATGTATAGGCTGGTTGTTTCCTACAGGTTTAAGGAATGTCATTGTCCACAGACTCCAACACAGTGTCCAAATGTGTGGTGTTCCTTTGATTATGTGAGCATGTGTATAAAATGTAAAGGCAGTAGCATAGCAGATACCGCCATTGGGGTGTCAGATGTTGGACACTCACATATTCTAGATCGTGCCATAATGAGGTAATGCGACCAGTAAGCTTCCAAGCTGCCTTTCCTTCTAAAAAAATTCCCTAAAATTCTGAAAATTATCTGGTATCATTTCAAGAGGACTGGCTGAGCCATCAAAATCAAAATCTTTTTCTGAACTTAAAAACATATCCAGTGACAACAATCACATGATGATGATAAGTTACTATCAATATCAAAGTGAAAATAAAGGAATGTGGGATTCATTAAGACAAACAAATAGGAAACATTTTATTATTCTCTTTCTTCAACAATTAATCACATCTATAGATGCACACATTGTATGACTATATTTTTCCTTTCACCACTGCACTTTACACAAACTATTCATGTTTCATAATAATCAGTTTCTTTTATGATTTCTGGTACTCTAATTTCCTCTAGGAATCTGCCATTCTTTGCACTCAAAAGTCTTCTCGTGAAATCTCAGTCTAGCTCTATGCAAATATATAATTATCTATTCAGTGTGAGGGAGCCTTGGTATTAAAGTGACCGACACTTGCCTGCTGACCTGGTGGTCATGGGTTCAATCTGCAGCTGGGTGGATTCAGATTTTAAAACAGGTTGATTCAGATTTAAATAGATACCAAAAAGGTCTTGGGAAGTGAAGGTGGCCTATGTGATACTGACCACATCACTCACTGAGATCACATCACTCATTGAGACCACATCACCCCCTGAGACTACATCACTCACTGAGACTACATCACTCACTGAGACTACATCACCCCCTGAGACCACATCACTCACAGAGACAACATCACCCCCTGAGACCACATCACCCCCTGAGACCACATCACTCACAAAGACCAACCACATAACCCAATGAAACCACATCACCCACTGAGTGATGACTGGTCTATTAAAGATATGGATCTAACATTGTATTATATAACATTGTGTCTTAAAATGTGTAAAAGGTCTTCCCCTAGCTCTGTATCCATTATATTTCTTCAATGTTTCTCTTTGTGGTAGATGGTACCAGAACATTCTTGTGAGATGGCCAAACCATTTAATCTGTTGTTCTTTAATGAAGTGCATGATTGGTTTCAGGCCTAGTTGTCTTTTTCTTCATTCCTAATTCTATCGGTCACGGTTACTCATGTAGATCTTCTAAGGCATCTCATCTCTGTTGTTATGATTTTGTGTTCATTAGTTTTTTTAAGTGAACAAAACAATGACGAAGAACTGCTAACAAAAATACCACACAAAGAAAAGTTGTTTAGTTAGTAGTGACTTATTAATTCTTACCATACGTACGCTTTGGTTGAACAGCTGTGTCAGTGTCAGAATCTGAAAAATCTGTTGAAGGAAAATGAGATTATTTTTTATGCCTTGCTATCAGAGAATGTACTTCTGCTATAGAATAACAAAGAAGACAATAATTTTAAGCTGCTTTGCAGTTTTATCCCAGTATGTGTATCTACATGCCCCCATAAACAATAACACAAAAAGACAATAATGGTAACTTATCTCAAACGACAACTAGCCAAAAAACATTCCCTTATGTATGGCATGTTACACCCTCCTTAGGTATTTATAATGCCCATGTTAAACACTGCCTCAGTGAGTCATTTGTTATTGATTATTTTTCATGCGTTTTAATGCTATTGTTCTTTTGTTGTCAAAATTTGCTTCATAAGTGATGTTGAATGAAAGAATGTATGAGAGGAAATGGAGAAGAAAGGGCAGAATGTCAGACGGGCCTGCGTGCCCAATTCTTAACATTTTGAAAATAAAGACTTTCGTTCGTTCGTTCCCTGTTTCTAATGACATTATGGAATATCTTTTAGAGTGTGAATAAATTACTTCACTGCCATAAAGTTTTTAAAAATCCTAGATGTATATTTGCAGCTTTTTTCTTTCCATCCATCCAGTTCTTTATAATTTCTTGTATTTGTCATTGTATTATTTGTACAATTTTTCATAATATACATTCTATTATCTTCCTTTTCTGTTTCTGTCTCTACATGTGCCTAATGGTAGAGGGTGTCATGATTTTCACCGACATCCTCACTTCCAATGAATATTTCTATGAAATATCCAAATAAACCTTTGTGGATACAAAATTGATAAATTCTGTAACTTTAGCAAATTTAATTCAGTTATTCCAAATGGCAAAAAACTAGATTTTTAAATGTGAACCCTCATTAAAACAAAAACTATTTGAGCTGACTAAATTAACCATTTAACCACTTCATCTGAAAATAATTTTTATTCATTGCTCTTTTAAAGGAAGTGCTTCAGTCATAGTTATCAATCTCTGAGGGGAGTGCTTAGTCATAGTTATCAATCTCTGAGGGGAGTGCTTCAGTCATAGTTATCAATCTGTGGGGAGTGCTTCAGTCATAGTTATCAATCTCTGAGGGGAGTGCTTCAGTCATAGTTATCAATCGCTGAGGGGAGTGCTTCAGTCATAGTTACCAATATCTGAGGGGAGTGCTTCAGTCATAGTTATCAATCCCTCTGTGTACCAGGCTTTGATATGCATTTGTATAAAGTTTACTTCTCCAGACTGCATCCAAGGTAACAGGCTCTATCTACCCACGGATACGTTCTTACTCTCTAACAAATTTTCCTGGCCCGCAGCCTTATGGTCTACTCTTTAAATTTCCAACTGTTATAGAATTTCTTTAAGTGTGTAAGCTGCACATGGGACTTTCAGTGTTTATTTTAATCTGTGAAGTCTAGATATCTGATCTCACTACCTAAGAGACCAGAGAAGTATGATATTAGAAACGAATAGACTTGAAAAAAAACCCAGCAAAATGCAGTGAGGAAAGACAGTATCTTCACAGCCAGAGGCAGACATGAAAACCTTTTAGACACATCTCTCCCAATAGCTGAATAATATTTCAAAAAGATTCATAAACACTTGCCTGATTCAAGGTCACTCTCATTAGTGTCAACAACAGAAGGCTGCAAAGTAACAGGAGATGGTTTTGCAGTGACTTTTTTTGAAAATGTAATGATGCATTCCACAAATGCTCGCCTACTTTCATAGACCACAAACTCCTTGTGGTTGACAGGACAACCCTAAAATATAATAAATCCCAATTACTATAAAGCATAAACAATTATTTCAACCCTAATTTATAACTAATTTTTATGCAGAGAAACATTTTTATCAAACAAATGTGAATCTCATCAGTTATCAGTTGGGGTATCTTCATTGCACTCCGGACAGGTTCATAGGTGCTCAGAACCCCCCCCCCCCCCCCCCCCCCCCCTCCCCCGGCATATGCATCACCGTTTGGTGGCTAATAGTGTCAGTTCTGTGTTGGTTGACGAGGCACCTCTGTTTCCCGATGTACCTCTCGCGTCTGGCCGTGCCGATTCTTACTCCCAAGTCTTTCATCCTGGACAGCAATGTGGATTCGCTGACATCAAAGTCCTCTGTTCTCGCCATATCTTTAAGGACGTTAATAACATCGGCACGGTCCATGGGCTGGCCATCTACAGGGGGTGCAAAGCCAGCCAGTTTATCAGCTCGTTCATTTCGCTCGACTCCCGCATGTCCACAGCGACTCTGTCCACTGTCTACGTACAGATCCAGCTTCGACCTTCTGAATCATGCTCATTGAATCACTTAGTACACACACGTTGGTATAATGCTGTGATTCCAGCCATATGAAAGCCTGTGTAACTGCCATCACCTCTATCGTCATGCTGCTCATGGTCATAGGGTGGGCACCACTGGATTCTTGAATGGTTCGGCCCGCTGAATGGGCCGTAAATGCCCACGCACTTCTCTGCTGCTTTGCAACAGATCCATCTGTATAGATGAGCACTTCGGGGCTATCTGAGTGTTCATAGATGAGCCCGTTGACCTCTGCATTGACAGCGGCAGGGTTCTGCTCTCTGCACCGTCTGTCGAGTGTGATAATGCAGGAGAAAGTGCACTTAAAAGCTGGAGGCACCGGCACCCATTCCTTGCCGGGGTTGATACTGGTAAGACTGCAGGCCTGTCTAACGACATCTTCCGCCCGACCCATCCATGATTTGCCCCTCTTTAGCCTGTCACCCTTTTCTCTGAATATAGCGTCATGCAGAGGGTGCTGCTCATCTGCACTTATTTTTAAGTATGGACAAGCTCTCCAGATCTTGATCCTGTGTTCCATTGTTGGGATGTCAAGGAGGTATCTCATTGCTACACAGCTGGTGTCTCTTGAGCAGCCCAAAATGATGCGCATGGCTTCGTTTTGTACCTTTTCAAGTCTTCCAATCTGTGTAGGGCTGACAGTGAGGATGGCCAGGGCATACTCGATGCGTGAAAGCACCAGTCCTTGGAACATAAATTAGCAGTCTTTGCTCGATATTGGCAGTCGCCATGACTCTCATTGCTGACAAACTTTTTTGAGCTTTCATTATGACATAATTGATACGATCTCTGAAGGACAGGCCAACATAAGTCAAGATAAGTTAATCTCATCGTAAGTTAGTAACAGTAAGTAAATGACCCTTTACACACCTTGATTCATATTGGATATATTGTGCTAGTTCCATATTTTTTATTATAGATCAATCGCCTCTCAGTAGATTTTATGGCCGCCTTACTTCCCAGGTAATTTCTTACTACCCAGTTTAGGGTGGCTTGACCTGTGACCCCAGATCAGTATTAAATAAAATCTGCCTGTACAGCTATTCAAATGCATGACCACCGGGTTGGCAGACAAGTGTGCTAGCCACCATGCTACCACTTCATTATCATAACATAAATGAAAACTATGAAATATTAGATATCCTTGATTACTTGATTACTTACTTTGGAATTCCTCTTCTCCCATCTTCAGTCTCTATCAGTGGTTTCACTTATTAATTATATATGGTCTAATTGTCTGCCTGCAGAGAAGACTGTTTGACGCTTTCATTCCAGCACTCTTTATATCATCACTGAGATCAAAAGCTTTAGACTCTTGTGTCATGGCTGCCTGTCTTTTATTCAGCAGGATTCACCAAACCATCCCCAATACAAAAATTGTTCTTTTTAGATCTGCAAGAACTAGATGCTGACACCCTCACTTGCTGTCTGTATGTGATATGGAAGTCTCCACACCAAAATGGTCAAGCCACCCACCTCTCGTTATGAAGATCATGGGTTTGTTTTTGGACACCAACCTTCGGTTCATGAGTGCAGTTTTTTCAGAGACGGTTGTTGTTGGAGGTATGGAGTTTGTGCTCTGTGCAACTCTTTCATCAGGCTGCTCTACGGAAATAAGACCAAGCCATATGGAATAGAACCCAGTGCAATGAAGTCAGTCCTCTTGCCTTTAACCCTTTTTAATTGTTTGTGAACCTTTCAAGGATCTCACTTCTGAGGTATTTATCTCAATAAACATTGTTTAAAGCATATCTAAGACTATGGTTTAGGAGAGAGAAATGAAAGAGGATACAGACTCGTGGAGTGGGCAAAAGAACAGGAAATGATTGTAGGAAACACCTAGTTTAAGCAACACCCTAGAAGATTATGGACATGGAGGAGTCCTGATAGCAGGATTAGAAACCAGATTGACTACATTCTCATTAGCAGAAGATTTAGAAACGCGCTAACAGTAGCAAAAACAGTTCCCAGTGCTGATTGTTATAGTGACCACAGATTACTCACAGGAACATTGAGGATAAAGTTGAAGAAAGTCAAGTATATAACAGGAAACACTAAATATGATTTGTGTACATTGAGTAATGACAAGGAAATACAAAACAAATTCAACATAGAAGTACAGAACAGATTTGAAATATTGTCTGATCTAGAGATATTATTCCAGGATGTGGATGATCAATGGGAAACGTTGAAGAATTCAATCAATGTGGCTGCAGAAACAACTATTCCAAAATTAAAGAAGGTGGGTTGTAAGAAATGGATGACTGAAGAAATTTTACACCTCATGGAAACAAGAAGACTCAACAAAAATAATTCTGTCAAATATGAAGAAATCCAGACAAGTCAGAATATTATGTAAGGAGGCAAAAGAATCATGGCTTGAAGAAAAGTGCTTAGAAATTGAAAACCAACACAACAGTCAAAATACCAAATTAGTGCACAAAAGAATTCAGGAACTTACTAATAAAAGAACAAGTACATCAACAGGGTGTCTAAAAACTAAAGACGGCAAAATCATAATAGAAAAAGACCAGATTCTACATGTATGGACATATTATGTGAAACACCTTTATGATGATAACAGAGACGAACAGTATGATATTAGATTTAATAATGAAGGACCGCCAATTTTGGAGATGGAGGTTCGAAATGTTCTTAAACATATGAAAGCTGGCAAGGCCCCCGGTGCAGATAACATCACAACAGAAATTATTAAAGCTTTAGAAGAATTTGGACAAGAGCAAGTCACCAGACTGATGAACACATTATATGATACTGGAGATATACCTCCTGAATTATGTAACTCTGTATTTATTGCAATCCCAAAGAAATCAGGAACCTTGGAATGTGATCAACATAGAACAATTAGTATAATGAGTCACATCACATAGATTTTGCTAAGAATTATTATGCAAAGAGTGAGGAAGAAGATATAACCTGAAATAGGGGAAGAACAATGTGGGTTTGTAGAAGGAAAGGGTACAGTAAATGCTGTGTATATACTGCGAACAGTTATTGAACGTGCTATAGAAGTAAACAAGGATATACATCTTTGCTTTATTGACTATACAAAGGCTTTTGATAGAGTTAGACATGTCAACATGGTGGATATGCTTGCAGATCTACAAATTGATGGAAAAGACATTAGACTTATAAAAAACATATATTGGAAACAACAAGCTGCAATAAGGATTGATAATGAAGTGGAACAGTATCAGCCAATTAAAAGAGGTGTTAGGCAGGGATGTGTGATGTCTCCAGATCTTTTTTCCCTATACAGTGAAAATATTTTCAGAAATGTAGAAGATATAAATGGAATCAGCATTGGAGGACGAAACATCAATATCATTAGATATGCAGATGATACAGTATTAATTGCAGACAATGCGCAGGACCTTCAACAATTAGTAGATGCGGTTGTTGTACACAGTGAGCAACTGGGGTTAGAATTAAATTGTAAAAAGACTCAGGTTATGGTCGTCACTAGGAAGGAAGAAGTGCCACAATGTAATATACAAGTAAATGGAAATATTCTTCAACAAGTGAATTGGTACAATTATCTTGGAACAGTCATAACATCTGATGGGAGATGCCTTGAAGAGATTAGAACAAGAATCGCCATGGCGAAAGTAGCCTTTAGCAAGATGAAAAACATTCTGACCAATAAAAAGATGTCAATTGAAACGAGAAAAAGAGTGTTGAGGGGATACATAGAGCCTGTTCTTTTGTATGGATGTGAAACTTGGACAATGTGCAGTCAAGCTGAAAAACATCTGATGGCTGCAGAAATGTGGTTTCTGAGGAAAATGCAAAGAATACCATGGACAGACAGAAAAACCAATGACCAAGTACTACAGGAGACAAATGATCATCGTAAACTGATTAGAGAAATTAGACGTAGACAGTCAAAATTTTTTGGACATGTTATGAGAAGAAATGGATTGGAGAACTGGTGACAACTGGCAAGATCGAAGGAAACAGACCAAGAGGAAAACAGAGAGGAAAATACCTGGATGGCTTGGCCACATGGCATGGACAAGACAGGAACACTGAGCTGATCCACGACACTGGTGATCGAGTGAAATGGCGAGTCATGACCGCCCACGCTTTCCGGCATAGCACATGATTGATTGATTGATAGCATATCACCACAATATATATCATGTCAGGTATGAAATATCAGAACATGTTACCTTTGCATTCTAAATTTGTGACATGTTCATAAATGTATTCCTGGGAAGAGAATATGGTGGTTTTCCTAGTATTCCACATCAACATGAGTAGTCTGTGAACTCATTCACTGACATCAATTGATGGCTATCAGGTTAAGTGTGCGTTCTGCTCTACTAAGGTGCAGTGTTGTCCATTTACTGCAGTGGAGACTCAAACCTCTTGAAATACACTTGCCCCACTTTTTTTGCTTTTCCGGCCCTCTACTGTTAGGAACATAAAGCCATTTTCATTCACAGACAAGCCTTTTTTGTTTAAATAAGTTAGGGGAGTGGTGATAGCACAGTGACTAACATACTTGCCTGCTGGTACTGTGGCTACAATACTTGCCTGCTGGTACAGCGGCTACAATATTTGCCTGCTGGTACAGTAAATGCCTGCTGGTACAGTGGCTAGCATACTTACTTGCCGTGCAGTGGTCATGTGTTCAAATCCCATTAAGGTGGATGTTTAAAACTGACCTGGAATCCCGGGTTGACCCAGCCTTAAATGGCTATCAGGAAATGTCAAGGGAAGTAAAGGAGGCTGGCGTGATAATGACCACATCACCCGGCGAATGCCAATTGGCCTATAACAATATGAGGCTAGCACCATATGCTCAAAACTCCTTACGGCAAATAAAAGGGTCCTTTCATTTTTATATCAAAGCAAGCATGGATTGAGAGAAGTCACACAGAATTAATTACCAACAATGGTGACATAAAGGATGAAATTAAAAGACAAATATCTATTGCTCTTCAGAAACTAAAACTGAATAAATTGTGGAGGAGGACAGATAACTACAAAAATGTGATTTTTAAGAACATGCATCTTTCCCATTGCAACATTCGCCTGTGAGACATGGACACTTACTAAACAAGCTGAACAGCCTTTGAATTGCCTTTCAATATAAATGTTATAGACTGGTTCTAAGAATATCTTTGATTCAGAAAAGAACAAATTAATCCATATGGCAAGAATTGAATACTGAAGAAGGTTGGCTAGTTAGTTAGTTGACAGATCATCCTTATTGCACATCGAACCATTCAGTCCATAAGTGCTCAGATCCCTTCCTCAGTAAATCCCACAACGTGTAGCGGCTAACGACACCAGTTCTGTGTTGGTTTATTAATCTTCTTTGGCTTCCTGCGTAGTATTCTTGCTTGGCCACACCTCCTTTAATTTGCTGTTCTCGCAACCTGACCATCGTTGTAGATTCACAGTCATCACTTGGTTCTTGCAAACGATTTACTTCTCGTAAAGCATTCAGAATGTCAGCCTGGTCCATGGCGCATCCACCTTCCACAATTGACTTACCTACGAGCTTGTCAGCCCTCATTTCCTTGTACACCCGTATGCCCTGGCACAAAAATGAAACTAATCTTTGCCAGCTGAGACCACTTCAGAGACAGCAGCCACTTTCTTCGGATCCACCTCATCCCTATCTTCATGAGCATGCTCATTGAGTCTAGGCCTGTATGCATGTAATGGAACAATGACAGTGCTGTCAGATTCGGTGATAATACTAGTCAGACCAAAGAAAATTGCAAAAGAACAATAACAATGGCAGCCAATGAGATTTAAGCCTAATATAAACAATTAAAGATGGCATCTTTAAAATCTTCAAAAGCAATTATCTCGTTTTCTTCAAGAAATGCATGAAAATGATTGATGATAGTAAGCAGCAAGCACAAATTATAGTATACCTCAACTGAATCATAAAATCTGTAGCCTTTGTAAGGTGGAGTCTTCTCAGGTTCTCTAAGTAGCTTTCTGTCCTTTTCTCCTTTCTCGTAAATCTGAAAATGAAATATGTAAGTGTAGAGAACATATGTTTTTTAAATCCAAAAAGCAAACACAAATATTCATATCAGATCAATTGTCATATTCATACTTCATGTTATTTTCTTTTTTTTTTTCTATTTAAAACCATTCGGTAGTTGGCACTCGTGCTTATCTAGCCAGTGATTCAGTGATTGGGTTCAATTTCCAGCAGTAGTTGAATTCATTTTTATTTCGGCAAGTATGGCTCTGTGGTAGTTTTCTGGAAATTATCTAGGCTAGAGATATCTTGATAACTGCAGCCAAAGATTTAATTCCGACCAAGAAAAAGCAACATAAGCCATGGATTACATCAGACACTTTAGAATTAATAAAACAATGAAGGGAACTGAAACAGAAAGGGGGTGAATCCGATAACAGCAGCATGAAGTGTAAATCTTTAACTCAAGAAATAAGAAAGAACACAAAAAAGGACAAAAATCAATACATACAAGATTGTTGTACCAGAATAGAGCAATATCATGAGACTAGAAGAGATTACGAAATGTTCAAAGAAATGAAGTTATTTACAAGAAATGTTCAACTTCAATTGAATGTTATCTGTGAGAAGATGGGAAATACCTTAACAGAAAATAGACAAATTCTAGAAAGATGGCAGGAGTACTGCAGTGGAATGTATGATATGAATGACAGTGAGGATATGAATGAGATACACAAACCAATGACAGCCGAGACAGGACCTGAACCCTCATTAATCAGAGGATATCAGGCCACATGTTTTGACCGCGAAGGACACAAAGGAGGAGTTCTAATACTTACACGAAATAAATTACCTTGCAGCGAAGTATCTGTGATCTCTGACAACCAAACGGAAATTATATGTGTTATAAAGGACGTGAAAAAAGAATTTACAATCTGTATAGCCCAGCAGATAAGGACCTTACACTCTCAAACATGAAAATAAGTGACACAAACTGCATTATTGTCGGAGACTTTAATAGCCGTTCAGAAAGATGGGGATACCCAGATACTGACAAAAGAGGAGATGAAGTGCAGGACTGAGAGTACACACATCCTCCTTTGCAGATGACCTAGCCATATGGACATCTGAAGAATATATTAGTACATAACAGCAGAATACAGCAAGCCTTATAAGCGCTAGAGGACTGGTCAAAATCATGGCTAGTGAAGATAAGTGAGGAGAAAACAACATGCACAGTGTTCCCCCTCTCAAATAAAACTCAGGAACCTAAGCTGGTATTGAATGGAAAAATATTGCGCCATGAAGAAAATCCAAACTATCTAGGAGTCACCTTTGATCTTCGCCTGACATGGAAAACACAGGTTGAGAAAAATCGAACAAGAGCAAGGCAAAGAATGGCAATCATGAAAAAGCTTGCTGGTACAATGTGGGGAGCAGATGAGAAAGTTCTCAAGAAGTTATATACTGGACGGGTGAGGTCAGTACTGGAATATGGAATTGCAGCATGGGAAACAGCAGCTAAGTCAAACTTTAACAAAATAAGTAGTCCAAACTCAAGGAATGCAAATCATAACTGGAAGCCTGAAGACAATGCCTATTAATGAACTAGAAAAGATCACTTGTTTACAACCAATGCAGAATAGAAGAGATAGCAGAGCCCAGCAACAAGCAGAAAAATTCAGAAGATTGACAGACCACCCTATGTATAACAGGTTTAATGGTTTTGGAAAGGGAAGACTGAAGCGTGGCAACTTTGTAGAAACTGCAAAACGAAAGATTAGGGCAGATCCCATACTTAACATATCAACAGTCAAAACCATTTACAATGCACGCAAGTTCCCAGCTTGGAGACAGCAGCAACTGCCTGAGATAGTAGAAAACATTCCTGGTATTGAGAAAAAGAACACTCAGAATGAATATGAAAGAAGAAAAATAACCCTAAAATACATTAAAGAACATTACCCAAGCAGCAATTGGGCCCATGCATATACAGATGGATTAGCCAAAAATTCAATAGAAAATGGAGGAGGAATTCTGCTAAATTTAAAAAATGGAGTGAAAAAAACACAGTCAGTGGCAACTGGAAAATTTTCAAGTGACTTCAAAGCGGAGGTAGAGGCTTTGAAAACTGCAGCAGAAATGCTCTTGATGGAGGAAAATAAAGAGAAGCAAATAGTTATCTTCACAGATGCAAAGTCAGCTGTCTCAATACTGAAGAGCAAAAACAGAAACAGAACTAGCTGACCTAAGAGCAGCACTCCATGGTCTATGCCAGAAATCCAAAAAAGTTGTAATACAGTGGACCTCATCACATTGCAGTATACCTGGAAATGAAGAGGCTGACAGACTAGCAAATGAGGGTGGACGACTACCACAGCCTGACATAGACATAACCTATAATGAGGCAAAGAGGTTTATAAAAAGCACAGCTAAACATTTGCTGCAGAAGTGCCCAATATATGCTGAACAGAGAAAGATATTTTGGCCCACACCTGCTTCATTTGAGGACAAGCTCTATGGAGATATCAACAAGCTCAAGTTGACTGCAGCTTACTTTAACTTTATTCAGGTTGATATTTAAGGTGCATGAAGAAGTATTTAGACTGCCACACTTCATACTACAGGTATGTCAATTACAAAAGCGTCCCAGAGGCATGAAATGGAATATTGTTTGGATAGCAAATTCATTACGTGGAAAGTCCGAATCAAAAGCCCACAGTGGGCTTCATAAAAGGTGGAAAAGTGTCCTAGTGGCACGAAATGGAATATTGCTTGGATAGTAAATCCATTACGTGGAAAGTCTGAATCAAAAGCCCACTTTGTGGGCTTCATAAAAGGTGGAAAAGTGTCCTACTGGCACAAAATGGAATATTGCATGGATAGCAAATCCATTACGTGGAAAGTCCGAATTAAAAGCCCACTGTGTGGGCTTCATAAAAGGTGGAAAAGTGTCCTAGTGGCACGAAATGGAATATTGCTTGGATAGCAAATCCATTACATGGAAAGTCCAAATCGAAAGCTCACTGTGTGGGTGTCATCTGCAGACTGCATACTTCTGGTTTCCGGAAGAACAGCCTATGGTGAATGGAAGGCCCAATATACGGAAGTGAGGCTAAGCAGCCATGTGCAGGATGTGACGATTCCTTGGGTGAGCCCTGTACCAGAGCGCTGTGTATCAACTCTGCAAGTATGGAAGCCTCCTTGGATGGCGGGGAATGCCCATTGTCTGCCCCTGCCTTCACTTGAGGGCTGACCAGGATGTCTTTGGCTGTTCTATATGAGCCAGCTGGGATGGGGGATAACACCACAACAGTGAGAGTCAAACGTCCTAAGAAACCCCCGGGAATGTTAACCCGGTCAACAAATGCCCGCAGAAGTCGGATGTGTCGGCCTAACGACGCAAGAAAGCAGCTCTGCTGTAAACAGGCACAACGCAATCACGTCTGGGAAAAAAAACTCTGGATGAACGCAGAAGAAGAAGAAGAAGAAGAAGAGGAAGAACCCTCATTAGATAAAATTGCATGGGCAATAAAAAACCTGAAGAATAGTAAATCACCTGGATGTGATGAGGTACCAGCTGAACTAATTAAAGTGGGAGGTGAAAAAAGCATACAAATCTATCATGCATCATGTAAAACGATATGGAAATATGGTATATGACCAAAAGATTGGAAGAGAATTATCTTCATTCCAATACCAACAAAGGGCAACCTGAAATTATGCACCAACTATAGAACTGTTGCCCAGATCAGTCATGCAAGTAAAATTCTACTAAACATCATAATGGGAAAACTTCATAAGAAAATGGAAGAAGAAATTAACGTGGTTCAAGCTGGATTTAGACAAGGAAGAGGAACAAGAGATCACATTCTCAAAATGTGTTTAATAATACAGAAGTGCAGAGAATTTAATGTAAACCTATTCACATGTTTTGTGGATTATTCAAAGGCATTTGACTGTGTACAACATCAGAAACTTTGGGAAATCATGAGGATATGGGCTTTCCATCACATGTAATACAACTCACAAAAATGCTCTATCTAGACCAACAAGCAGCGGTTAGAATAGATGGCAAGACATCAGATTGGTTTGACATCAAGCAAGGAGTCTGTCAGAGATGTGTGCTGTCCCCCTATTTGTTTAACCTGTGCGCCGAAAATATAACGAGAAATGTAAGAGATGATATAAACAGGGAGCTATATGATGCCCTAAATATTGGTGGTTATGACAGACCAGAGATTTGGTATACTGATGATGTTAGTTAGTTAGTCGAGGTTCCAACTCCACGGCAACGGGTCGTCCCCATTATGCTCCATTCCTGTGTCAGCAAATATCACACAAAATGCTCCTCTCTGTCCAATGTGAAAAGTGGAATAGACAGGAGTCTCGGCAATCCAACAGCCCGCACAGGTACACTGTGCATAATGTCGCCGCCAGAATGTCAACACAAAATTCATCCACGAAAATCACAGTTCATCGTCGATGGACTCGACAGTCACCAGAAAGACTTCATTAACCCAGGCTTTCTCACATGGCTCGGTCTTTTACCGCAAGGCGACCCACCGAAAGTGTCGCATAAAACACGAACTCTGCAGCTTCAGCGTCGACTCCCAGGAGTCTCCTGAAAAATGCACTCGTGAACCGAAAAGGCAATTCAGTCAATTCAGCAACAGCCGGTAGCCATTGTTCCGAACAAGCAGGTCACTGTACGGTACAGATGTAACAGCATTCTATGCGAATTTCACAGCTCACAGTGTCGCCCACGCACTCACTCAGTAGCAGGGCGACGGAACCATGTATTACCAGTCCAACATGAGGAAAATGCAATTGCATACCGTAGCCACAAGCATAAACACACCACAGGCCCCAACGGTACAATGCCTAACTGCCATGCCGGCGACCGGAAGTCCTCGGTATGCTGATGACACAGTATTGTTATCCACAACACAAAATGGTATAGAAAACCTAACAGCCTCAACCCAATTAAATAGTGAAAATCACAACTTATATCTTAACATAGCAAAAATAAAGATAATGCATACAGATAAAACAACTATGGAGAAAGAAATATATGTTAATGAAGAAAAATTGGAGGTTGTGGAAAATTTTGAATATCTTGGGTCATTGATTACCAACAACGGTGACACAATGAAAGAAATTAAATGATGACTATCAATTGCTCTTCAAAAACTAAAACAACTGAATAAATTATGGAGTTTGATAGACAGAACTACACAAATTAGATTTTTAAGAGAATGCATCTTTCCCATTGCAACATACACCTGTGAGACCTGGACACTTACTAAATAAGCTGAACAGCGCATAAATGCTTTTCAATATAAATGTTATAGACGGGGTCTAAGAATATCTTGGGTAAAGAAAAGAATAAATGCATCCATACTTCAAGAGCTGAATATTGAAGAAGGTTGGCTATCTAAGACGATAAAACAAAGAAAATTTAAATACTTTGGTAACTTGAAACGTCACAAAAGATTGGAGAGAATAATAATTGAGGGGTATATGCCTGGGAAGAGAGGAAGAGGAAGGCCAAAGAGAAGATGGGTGCAGGATGTGGTGGATGATCTCCAGATGGGTGAATTGGAAGCGAAATATCTTGCTTATGATCGAGAGGTTTTCCGGAAGATTGTTATGGGAGCGAGGTTCTGCAATGGGCATGCCACTGAATGAATGAATCTAGGCAAGAAAAGCAATGATAAAGGGAACTGGCCACCCCACCTCATTATGCTGTTGTCTAGAATAGGTGAAGGTCTAGCACTTCACATCCTAAAGGTAGCATTTGTCATGGGACTAGGTTCACCTTCACTTTACGCTTTGCCTTAAACCCGTGTAACTAATATGGTTTTCAGTAGGGTTGTCTTGTGACTAGGTTCACCTTCACTTTACGCTTTGCCTTAAACCCGTGTAACTAATATGGTTTTCAGTAGGGTTGTCATGTGACTAGGTTCACCTTCACTTTACGCTTTGCCGTAAACCTGTGCAACTAATATGGTTTTCAGTAGGGTTGTCATGTGACTAGGTTCACCTTCACTTTACGCTTTGCCTTAAACCCGTGTAACTAATATGGTTTTCAGTAGGGTTGTGATGTGACTAGGTTCACCTTCACTTTACGCTTTGCCTTAAACCTGTGTAACTAATATGGTTTTCAGTAGGGTGTTATGCTTCTCCTTAAACCTGTGTAACTAATATGGTTTTCTGTAGGGTGTTATGCTTCTCCTTATGTGTCCAAAATCTCTTATTGTCAAAACCAGATCTTCTTTAGTTATTCTCTTGTCATTCCTAACTTTCTATAAGACTTCTCCATTTGTTATTTTATCTTTCCATATTAAATGCCATTTGGATGGCCAGATTACCTGTAAAAGGCCAATGAAAATAGAACATTATACACAACTGTAAGCAAGAGACAGTGTTCTTTGGTCACAAAATGAGAAGAAAGGCATTAAAAGAACATTGTGACAACTGAAAAGATTTATGGTAGATCGACAGAAATAAACTCAATTGTCTAAGATGATGGCATGAAGCAATATCTTAATTAGAGTTGATCCAGAACACGGACCGAGATCTATGGAAAGATGATGCCAACGCTACTTTACAGGGCACTTGATGATGATGAGTGCATTTGCCCCATTGTTCTATGCATCCACATTTTAACAGCATTGATTCTGTGTTCCAAATGTTTGCTTACAGTTCATGACAAAGCACCATATAACAATGTAGAGTAACTACTGCACTTGATGACACAATTTTAACTGATAACTGATAAGTTTTAACTGACAGGTTTTGTATAACTAATATTGTAATAATGATGACATTAACAAGTAACAAATTACGAAGGTGAAATGTGTTCTAAACTAAATTTGTATCTGTTTTTTTTTTTAAATATCATAGGGAAACATAAACATTAAAACTGCTGAAATAATAAGAAACCTAAAACAGAATAAGATAGACTTTGAGAATGTGAGAGTCTCATCTCATCTCATCATGTTCCTCTTGTACCTTGCGGTGTCGAGGTGAAGTATAAACATCGTGAGAGTGCCCGATTATGGGCTTCATATATCGATATTCCCATGGACTCTGCTATTCCCTCCGTCCAACGTTTACGTGGTCGGCCTCTTCCTCTGTTTCCATCTGGTCTGTACATCATTTCTTGTTGTGGTATGCTGTTGACTGGTAACCTACTTGCATGGCCAAACCATTTGACTTGCTGTTTTCTAATAAAATCTAATGTGAGAGTGGTGCCAAAAATATAGCAAAATGTTATGAAATAAGTTACAATAGCACTTTAAGATGTTAAATCATTATAGAAAGCATGTCAGTGACATAATTATTCTATCCTTTTCAAACAAATATTTTTTAAATATAAAACAAAAAATTTAAAGTTTTAACACCCACCTTTGGAATACCACGGATAACTCTTGCAAGTAAAATGAAAGACTCTGAACTATCTCCCTTTTCTGCATATTTAACACATTTCCTTGGGTAGTCACTGCAGAGATTCAATCCAAACACAACAATCAACATTGTTTTTAAAAGATAATTGGACTCAAGGAATCAAATAAACATAAACACTTAACAACTGTATATAAAGCTGCAGACACTGGAAACAACATATTTCAGAAAAGTTACAAAGTTGACAAGAAGGGACACAGTTTGTATCAGACCATATGCAACAGTTTACAGACCTCACACTTGCAAATCAAAGTAGAGCATTTCAAATTTAGATGATTTGGTCATGCCTGTAAACTGTAACCAGGAAATGATTTGGAGTCCAAAGCCAAGGATCATGGACTGAACATCTAAGAATTTGCTGGAATGACAAAACTGAGCAGTCACTGGGGACAGCGGACTACACTTGAAAAAAGGTGTGGTGAAAACTGCATAAATAGTTACCTGAAGAATTCTCTAAATGAACTCTAAACCTCAGGGTAGAAATTAAGTGACAAAGTGAGTGATATATGTACAAGAAAATTTTTAAATGAATAGGCGCAATATTCCTACAAATGTATAAGTCATAAGTTTTGATTTTAATCAACAAAGTGGGGAAGAAAATGATGCATACTGAATGATTTCTTTGTATGTAAAAATATGCAGAAGTGACAGAATTTGATAAAACCAAGTCAATTATTTAATTGTACAAATGCATCCAACAATTAAAAGACCAACATGCCCGGATGAGCCTCAGTGGTCTGAGGTGCAGGTTTCAAACCAGTAGCCAGAGGTCCGCATGGCCGAATGGATAAAAACCAGTGTTCTTAAATATCAGGTGTGCTGATGCCAAGGTAAGGGGTTCAACCCTCTACGACAGACAGTTGGACTAAAATGTTGACCTATTGTCCTTGACTTGGGGACATAAATTACAAGTACCTCTGAAGTCAGAGTGGGTTCGTCTGATGGCGAGGAACACTGTTAATAGGGAAAGCTAATCCACACGCAAAATTCAGTCCAGCACTACTAGAAGTAGTGTGTATGGACTACGCTTGAGTTCAAAGCGAGGGAGCGAGTGAAAATTAAAAAAAAAGACAAACACATCACCTCACATTATTGCCAAATGTTATTCTTTGGTGGCACGAAGGTTTGACATAGAGTTGGGACAGTCAAAGGCTAGTGAAAGCAAACCCAAAAAAATACTTGTCAAAGTCAAATGTACTAAGCCACAGGCTTGATGAAACAGTGCAATGTAATGAACTTTATGATGAGAACAAATTTCTCCCAGCTGCATTTTCACACTGGTGAAGTATTCAGTTATTAGCATGCAACACCATCAACTACCATCGCAGGCCCTACATCAAAGATCATCGGCGATGAGACCAAGAGGAGCCCAAGACGAAAATGGATTGACAACATCAAAGACATTGTACAATCACATGGAATGACACTATCCAGTGCCGCCCATCGGGCGCTGGAGCTCAAATTATTCCTCTCCACGCCGTTTGACAGCAGAAGTGGAAGAAGATGATGATGATGATGATGTATTCAGTACCATGAACCACTCACTGCCCTTTCAGTGCTAATTTCAGACAATGAAGTAAGAAAATTCAGGCAGTGTTTTGTAAAAAGAATCTGGAAGATACTCCAGGGCAATCACACTGTGCATTTACCAGTAGGGATTGATGTGCTGATACATTGTTACACAGGAAAATCTAATTGTTTGTTCGCTGTTTTAAGGTGTTTCCTTTTGAATGCAATCCATCTTAGATGATTGACGATATCTTCATTGCAGTATTAGCATATTCCTATTGAAGCAAAGCTAATGTCTCTGAGAATTATTTTTCAAACAAAACATGAAATTTTGATATGTGTATGCTGTTCACTGAACTCAATTCCAATGGTGTTAGGTGCACAACACACCGACATACTTCCATTATTTTGAGAAGGTTACATCAGCAGTGTTGTTTTGTCATGGTCAATCTTCTTCTTCTTCAGCGCTCCGAGCCATTGAGGTTCTTTGCTGCAGATACAATCCATCTCCATTCGTCTCTCTGGTGGACCTTCTCTTGCCAGTCGTTGATTCCAAGTGCTTGTAGGTCTGTATATGTATTATCTCTCTACCGTCTTCTTGGTCTACCACGGGGTCTACGGTCATTTATTTCCTGAGTGTAAGCGAGTTTTGTTTCCCGATTGTCTTCCATTCTTTCTATATCCCCCAGCCATTGTAGTCGATTAGCATTCATGATACCAGTGATTAGCAGGGACTTAAAACAGATCATAAATGTCTTTGTTACTTCTTCTTTTCCACTCTCCACTTTGTGTATCCCTAATGGGTCCAAAGATGCGTCTTAAAATTTTGTTCTCAAAGGTTTGTAACAAGGCTTCGTCTCCTTTCGTTGCACTCCAGGTTTCAGAGCCATACAGCACAACTGGTCTGATCAGTGTTTTGTATATTGTGATTTTGGTGTTACGAGATAGCGCATTTGATTTTAGTAGATGTTGTAGTGCATAGTATATCTTATTTCCAGAGTTGATTCTAGTTTGTATTTCTTCCCTTATGAGGTTGGAGCAGTTGAAGATTGTACCCAGGTATTTGTATGTTTCCATTCTTTTAATGGTCATATTATTTATTTGTATGTGGCCAGAGTTTTTAGCCATTCCGTCTCTTGAAATTACCATATATTCTGTCTTATATTGGTTGATAACCAGCCCCATCTGTTGGGCTTTTTCCTTTAAGTGAGTCAATATTTCCAATGTCTTTTGTTCACTTTGCTCTATAATATCTAAATCATCTGCATAACCAAGCAGCTTGGATGTTCCTCCAATATCACATTCCTCCTTTATCTTCCTTATAACTTTCTCTAGAGCCAGATTGAAGTGCAGCGGCGATAGTGCATCACCCTGTTTCAAGCCAGATGTTATTTGGAAAGGGTCTGATTTCCTGCCTTTACATGTTACTATATTATAAGTATCTTCCATGCATAGTCTGGTCATGTTGATTAACTTCCTTGGTATTCCAAATTCCTGCATAGCATTCCATAGACTATTCCTATGGACACTTTCATAAGCCTTTTTAAAATCCACAAAAATGTTATGGAGATCTCTTTTATATTCCCAATTTTTCTCGGCTATTTGTCGTAAGATAAATATCTGATCTATTGTTGATCTGTTTTGTCTAAAACCCGCCTGGTAGTCACCTAATATGTCTTCTGAATATGGTTTTAGTCTATTTAGTAATACTACGGATAGTATCTTATAGCTTATGGACAGTAGTGATATTCCTCTATAATTTTCACATTGGAACTTGTCTCCTTTCTTAAAGATAGGTATCAATAATGACTCTTTCCAGTCATGGGGTAATTCTTCTGTCCTCCAGATTTTTATTATTAGTTCGTATAGCTTTAGATGTAATGCATGGCCACCTGCCTTTATACATTCAGTAGCAATTCCATCGTGTCAGGTCTTAGTCAGATATGACTGAGCTACCGTATGATAGTAGACGGTACTACCTGCTTTCTGTCAGGGCCAAATGTTGGGCGGCGCTTACCAAACACGACACCCCACATTGTGCCAACGGCTTTGGGCGGAAGAGCGCAATTGGGAGGGTACTAGCCTTATCCTGGTGCGAGGAAATGCAACCCAAAGACAAAATAAATCATGGCAGGGCAGACCAGGCCCTAAGCCTTGGTTGGCAGCTGGTCTAGGATCGAAGGTCCGACAGGCGGACAGTTAGAGCATTGCTTTGCTGATCCGGCAGCTTCTGCAGCTTGTCTTGTTCCAGATTATAGGTGTCAACTTTCCTCTGGAGTGAACTAGGCAGGCCGAGAGAGGGATCATGCTGCATGGGCAACACATGGTTTCTTTATTTTAGCCCAGGCTTTGTGCTATGGAGAGGCAATAACTCCATCCCTGGTCTTAACCGGTCTCGGAATCAAAGCAAGAGGCAACTGTTTCGGGTTATAAGTCCTTGTCAGTTGGCGTAGACATGGGGCGCCACGCGTTGCCTCTGACGGTGGGAGACACCTACAGGTGTCACTGATCAGCTACCGCCCGCCTCAAGCTGGGCAGCCCCCAGCCAATTGGGTGCTGATCCGCCACAGCCTGCCTGGTTCAATGGGTGCTTGGGGCTAGGACAAAATCTGAATCGCAGGCTGTAAAACCAATGCACCAGGTACTCATAAAAAGAATAGAAACCTCAAGCTACGGCTTGCAACCTGGAACGTGAGAACCATGTGTCCAGGATTTTCCACTGACTTGACAAATATTGACGATGTGAGAAAAACGGCTGTGATTGATGCTGAACTCAATCGTCTTAACATTGATATTGCTGGCCTGCAGGAGACTCGCCTCGCTGAGGAAGGGTCACTCAGGGAAAACAATTACACCTTTTTTTGGAAGGGAAGAGGGCAGGCAGAAAAAAGGCAACATGGTGTGGGCTTTGCAGTGAAGAATTCGCTACTGGGAATGATTGATATCCCAGCTGGAGGTAATGAAAGATTATTATCACTGCGCTTGGCAACCTCTTGTGGATTTGCCACCATTCTCACTGCATATGCACCGACACTCGCTTCCTCTGATGATGTGAAGGATACGTTCTATGAGCAGCTAGACTCTGCGATCAAGGCAGTTTCAAAATCTGACTACATTTATATGCTCGGTGATTTCAATGCTCGTGTGGGCAAGGACTCGAGTTCATGGCCAGTGTGCCTTGGAAAATACAACATCGGTCGCATGAATGATAATGGGCAAAGGCTGCTGGAGCATTGCACTAGAAATGACCTATGTATTAGAAACTCCTTTTTTAAAACAAAAGAGATGCATAAGGTCACATGGAAACATCCAAGATCCAGCCATTGGCATCAGCTGGACTTCAATATCACACGGAGACAACATCTGAACCATACATCATTAACTCGAAGTTACCACAGTGCTGACTGTGATACAGATCATTCTTTGGATGTTGCAAGGGTTAGACTGAGACCAAAGAGAATCTACACAGCTAAACACAAGTCTAGCCCCAGGATTAATATTACTAACACTCACGATCCTGGAAAGTGCTTTGAATTTCAACAGCAACTTGAAGACACTTTCAATGATACATCAGAAAATTGTATAGTAAATGATAAATGGAGTAAACTTAAGGAAACTATTTATAAAACAGCGGTAGGGGTTTACGGCACTGTGGATCATAAGAGGCAGGACTGGTTTGCGGCAAACAGCCAGATACTGCAGCCCTTGATTGATAAAAAGAAGATAGCTCTCTTAAGAAACAAGGAAAGACCAACGCGTAACACTCTGAGTGAGCTGAAGCAAGTGAGGAAGGATGTACAAAAGGCTGCCAGGCAGTGTGCGAATGACTATTGGATCAAGTTATGTGAGTCCATTCAAATCGCAAGTGATAAGGGAAACATCAGAAGCATGTATGAAGGGATAAAGAAAGCCTGTGGTCCAATGATCAAAAGAAGTGCACCGCTGAAAACCTTGACTGGAGAAATCATCACTGATAAGAAACAGCAGATGGATAGATGGGTCGAGCACTATTTAGAGCTTTACTCAAGTGAGACCAAGCTAGCGGATGATGCCATCAACGCCATAGAGGCCCTGCCAACTCTTGACCACCTGGACACACTTCCCACTATAACAGAAGTGTGCTATAAATGAGCTTGCATCTGGCAAGGCTCCAGGTAAGGATGGGATTCCAATAGAGGTGATCAGGAGTGGGCAAGATACACTCGCTCTACAGATCCACCAACTAATAGAGCTATGCTGGCGAGAAGGACTAGTCCCACAGGATTTCAAAGATTCAAACATCATAACGCTGTACAAGAACAAGGGAGATCGGAGCGACTGTAACAACTATAGGGGTATCTCACTTCTGTGTATTGTTGGGAAAGTATTTGCCAGAATTGTCCTGCACAGACTCTAAGTCCTGGGAGATCAAGTCTACCCCGAATCACAGTGCGGCTTCCGTCAGAACTGGTCTACCATTGATATGATATTCTCATTGCGACAGATGCAAGAAAAATGCCGGGAACAAAATCAGCCACTGTTTATTGCCTTCATCGACCTCACAAAGGCATTCGATTTGGTCAGTCGTGAGGGTCTGTTCAAAGCACTAAAGAAGATTGGCTGCCCACCAACTCTTCTGTCCATTGTGGAATCGTTCCACACAGGCATGAAGGGTATAATCAAGTTTGATGGTTCAACTTCAGAAGAGTTTGAAATCAAGAGTGGAGTTAAGCAAGGCTGTGTACTTGCCCCCACCCTCTTTGGGATATACTTTTCACTTCTACTGAAATATGCCTTTCGTGATCAGGATGACGGTATATACATTCACTCACGCTCAGATGGTGGCCTCTATAATGCTCAGAGATTGAAGGCCAAGACCAAAATTAGCAGGGTACTAATCAGAGAGTTGCTTTTTGCGGATGATGCTGCGATTACGACCCACTCTGAGGAAGAATTACAACATCTACTATCTGCATTCTCCAATGCTTGTTCTGAATTTGGTTTAACAATTAACAAAAAGAAGACACAGATTATGTCACAAGATGCACATGGTGTACCATCAATCTTTATTGACGACGCCGAACTGGAGATAGTAGACCATTTTACATATCTAGGATCAGAGGTAAATAGCAAATTATCCCTCGATCAGGAAATCAACATCAGGATTGGCAAGGCAGCAACAACAATGAACATGTTAGCAAAAAGAGTCTGGGAGAACAGGAAGCTTACTGCCAAAACAAAAGTCCTCGTCTACCAAGCCTGTGTCCTTAGTACTCTTCTTTATGGCAGTGAAACCTGGACAACTTACTCACGCCAAGAGAAACGTTTAAACAGCTTTCATATGCGGTGTCTGCGAAGAATACTTGGTATTAAGTGGCAAGACAAAATCACAAATACTGAAGTATTGGAAAGATCAGGTTGTGTGACAGTTTATTCCATGCTCAGTCTTCGTAGACTTAGATGGATAGGACACGTTAGGAGGATGGATGATGGTAGAATACCAAAGGACATCTTTTTTGGTGAATTACAGACGGGTAGGAGATGTCAGGGTCGGCCTCTACTACGATACAAAGATGTGTGTAAGTGGGACATGATTAATACAGGCATTGATAATGCACATTGGGAGCACATCGCCGCTGAACGTGTTGCATGGAGGGCAACTATCAGAAACGGAATAAAGACAAAGGAGAAAATGATTGCAGATAAAGCACACACAGAGCGTGAAAGATGTAAGATGGTGCAAAATGGTGGAAGTGGCCATGTTTTCACATGCATCTACTGTGGGCAAACATTTGCAGCAAGAATTGGCCTTACCAGCCACACTCGCCACCGCCATGGATCGTAGTTATTAAGCCTTTTTGAAGCACAATGTACCAAACTATCGTCTGTCAAGACGGAAAGGTGCCAATGAGCAATTCCATCAGTCCCAGCTGCCTTATTGTTTTTAAGTCGTGTGATTACATATAGGATTTCTTCAAATGTAGGTTCTTCAATTTGTGGTTCACATGTTAGAACCTCTTCCTGTGGGAAAGTGTTACTTGGAGCTTCACAATTTAGTAATTCAACAAAATATTCTTTCCATGTGTTGCACATTTCCTCATTGGTATTTATCATATTCCCATTTTTGTCTTTTAAACCATATGTGTTTTGTTGGTGCCCTCGTTTCATTGACTTCAGTTCTTTAAAAAACTTTCTGGATTCATTTTTCTGGTGATTAGTTTCCATATCTTTGATTATCTTACTCATATATTCTCGCTTCTGCTGTCGGACTATTTTTGTAGCCTCTTTGCATTAATTTCTATAATGCTCTTCATTTTGGATGTTGTTGATGTCATTTAACCATAAATGTCTGGCATTCTTTTTCCTAATGACTGCTTCTTCACATTTTTGATTGAACCATCTGTTCTTTCTATGCGTGGTTAACACACAGAGACATTCTTCTGCGGTAGATTGAATTGTATTCTTGATGTTCAACCAAGTTTGGTCAACGCTTTCCTCCAAAGAGTTTTGCAGAGTTTCAAGTTTACATTTCATCTGTAAATTTCTCTTTGACTGTAATTTCTTGTAGTTTTTCTCCGTTATATGTTGGGTGTAATCTTTGAAATTTAGTATAGAAAGCTCGCTTAAGTTTTATTTTAAATTTTGCTCCAACGAGGAAGTGGTCACTGTGGCACTCAGCTCCTCTATAACTTCTGACTTGCTGTATGTTTGATGCATTTCTGTTGTTAATTAAAATGGGATCTATTTGATTATAGGTTCTCTTGTCACATGATTTCCAAGTTTGTTTGTTTATATCCTATCTTTGTAGTCTGGTACTGCTAATCTGCAGTCCTTTGGCTTCTGCCAGATTGATGACTCTCCATCCATTATCATTTGAAGTTGTATGTAGGCTTTCCACACCGGCCGCTTTTTTAAAATTAGTTTGCTCTCTACCTATTTTTGCATTGAAGTCTCCCAGCACAATCAGGATGTCCTGTTTGGGGGTTTCTTCTATGACATCTTCCAGATCATTATAAAAGTCTTCTTTAATATCATCTTCTTTCTCTTCAGTAGGTGCATGTACATTAATCATCGTTAAATTTTTCCTTTTACCTTTTATTCGTAATTTACTAATCCTGTGGTTCCAAATTGCTGTATGTAGCCGGGGCGCAGTGTTGGGGTGAGCGCCCAACATTGCTTAAATACCCCAATGACTCGTGAATACATAACCTCTGCAGAAAAAGTCCAACTCCTGGCCTTCACGTGGCGGAACTGTTTTAACTAACAGGAGAAGGGGCGACGGCGAGTATCTGGCGCCGGAAAATAACCAGTGTGCTCTAGATGTGTATACACATACATGCACGTGCAGACACGTGTGTGCGTGTGTACACATCTAAACTCGAGTGAGACCACAGTCTGCTCTAGCAAAGGAAAGGTGCTGAAGACGGAGGCAACCAGCCAGGAGGCGCACAACAGAAATCAGGATGCCACGCAATTACGCAAAATGGAATATGTCGACTGCTGCTAAAAGTTATGGTGCTCGCCCTGCTTTGGACCCCCAGGCAGGTGCAGTGCCGGGCCCTATGTCTCGAAAGGGTCCAACCCCAACTACTGGAGGTCCTTCTCAGATGTCCTGTGGAGCCAGGGGACATGAGAATAGAACAGCTGGCCATAATAAACAAAGACTTAAAATAATGCACTGGAATGCGGAGGGAGTCAGCAACAAAAAAGTAGAATTAGAACACATCCTGGACAAAGAAAAAGTAAGCATATGTTGCTTGCAAGAAACTCACCTCAACGAAAATATAGCCTTCAAAATCAGAGGCTACCAGTGTTACCGATCTGACCGAAAGGACAGGCGAAAAGGTGGGATACTTACCCTTGTAAAAAATAACATCACTGCTTCCCCAATCGAAGTCTATATGGAAGGGGCTGAGTATCAGACACTTAAACTTAAAACAGGCTATACAGACCTATATCTGATCAATTACTACTGTCCAAGTGACCGCCCACAGGCACTGGACACACTACCATTAACAGAAAAAATGATTGTGTGCGGCGATTTCAACAGCCACTCGCAGAGTTGGGGCTATGATCACATGGACCAGAGAGGAGAGAGACTGGAAGACTGGCAGGATGAGAATAGATTCATCTTGGTTAACAAGCCGTCCGACCCACATACTGTCTACTCGAGATCATGGCACTTTACAACTACACCTGACCTGGCTTTTCATTCACCAGACCTGGAGTGGAACATTACACGAATTGTTGGGAAACAACTAGGTGGCAGTGACCATCGACCAGTCTTTCTAACTGTAGAAAATGAGCTTGTAAGTGAAAGCAGCACCCTCTCGAGGTGGAACTACAAGAAAGCAGACTGGGCAATGTACAAGAATCGCACCAGCATACTGGTTAGAAACCTGAACACTGAGAAAGACATAAATAAAGTAGTTGAAGAGTTTGGGAAATGCATACTACAGGCAGCGCGAGAAACAGTACCAAGAGGAGCCCGTAAACAATATAAACCCTACTGGAGTAGTGAACTGGAACAGTTGCATAATGATGTGGAAGTATGTAGAAAGCAAGCAGAGGCCACACCCAGCCAAGAGCATCACAATAAATTCCAGCATGCAAAAGCCAAATTTCAAAGGGCCAAGCTGCAGGCTAGACGGAAAAGCTGGCAGGAAAAAACAGAGTCTCTGAACTTTGAAAGAGACACAAGGAAATTGTGGAAGCTAATAAAACAACTTAACGATGAGGGCACAGGGAGAAACTCAAAAATTGCACTACATAAAGATGGAAACATCTTAACAAGAAAGCAAGCAGCTGACCATTTTGCGGACTCATTCGCACAAGATAACAATATCAAAATTAGTCCAGAGAAACAACAAGAGATTCGAGAGAAACGGCAACATACAGGACAGAAGGAAATTGTGCATGAGGTTCTGGAGGCACCCATCACAATCAGCGAACTGGAGCTAGCCATATCAAAACTGAAAATGAGAAAGTCACCAGGAGCTGATGGTATCTCCAATGAAATGATCAGGAACCTAGGAACAGAGGCCAAAGCAAAGCTGTTGCAGATCTTCAATAACAGTTGGACCTTAGGCAGTGTTCCACAAGCCTGGAGAGAAGCAATCATGATACCCCTCCTAAAATCAGGGAAAGATAGTTCCATTGCCTCTAGCTACAGACCAATTAGCCTCACCAGCTGTCTCTGCAAAACACTGGAGCGCATCATCAATCACAGACTGCAGTGGTGCATTGAAAGTAAAAACATCCTTGTGCCACAGCAGGCTGGCTTTAGGCAGTGCTACTCTACGGAAGATCAGACAACCTACCTCTCTCAAGAAATTGAGGATGCATTCCAAGAGAAGAAGCTGGTGCTTGCGGCATGGATAGATTTGAAGAAAGCCCTTGACAAAGTCTGGAAAGAAGGTCTGATGAATAAACTGAGAAACTGCAAAGTCAATGGAAGAATGTACAAATGGGTGAAAGCATACTTGCACTACAGAAGAGCCCGAGTACAGATAGACGGACTAAAAAGCAAGAAAGTACTACTGCGTCACGGAGTTCCCCAGGGCGGAGTATTGTCCCCCACACTCTTTCTAATCTTCATCAATGATCTCGTTGCTAATCTACCGCATGGAATTAAAGCCGCAATATATGCCGATGACCTGGTTCTATGGAGCACAAATGAACATGCATCAGTGGCCACCAGATTACTACAAAGAGCTGTAGATACATTTGTTGCATGGGCAAATAGATGGTGTGTCAGCATAAACACTGACAAGTGCAGCACCACCCTATTTACCCTCTCTCCAAAACAAAAGGCAGGGACCATCCAGATAAATGGAACACCCCTACGAGAAGATAAAGAACCAACATACCTTGGAGTAACATTTGATGGCAGGCTGACATGGAGAAAGCACATCAACAAAGCAGTAGCAAAATAGCCATCTTGAGAAAGCTAAGTGGAACCACATGGGGAGCCAGGGGGAAAATACTTAGCAAAGTTTATCAACAGAGCATACGACCACACCTGGAATACGGGTCAACTGCATGGTGTTCGGCATCAAAACCACACTACAAGAGCTGGACAAAGTGCAAAATCAAGCACTTAGAGTCACCACAGGAGGGATGAGATCAACCCCCATAGTGGAAATGGAGAAGATGGGGAGGACACAAGCACTGAGTGAGCGCAGAGATACGAAAACGCTAATACAAGCAGAAAAGTTCCTCAGCTTGCCAGGCCACCCTATGAAGAACAGATTTGAAAACCTAGCTATGGGGCGGTTGAAAAGAAGTAGTTTTATCCACCAGGCCAAACGACTCTGCAGAGAAACCACCGATCTGCCCACAGTTGGTATCCCCCTAACAACTATTCCAGAGCGAACTCCATGGAAAGATGAGCATAGACTACCATTACAAATCCAGACAAAAGTGAGAGGAATATTTGACAAGGAAGAACAGAACAGTGTGCAGCGCAGAACAGCCACTCTCAGCTTCCTTGATGAAGAATACCCACAGGACCTCTGGATCCGAGTCTACACAGATGGGTCAGTACAAAATGCTGTTCGAAATGGAGGAGCGGGAGTGTACATTGAATACCCAAATAATACCAGGGACACAGCTAGAGTACCAACAGGAAAGTACTGCCATAACTACGATGCTGAAATTGAGGCAATCATGATAGCAACAGAGAAATTACTAAATACCAGCAATGGTACACAACCTGTGGTGCTATTGACAGATGCAAAATCAGTACTCGAGGCGCTCCTGTCTGGGAAATTGCCAGGACTAAGGACACTACTTTCTGAACTTAGCAGTCAGCATAAGGTCACCATACAGTGGATACCATCCCACTGTGGAGTATCCGGAAACGACAGAGCTGATTAATTGGCTAAGGAAGGAGCCAAAGAAGAACAGCCTGATGTGCCTGTAACATACCACCAAAAGAAAAGAATTATCAAATCAGTCAGAAAGCCACCAAAACCTGCTCAAGGTGACTACCACGTTATAGATAGACCAGAACAAGTCATTATTCTGCGCCTCAGAACAGGGCACAATAGATTACGCAACCACATGTATACAAAATTCAAGATTGGTGAAACAGCCATGTGTACATGTGGATTGGCGTCGCAGACAACAGAGCACATACTCCAAGACTGCCCAAAATATAACATATCTAGGCAAACCTTCTGGCCTAGAGAGACGACAGTGGAAGATAAACTCTATGGACCGCTGTGTGAACTGAAAAAGACAGTTCAATTCATACAAGAGACAGCACTGCAGTTATAGACATATTTCAAGCGAACGAAAGAAGAAGAAGAACTAATCCTGTCATTAACAGCTTTAAAGTTTAAAACGTTCCCCCATAACTCTTTTTTGATGACAAATCCTGTTCCTAATTCATGTTTATTTTGGGTGTTTCCTCCATATATTATAATCATTCCATTTTGCTCTAAAGTACCCTCTCCTGGCCACCTTATTTCTTGAATTGCTGTTATATCCATTTGATATTCAACCAGCTCCCGGGTTAGTTCTTCGGCCGCTCCAGCTCGATATAGTGTCCGTACATTCCATGTTCCAAATCTCAAAAGTCCTTTAATGTTCCAAGGTCGTTGTCCAGATAAGTCAGTCCAAATTCGAGGCTCATGTATCTGTTTCGTAACAAAAATGGTTTTTACAAAGGTGGGGATGTTAACCCCATGCTTCAACCCCCAACCTGGAGGACCAGGGTGTTTCTCTTTGTCTGTTCTCTACCCTTTGACCTGTCCGGCTTGGGAGGCCCTGCTGGTAGCTACGCTACCGCCGGCATAGCTCTCAGGGTCATTGAGAAACTCAAGCTCCCCCACCACGACAAGGTGGAAACACCATCGGGGGAGGTCATGGTCAATACATTTGATAAAACAATAATTTCCAAGAGAAAAACAATCACTGGACTATTCCGGGAATTTCTTGAAGTTACCTTGTAGAACATAACTGCATACATAATTTAAACATAGAAAAGAATAACTTAAAGAATCTATTAATGAGAATTATTTGCTACCTGAAATAAATCCCTTTGCCAAAACAGCCTTCCTTTGACATACGGTGATCCAAGCCGTCTTCACAAATGTATGACTTTGGTACACTTGTACCATGATAAAGATATTTCTCATTAAGTTTAAAATCTGGATCTGAATAAGAAAACAAACTCAACATAAATAACGATTTAAGACATTACATTCTGATTATTTAGTTGTTTCGGGATTTGAAATTTAAATATTGAGCACAACCCACTACTGGCAACGCTGATCGTATTCTGGTATGAACCTAAGGCCTATCCACGTCAATATGGAAGCACTATACTCGAGTTTCGCTGTCGTTTGAGCTCGTCAGTAGTGCATATCCCTGACCGGATCCGGAAACAAGCCCTGGATCACTGGCGTGTGAAGCGGGTGTGTAACCACGCGGCACACTCTGGACACGCCAAATTATCATAACAGAATATTACAACGTTACCCATCATAGGCTATGCTCAAGATTGCCCAATCGCCGCGACTGACGTCCATCAATCGATGTGGACCCGAACGATCAGGACTTCTCACTGGCAAGGAACACCAGGCCTCCTAAAATCCAGTGAGCAATAATCAAATTGATTATTTAGTTGTTTCGGGATTTGAAATTTAATATTGAGCACAACCCACTACTGGCAACGCTGATTGTATTCTGGTATGAACCTAAGGCCTATCCACGTCAATATGGAAGCACTATACTCGAGTTTCGCTCTCGTTTGAGCTCGTCAGCCTGTGTCCAGCGTGTGCCGCGTGGTTACACATTATATTCTGTAGCATAAAGATTTCTTGTAAAATATGCACAAATTTTCTTTGAAAACTTTACACATTACTAACACTGACACTGGATTAAAAATGTAAACGAGAAGTTATAGTGTTCATCTCAAGCTCAGAAGTTGCACAATTCAAATCCCAGCAAAGGGCTGAGATAATTTTACACATACCATTGGTTTCTAATGATATCACATGCACCCCATCTCTTAGGTAGTAAGGTAAGATATCTAGACCTCCCAGATAATGTCTAAAAACAGGTGATCCCTTGTGCAAGTAAGCTGTGCATGTTAATAATCATACCACAGTTGGAAATCACAAAGAGTAGGCTCCAAAGCCATTGCCCTGGCAAAGCTGTTATTCAATACACGTAACCAGAAGCAGACTGAGCCCTTTATTGGAATGAATCTGTCTAGAAGAAGTGTACCTTACACACATACATGTTGATGTTGGACACTTACCTTTGAGGTGTGCAACTAGGAGTTACACATGCCCGAGAAAGGAAAGAAGAAAGAAAAGGAAGGTTGTTTTCTAAATGGCAAAGGTTTTCTTCTAATGTTTCCAATGCTTTTATCCTCCAGTGGAGCATATGGAATGTGATCAACATCGAACAATTAGTATAATGAGTCACATCACAAAGATTTTGCTAAGAATTATCATGCAAAGAGTTAGGAGGAAATTACAGCCTGAAATAGGAGAACGATGTGGGTTTGTAGAAGGCAAGGGTACAGTAAATGCTGTGTATATACTGAGATCCGTAATCGAACATTCTATAGAAGTAAACAAAGATCTACACCTTTGCTTTATTGACTACACAAAGGCTTTCGATAAAGTGAGACATGTCGACATGATAAGGATGCTTGAAGATCTACAAATTGATGGAAAAGACCTTAGACTTGTAAAAAACATATATTGGAAACAACAAGCTGCCATAAGAGTTGATAATGAAGTAGGCCAATATCAGCCTATTAAGAGAAGTGTGACACAGGGGTGTGTAATGTCTCCTGATCTGTTTTCCCTATACAGTGAAAGTATTTACAGAAATATTGAAGATATGGAAGGAATCAACATTGGGGGACGATGCATCAATAACATTAGATATGCAGATGATACAGTCTTGATTGCAGATAATGAACAGGACCTGCAATATTTAGTAGATGTGGTCGTTACACACAGTGAACAACTAGGGTTAGAATTAAATTGTAAAAAGACATAGATTATGGTCATCACTAGAAGTAAATGGGAATATTCTTCAACAAGTGAATAGGTACAATTATCTCTGAACAGTAGTAACATCTGATGGGAGATGCCTTGAAGAGATTAGAACAAGAATCACCATGGCAAAAGTAACCTTTAGCAAGATGAAAAACATACTGACCAATAAAAAGATGTCAATTGAAACGAGAAAAAAAGTGTTGGTGTGCTACATAGAACCTGTACTTTTATATGGATGTGAAGCTTGGATAATGAACAGTCAAGTTGAAAAACATCTAATGGCTGTAGAAATGTGGTTTCTGAGGAAAATGCAAAGAATACCATGGACAGCCAGAAAGACCAATGAACAAGTCCTTCAAGAAACAAATGAAGATCATAAACTGATTAGAGACATTAGACATAGACAGTCAAAATTTTTTGGGCATGTTATGAGAAGAAATGAATTGGAGAACTTGGTGACAACTGGTAAGATCGAAGAGAACAGACCAAGGGGAAGACCTAGAAGCAAATACCTGGATGGCTTGGCCTCGTGGCATGGTCGAGACAGAAACACGGAGCTGATCCATGACTCTGGTGATCGAGTGAGATGGCAAAATATGACCGCCAATGCTTATCGGCATGGCACATGATGGATGGATGGAGCATATGGTCTCAACCAACTCATATTCAAGTCCTCCTAGTATTTACAATTACAGCTCCCTATGTGACCTCCCAATATTATTCATCTCTGTCTCTAATTCAACTCTCTCTATGATTGTTTAAGTCTCTATTTCTTGTGCTCTCTGGGTTTCAAAAAATTGACTTTCTAATTGAAATATTGACAGGTTTACTCAGTGTGTGTTTTATTCAGTGCCAATATATTTTTCTCACCTCTTGATTCGCTAGACATGTTCGTTTAGTTCTCCCCATAAGCTCTGTAATAGTGATTCTGTCATATGATTTTAGTCCTACACTGTGCAGGCACCAGGTAATGAATGTTTGTAGTTGATTAGTCATTGTTTTAGTTTTTCTCCATGTTTCTGACCCATACAACAGTACTGATTTGAGTTAAATATTATGTTTGAGGTCAGCATGGCTGAATGGATAAGAACGTGTGTCCTTAAACATCCAGTGTGCTGATGCCAAGGTAAGGGGTTCAAACCCTACACTAGACAGTTGGACTAAAATGTTGACCTGTCGTCCTTGACTTGGGGACATAAATTACAAGGACCTCTGAAGTCGGAGTGGGTTCGCCTGATGGTGAGGGACACTGTTAATAGGGAAAGCTAATTCATACCCACAATTCAGTCCAGCATTACCAGAAGAAGTGTGTATGGACTACACTTGGGTTGAAAGCGAGCGAGCGAAAAAAAAAAAATATTACGTTTGGTACTGACTTCCACAAATGTCCTACTGCTATGAAAGCTCCGCTTCTCTTGCCTTTTATATTCTTATTTATAATATCTCTATCTGTTACCCTTAACCTTTAGTTAGTTAGTTGCGGTTCCTATTTCACGGCAACGGGTCGTCCCCATTATGCTCCGTTCCAGTGCCAGTGAATATCACACAAGATGCTCCTCACTGCCCAACGTGAAAAGTGGAACAGACAGGAGTCTCGGCAATCCAACAGCCCGCACAGGTACACTGTGCATAATGCCACCGCCTGAATGCCAACACAACAGTCCTCCATGAAAAAGACAGTTCATCGTCGATGGAATCGGCAGTCACCAGAAAGACTTAATTGACCCGGGTTTCATCCCACATGGCTTGGTCTCTTTCCGCAGGGCGACCCGCTCCAGCGACGACTCCCAGAAGTCTCCTGAAAAATGCACTCGTAACCCGAAAAGACAAACCAGTCAATTCAGCGATAGCCGGCCATTGTACTTCTAACCTTTTCTATATTACAACCTAAATATGTGTATGATTCACATTGTATGAAATATGTGACACTAAAGATGCATTTGGTCACAAGTAAAAGTCCCTAATTGAGCCATCTTGTCCTATGATAAACATATTCATTTCAGTGGACTCATTGATTGATTGATTGATTTAGGAACCGACATCACAGCATTTGGGGCATTCCCATAAGCGCTCAGTCCCTATCCTCAGCAGCCAGCGAAGCGTTCCAACACCAATAGTTCCAGTAGCAATCTGATTATATGTCCATCTCGCCTCTCCTCTGAGCGTCAAGCATCGGCCAGATCCCCTCGTCACTCCTCGCTGTCTCATTCTTGCCAGACCATGGTGATCCATTTGCTCCTCCGAGGTGTACACGTGCTCTCACAAGGCCGCAACCACATCTGCCTTGTCATGCATCAATACTTCACCAAGTTTTGCAGAGGCAGCCAATCTGTCCCCCTGTTCATTCCCCAGCACACCAGCATGCCCCGGACAAAAGATTCAGGCGATGATTGCCACCCGTGACCTCCGAAAAGAAGCAAGCCACTCTGTCCGAAGCTTGCCTGTCCTCACCTTCCTCAGCATGCTTTCTGAGTCAGTTACGATCTTGATGTGTGTGTGTTTCAGTGGACTCAAAGCGGTTTGATGATCTGGACTTTACCGATGACTTGTACTTGTGTCCCACACATGAACACAGATGCAAGGTAAAGACACGTGATGGGAGGTCACAAGTAGATCTAATGAAAGATCAAAAGTAAAACAAAAAAGAAAGATGCTTAAAAATGTGGGTTTGCGGAAAGTATTCAGAAATGTTATATCTAAAGACTGAACAGAAGCTACTGAGCCACAAGTATACTAAAGAAAGACAAGCTTTACCAGTGAAACAAAAGAATAATACAATATCTTCAATAAACTTCTTACCTATATTTATTCTCTGTTCAAGCATTAAATCCCTCTCTGTAGTATAGCGTTTCCACAAATGAGAGTTAGCAAGCCTCTCAATTTTCACAACAGTCAAGTCTGCATTATCAAAGTCAATACAGACTTCTTTATACACATCGTCATCTTTGCTTACAGTTGTTAAAGTGAAAGAACTGCTTTCGTCATTATCTCCCCAAACGTCTGGCTCAAACTGTGGCTCCTGGAGAGTCATTCCAAGCCCAGAGTATACTGATGTCATTGTGAGTTACCTGTATATGAATAATAATATTAAACTATTTTAAAATTAAAATAAATTATAAAAGTCATTTTTCCACCAGTTCAGTCTTTAAGCTTGTTTTCATAGCAAATCTACAAAATTTCAAGTGTAACTATAATGCTTTACATTGTTTATGTTTTACGCTCGTATATGACATTTTATAATATCACGAAATGTGAAATTTAAAAAAAAACATTCGCTGCATTGGTTTATCAAGTAGAAATACACTATCAACATGTGGGTCATTGACAAAAATAGAATATGTTACTGAGAGTACTGAGTGTCGGCCAGATCTTATTGTCATTTCCTGTCGCACCATTCTCTCCAGGCCATGATGATTTAACTGTTCTTTCACACTATACACATGATCCCAAATGTGTCCGCATGGTGACCAATCAGTGATTCAATCAGTTAGGTTAATGCTTTTCTTTGCAAGTGTTGAAATATTTCAAATGAAATAAATTAACTTATTTATTCAGCCTAATTGTACACCAACAACTCACCCAGTGGTGCAGAGCCAGAAAAGCTGTCTTTACTTAAGTAAGTAGGAACCACACCTCTTTTGAAGTATATATATATAATTATTAAACTTTACCACACCTCATTTAGATTATACATATAATAATTAAACTTTACCACACCTCATTTAGATAATGAGCATACAATAATTAAACTATACCAAACCTCATTTAGATAATACATATAATAATTAAACTATATCAAACCTCATTTAGATTATACATGTAATAATTATGCATGCATCTTTCCCATTGCAACATACGCCTGTGAGACCTGGACACTTACTAAATAAGCTGAACAGCGCATAAATGCCTTTGAATATAAATGTTATAGACGAGTTCTAAGAATATCTTGGGTAAAGAAAAGAACAAATGCATCCATACTTCAGGAGCTGAATATTGAAGAAGGCTGGCTATTAAAGACGCTAAAACAAAGAAAATTGAAATATTTTGGTCACTTGAAACGACACAAAAATTTGGAGAGAACAATAATGGAGAGGTATATGCCTGGGAAGAGAGGAAGAGGAAGGCCAAAGAGAAGATGGGTGCAGGATGTGGCGGATGATCTCCAGATGGGTGTATCGGAAGCGGGACATCTTGCTTATGATCGAGAGGTTTTCCACAAGGTTGCTATGGGAGCGTGGTTCTGAAAAGGACATGCTACTGAATGAATGAATATAATAATTAAACTATACCACAATTCATTTAGATTATACATTTAATAATAACACTATCTATACCATACCTCATTTACATCATAATAATTAGTTGCATATCCTTTTAAAGGACGTCACAGTTAACCCCAGCATTTTCATGCTGTATGTGATCTCTCGGCAAGTTTATGTTCAGAAGTTTGCCATTGCTTTCTGAACGACCAGCACCCATACCATTTAGTAAAAAACCAACACAAAGTGGTCTGCTGCCACATCACCCGCAGCTGTGTTTCGAACGTGGTATGCAGAATTATGAACTGGGTCCGTAACTCCTTCGCCACGGAGCCGGCATTTAGATTATACATATAATAATTACACTATACCATACCTAATTTAGATTATAGATTTAATAATTAAAATATGTAACAGGAATGTTAAAACCTGTCTGCAGCACATGCTATAATACCTAAAATGATGGTTACAGTGTAAGAGGAAGACTAAGAGAAAGATGGATTGATTGATGGTGTCAATGACACTGTATAGAAATATCTATTCAACTTGCCTAACCACCAAGATGTTGCATCCCCTAATGAGAATAATCAAGAGCACCATGTCTCCACTGGTGATGAGAGATAGATAAAAAGACAGTTAAATAGCTAGGTGAGTAGCTACATTTATTGACAATTAAATAGGATAGATAGAAAGTTTGGTAAATGGTTGAACAAGTACTTAACTTGTAATTTCCAAGAACTGGTTGGTACAGTATATTGGAATGTCGGGTGATCTCGGAAGTCATAACATCTGATGGGAGATGCCTTGAAGAGATTAGAACAAGAATTGCCATTGCGAAAGTAACCTTTAGCAAGATGAAAAACATTCTGACCAATAAAAAGATGTCAATTGAAACGAGAAAAAGAGTGTTGAGGGGATACATAGAGCCTGTTCTTTTGTATGGATGTGAAACTTGGACAATGTGCAGTCAAGCTGAAAAACATCTGATGGCTGCAGAAATGTGGTTTCTGAGGAAAATGCAAAGAATATCATGGACAGATACAAAAAAACCAATGACCAAGTACTACAGGAGACAAATGAAACTCATAAATTGATCAGAGAAATTAGACGTAGACAGTCAGAATTCTTTGGACATGTTATGAGAAGAAATGGACTGGAGAACTTAGTGACAACTGGCAAGATCAAAGGGAACAGACCAAGACCGAGAGGAAAATACCTGGATGGCTTGGCTACATGGCATAGACGATACAGGAACACTGAGCTGATCCACGACTCTGGTGATCGAGTGAAATGGCGAGTCATGGCCGCCCACGCTTTCCGGCATGGCATGTGATTGATTGTTTAGGACTAACTAATATTACTAAATAATTTAATTAAATAACTAATTCTTTTTTTCTTTTTTAAATAAACATACAGAAATCTGTTGGTATTTTGACTTAAGTTTTCCCGTTACACTGTGGGAACCGGAAATCAATTCATTTGTTTCATTCAAGATATTTCAACACTTGCAAAATGACTAAAACTTGGCTGATCGAATTGATTGGTAACCACACTGACGCATTTTCTTAACGCGCTTACCTAAACTTTCCCTGCTGACTGTGGGGTTGTGGTTTCGTTTCACACACGCCGGGACAGTTGGACTTAAATTCACTTAAACACTCACGTCTCGCCCAAAAAGCAATGGCAAACTACTGGACGTTAATATTATAATGCCTAAACAAATCACAAACTGCCAGTAGTCCAGTAGTCAATAGGGGCTAGGTATATTGTAATTCAACTAAATTGAAAAATTGCAATGTCCTGCAAAGGACACGCAAGTTTTTACATTTATTGTATTCTACAATAACAACGTTTAAATTACTAAACTGTTATAACTAAGTAACTTAGTTCAATAGTTGATTAGTTGACAAATGACAGTTTCTGTTTAGTACTAAAGTAAACTTTATTATATTAATTACTTTATTAAAGAAAACGTTGTTAATGTTGTAGTTAGAGTTACGTTACTCGAGGTCTAAATAAATGAATTAATAAATAATTATAAAAATAACATTTTGTGCTTTCAGTTAAAATTTACCGAATTATAAATTAATCGTACTAAGTACTAACTGTCACCTGTGGTCTCAGAACTGTTAAGTACAGAAAATGTTTCCCCCAATGACAATCAATATCCACTTAGATCAAGTTTAGCAACTGAAACTGAAAACACCCTTTCTTCATGCAAAGGAAATGATTCTTGGAAAACTCCCCACCGGTGGCCACTCTTTTCAAAACCGTTTATAGTTAATAATAGATATTGTTTTTATTCGTCATGTTTTGCAACTAAATGTATTAAAGTGTGTTGCAAGTCCTTTGCTTTTACTAGAAGTCGCAATCAACCCCAACATTTGTTGGCTGTTTATGATTTACTAGGCAACTTTTACTTCGACAGAGCATCTATGGGTTTGTCTAGATTACAATACAATAGATTCTTATAATTCAAAAATAATGGTTAATCCCTAAGTTAGATTTATTCAGTTTTATGTTGTTGTTGTTTTTCCATAGCAATTTCATAAATCTACGGCAGAGTTATATTTCACTATATGGAAAAGTCAAAATAAATTAAACTAGCACCAGACTTGGCACATCCATTTGAAAGACGTAAAACTCGGTATTATGGATCCGGAACACGGAGAGCGATTAAAACTATTACATTACTCATAACCTACAAACTCTCATTAATGAGTGTCTGTACAGAGTAGAAGGACTAAAATGGTATGATAGAATAATTAATGTGGAGAACCAAACTAATATCAGTGAATCAATGGGTGAATAAAAGACGTTGATGCTTGGAAGGACATACATTGTGCCAGAAGGTATGCCTAGGTATGTTGTAGTTTGGGCAGTCTTGGAGTATGTGCTCTGCTGTCTGCGGCGCCAAATCACATGTGCACATGGCTGAGTCATCAATCTTGAATTTTGTATACATGTGGTTGCGTGATCTATTGTGTCCTGTTGAGAAGCCATTGAGTATGACCAAAGTGACTGAAATTCACAAGGCAACTGAAATACAGGAAGACGTAAAACACACGGAGAAGAGAAGTAGAGACATAAATTAATAATATGAGGAGGACATGGACGCAGTTGCATAAGATAGGTAAGGATATAAAGGACCGGAGTGAATTGGTTGAGGGACTATGCGTCAATTTGATATGAAGGGCTAAAGATGAAGAAGTGGAGTGGTTTGTCAGCATTCTCAAATTCTCCGGTCTCTCTTCTATCCTGCATTGGTTGTAGGCATATAATCGTGTCCATTTCCTTCCTCCAGTTATGATTCGCCCCACTCAATCTGGGACTATTTATTCTATTAAAGTTTTACATGGCAGCTGTTGCCCAAGCTGAAATTCAAATACCGTATTTAATTTGCCTTAACCTGTCTTCCATATCAGGCGACGATCAAATGTGACACTTGGGTAGTTTAGATTTTGAGACACAATATTTTCCCATTCAACACTAGCTTAGTGTGCTAGCTATGTTTTATTTGAGAGGGAGAACATTATGCATGTTGTTTTCTCCTCACCGATCGTCACTATTGATAAATTCGATCATCCCCCCAAGACTATGAGCCTTTTTAAAATTTTATCTGCACACATTTGTTTTCGACATCACTCCAAACTGGCATGTAGTGGACTGGTAATTTCCGAAAAGAGAAAAGCTATTTTTAGACTGTGTGGGGGAGGTTGGGGGGGGGGGGGGGGATAATGTATTTCAAGAGTTCGTAACGAATAAGAAGCCGCCCTCGATGCGAGATTTGGCAGCAGACCGCGTTGCGTTGGTCATTTACGAAATGGTATGGGTGCAGGCCTTCAGTTAGCAATGGCAACCTACGGACATGGTGTAATGGTTAGCACTCAGGACTCTGAATCCTGCGATCCGAGTTCAAATCTCGGTGGAACCTGAAATTTTTCTCCCGTGTGTTGCCGGGGCCCATAAGGGAAGCAAAGAATAGCAACACTGCAGCCTACCACGCATGTCGTAAGAGGCGACTAAGGAGGCTTGATGGTTCCGTCGCCCTGCTACTGAGTGAGTGCGTGGTGCGACACTGTGAGCTGTGAGTTTTGTGTGAAGTGCTTTTGAATCTGCCCGAGGTTTTTTGGAACGTGACTGCATGTTCGGAGTGATGGCAGATGGCTATGTCCCAGAGTTGACCCGTTTTAGCCTTATGCAGAAATGCGTGGCTGCTGAGCTTCTGGTTGACTGCCACTGCCATCGACGATGAACTGTATTTCGTGGACTGTGGGTGAACATCTAGGAAACATCCAGATGGGAAAATGGCTGCAGATTCCATCAGAAATGAACTGGGTGTTTTGTGGGGGACTATTGTATTGACATTCTGGCGGCAGCATTATGCACAGTGCATCTGTGCGGGCTGTTGTTTGTCGAGACTCCTGTCTTTTCCACTTTTCACATTGGGCAGTGGGGAGCGTTTTGTATGATATTCACTGGCACAGGAACGGAGCATAATGGGGACGACCCGTTGCTGTGAAGTTGGAACTGCGACTAACTAACTAACTAACTAACTAACCTACGGAACGTAAACTTGAAAACTTGCCAAGACAATAACAGCAAAAAATGCTGGTGTTGACTGCAACGTCCTGTAAAGGATATGTAACTTCTTCTTCTTTCGTTCGCTTGAAATATATCTATAACTGCAATGTTGTCTCCTGTATGAATCTAACAGTCTTTTTTAGTTCACGCAGCAGTCCATAGAGTTTATCTTCCACTGTTGTCTCTCTAGGCCAGAAGGTATGCCTAGGTATGTTGTAGTTTGGGCAGTCTTGTAGTATGTGCTCTGCTGTCTGCGGCGCCAAATCACATGTGCACATGGCTGAGTCATCAATCTTGAATTTTGTATACATGTGGTTGTTTGATCTATTGTGTCCTGTTCTAAGGCGCAGAATAATGACTTGTTCTGGTCTGTCCATAACGTGGTAGTCGTCTTGAGCAGGTTTTGGTGGCCTTCTGACTGATTTTATCATTCTTTTCTTTTGGTGGTATGTAATGGGCACATCAGGCTGTTCTTCTTTTTCTCCTTCCTTAGCCAATTGATCAGCCGTGTCGTTTCCGGGCACTCCACAGTGGAATGGTACCCACTGCATGGTGACCTTTTGCTGACTGCTAAGTTCAGAAAGTAGTGTCCTTAGTAGCCTACTGGCAATTTCCCTGACAGGAGCGCCTCGAGTACTGATTTTGCATCTGTCAACAGCACCACAGGTTGTGTACCATGGCTGGTATTTAGTAATTTCTCTGTTGCTATCTACTATCTTGATTGCCTCAATTTCAGCATCATAGTTATGGCAGTACTTTCCTGTTGGAACTCTGGCCGTGTCCCTAGTATTGTGTGTTTATTATATGTACACTGCTGCTCCTCCATTTCGAACAGCATTTTGTGCTGACCCATCAGTGTAGACTTGGATCCAGAGATCCTGTGGGTATTCGTCATCAAGGAAGCTGAGAGTGGCTGTTCTGCGCTGTACACTGTTCTGTTCTTCCTTGTAAAATATTCCTCGTACTTTAATCTGGATTTGCAGTGATAGTCAATGTGCATCTTTCTAAGGAGTTCGCTCTGGAATAGCTGTCAGGGGGATACCAACTGTGGGCAGATCGGTGGTTTCTCTGCAGTCGTTTCGCCTGGTAGATAAAACTACTTCTTTTCAACCGCCCCATAGCTAAGTTTTCAAATCGGTTCTTCATAGGGTGGCCTGGGAGGCTGAGGAACTTTTCTGCTTGTATTAGTGTTTTCTAATCTCTGCGCTCTCTCAGTGCTTGGATCTTCCCCATTTTCTCCATTGCTACTGTAAGGACTGATCTCATCCCTCCTGTGGTGATAATAAGAGCTTGATTCTGCACCTTGTCCAGCTCTTGTAGTGTGAGTTTTGATGCTAAACACCACGCTGTTGACCCGTATTCCAGGTGTGATCGTATGTTCTGTTGATAAACTTTGCTAAGTATTTTCCCACTGGCTCCCCATGTGGTTCCACTTAGTTTTCTCAGGATGGCTATTTTCCTTCTGGCTTTTGCTACTGCTATTTTGATGTGTTTTCTCAATGTCAGCCTGGCATCAAATATTACTCCAAGGTATGTTGGTTCTTTATCTTCTCTTAGGGGTGTTCAATTTATCTGGATGCTCCCTGTCTTTTGTTTCGGAGAGAGGGTAAATAAAGTGGTGCTGCATTTGTCAATTTTTATGCAGATAGACCATTTATCCGCCCATGTAACAAAAGTATCTACAGCTCTTTGTAGCGATATGGTGGCCACTGATGCATGTTCATTTGTGCTCCACAAAACCAGGTCATCAGCGCTTTAATTAGCAACAAGATCATTGATGAAGATTAGAAAAAGTGTGGGGGACAAGACTCCGCCCTGGGGGACACCGTGACGCAGTAGTACTTTCTTGCTCTTTAGTCCGTCTATCTGTACTCGGGCTCTTCTGTTGTGCAAGTATGCTTTCACCTATTTGTACATTCTTCCATTGACTTTGCAGTTTCTCAGTTTCTTCATCAGACCTTCTTTCCAGATTTTGTCAAAGGCTTTCTTCAGATCTATCCATGCCGCAAGCACCAGCTTCTTCTCTTGGAATGCATCATTAATTTCTCGAGAGAGAGGTAGGTTGTCTGATCTTCCATGGAGTAGCACTGCCTAAAGCCAGCCTGCTGTGGCATAAGGATGTTTTCACTTTCAATGTACCACTGCAGTCTGTGATTGATGATGCGCTCCATTGTTTTGCAGAGACCGCTTGTCGGCTATGTAGAGATTGATGGCTCAACCCCAAAGAGAGAAAGGATACAAAGTCCTTTTTCCCAATGTGATCCTGCCCGTTTAATTAATTTAGCTGTGCTGAGACCAGAAATAGAGTTTTAGAGAACCAAGGAATACCTTCAGGAAATTACTGAAAAGTTTTTACTGAGTATCCAAAATATCCCTTTAAGTGATTCCTTGCCTCTCCTCTACCACCTAAATAATTCTATCTAAGAGTAGTTTGAATTAAAACAATTTGACTTTGACAAGTAATTATTACACTCATGAGAGGAAATGACTTCCTTATTTTTCCATCATTTTTTAAACTATATATTGAGTAATAAACAGAAATGTTTGAAACAATTAATTACAAATGCATCAGTTACATTCATGAAAAATCAGAAATCATGTACATCCAGAATTTTACACATAGTTTCCACCGCGACTCACCTCCTCACATAACATAGAGATTACAGGTAAATTAGTCGTTACTTTTCCTACAGATCTTCTGTGGTAGAAATCTGAAAAAGAAATTTTTCCTGCGCCTTTTGTCTTGACTTGTGGGCTGTGGATTCTTGCTTTAAGCTGTCACTGTGTTTTATGTTCCTCTTCAGTGTGTTATTTCTTCCCGGTTTGTAGGATATTCTAAGTGGCTCTAGATTTCCATGTTTGGCAGGTAATCATGTTAATCATCTCTCCTAAAACAACTGGAACTTTCGCAGGTGGATTTGGTTCTACCCTACTCTCTCATAGAGCAATTAGCAAAGCTGCTGCTATCACCACAGAGCTACTTTCAATCAAGCTTTTGCCTTCACCAAGTCCTGCATTCAATCTAGTCAGATCTGGATCTAGTGGTCATGAACCACTATCTTCATCCGAATAGGATGGCTTCCAACACTTCGGCGAGAGGTTTCCGAATCTGGATGCGATGTTGTAGACTGATGTTTCCTATCTTCATTTAAAATACTTATATTTAAATATTATGTTTAGGCATATTTCATCACTCCGTCCGCTATCTCAGATCTTCTCCTCGCCTTGTGCTGGGTTGGTTAACAAACAGCCAGTTTCATTCCAATTCCAATTTTCCAAAAAAAAAAAAATTCCAAATTCGGCCTCGTCTAACCTGCTTCATCAGCTGTGGTTATTGTTGAGAGCCGTAGTTGTGTGGATTGTTAGTCCTAATTCCTACTAGTTTTATTGGTTCCGCTCTGTTCGTCGGATAGATTTGTTTTGTGCTGGTCCAGGTAAAGACCGGTCCTTGGTTGGGCCTACTGGGCCCGCATTCTCTCGTTTTTTGGCTTCTTTTCTCTGTTAGCACTGCTAACTGCTTGTCGTTTCTTGTGTTATTCTCATCGGGGCTAGTCCCGGTCATGTCCAGTCCTCATAAGGACTTGATGTAGGCAAGGGCGGAGCATTTAATTGCAAGTCTCATGTCGTCCCCCCGGTCAGCGTTACAAAATCCTTTACGCTTGTGAGTTTTGGCGGTTTTCTTCATCGCGGGTGGGTGTGGTGTGCCAACAAGATGACCAGGTCTCCCTGTCTTCCTAATTCAGGTGCTCTACCGGAAGAGCCAACCCACCTTCCTTCCCTTCACCCCGCCATTTTTTTTAAAAAACAACATATATAAACATGCACAGATACAAACAAATACACATATACATATATACAGTGTAGGGAGGTTATACGGTCTTCCCTGTTCTGCATAGGAACTGTCTGACCAGTCGCTGTGTTTCCGGGTTGCTGTTTATGTGCAGGCACTCCGTCATTGTCATTGGGTTCCCAGTTTTGACGAAGTGATCTCTCAGGTCCCTTCGCTCTCTATTGTACTTGTCGCATACTAGTAAGTAGTGTTCGATGGTGTTGTTTTCTCGGCATACTCTGCAGTTTGAGTTTTCTCTTGTGTCTTTCCAATTGCTTAATCTGATTCTCCACAGCTGTCTGTTTGCCGGTGCTTTCATGTTGGTCTTGACTTGTGGCTTGAATCTGGGTTCACCCAACACTTGGAAGGCATGACGGCCTTTATCGCTGTCTCGCCACTGTTGCCGCCATTCCTTGAGAATGTAGTTTTTGACTATATTCTTCCCTTCTACTTTACCTAGGCCTGTGCAGATTTGATTAGTGCTGGTTATTCCCCGTTTCGCCGCTCTGTCTGCCTGTTCGTTTCCCGGGATACCCCTGTGTGCTGGTATCCATCCGATGGTGACTTGGCAACCCATGTACCTGAGGTTAGTGGCTGTCGCTAGTATTTAGTATCTCCTCTTTTATGTCAGGTCTGTTGCCTCTATTGAAGTTCCCGAGCGTTTGTACTGATGACAGGGAGTCTGTTAATATACACAGTCTCAGTGGTGGATTTTCGGCTGCGATCTCTAGACCTTTCATTATGGCAACCAGTTCGGCCGTGCATACTGCTGTCTGGTCTGTTAGCTTGAACTGTTTCATTGCCGGCATGCGGTATTTATTTAGTTTAGTTGTGTTCCGGTGGTGAGGTCACAATGAGTAGATGAAAATTGTCGACGGGAAATATTTACAGCACGTTACGCTTGTGAAAATAAAATATATCACACAGCTGGTGAGGCTAATTGATCTATTATTGGAGGCAATGGAACTATCTTTCCCTGATTTTAGGAAGGGTACCATGACTGCATCTCTCCAGGTTCGTGGAACACTGCATAAGGTCCAGGTGTTATTGAAGATCTGCAATAGCTTTGCTTTGGCTTCTGTTCCTAGGTGCCTGATCATTTCATTGGATATACCATCAGGTTCTGGTGACTTTCTCATTTTTGGTTTTGATATGGCAAGGCTCCAGTTCACTGTTTGTGATAGGTGCCTCCATGACCTCATGTAGTATACCATTCTGCCCTGTATGTTGCAATTTCTCTCGAATCTCTTGTTGTTTCTCTGGACTAATTTCGATATTGTTATCTTGTGCGAATGAGTCCGCAAAATGGTCAGCTGCTTGCTTTCCTGTTAAGATGTTTCCGTCTTTATGTTGTGTAATTGTTGAGTTTCTCCCTATGCCCTCATCGTTATTTTATTAGCTTCCACAATTTCCCTGTGTCTCTTTCAAAGTCCAGTGACTCTGTTTTCTCGTGCCAGCTTTTCCGTCTAGCCTGCAGCTGGGCCCTTTGAAATTTGGCTTTTGCGTGCTGGTATTTATTGTGGTGCTCTTGGCTGGGGTTGGCCTCTGCTTGCCGTCTACAGACTTCCACATCATTATGCAACTGTTCCAGTTCACTACTCCAGTAATGTTTAATGTTTACGGGCTCCTCTTGGTACTGTTTCTCGTGCTGCCTGTAGTATACATTTTCCAAACTCTTCTATCTTTAACTAACGAATAAGAACGATCTTGGCTGCAGCAGGATATGACAATACAAAATTAAACTCAATAAGATATGTAACAGATTCTGTGCATAAATAATTAGCATAAACTCATGTTTTCCCGCGGGATCTTAACATATTAGGGACGTTCATTTAAAACCCGTTCCAATGGCTTTATTACAAAGCATAAAAGAAACATTAACAGGTGTGGTAGAATTAAACAAAGCATTCATTTTGAATGAATTATGCACCATGGATTGGTCAGAAGAAGTCGCCGTAGGCATTCAGGCAAGTATCCCATTTCTTAGGTAGGCGGCGAATGTCGTCCGCAAAAAAAAAAAAATGATTGTGGTTGCTCACTGAACCAAGTGTTTATCGCGTTCATTACGTCTGCATCTGTGTGAAATCATTGCCCCCTGAGGGCTTTTTTTAGAGGTCCGAACAAATGAAAATCACATGGTGACAAATCAGGACTATAGGCTGGATGTTGCAGAATTTTTCACTTCTTCCTTGCTAATGCTTCCTGCACAATTTTGCGACATGCGGACGAGCATTATCGTGCAACAAAACCACACCGCGAGAAAGCATGCCTGGTCGTTTATTCTTGATGACTCTTTGCAGCTTGTCTAGTGTTTGCAAGTAGTGGATAAAGTTGATGTTGATACCAGGTTCTTAAAAGTCGGCCAACAATAGCCCTTCACTGTAAAAAAATGCGACCAGCATAACCTTACCAGCGGAAAAATGTAACTTGATTTTTTTGACTTTTCGTGATCCAGCATGCTTCCATTGCATGCTCTCTCTTTTGCTGCTCGGCTCAAAGTGGTGACACCATGATTCATCGCCTGCCACTACGCGGAAGAGAAATGCATCACCCTCCACTCTGTAACGCAGCAACTGGTTCAAACACCATCCCATGCCGTCCTCTTTTTGGTGGTCGGTCAACATCCGTGGTACTCACTGTGAAAACACCTTCCGATATTGCAGTTTCTTACGAACAACCTTTTGAATTGTCCCAATTGACACATCAAATTCTTTTGCTAGCGAACGTATGCTTCGACAACGGTTCATCTGTACTGCTGCATCAATTTTGGGGATGGTTTTTTCTGTTGCAACAATAACCCGGCCGTCGAAGATCTGTCGTGAACTGGCGTCCTTTCCGAAAATTCGTGCCCAGTCTGTCACTGTTGTCTTCGACACACATTTGTTACCGTACGCTGCCTGCATTCTTCGACGAATGTCCACTGGTCGACATCCTTCAAATGAAAGAAACTGAATCACCGCTCTTTGAGCTTCTTTGGACTGATTTTGAATCAACCCGGCCATTTTCTCAACGGTCATAAACAGAAACTATGCATCATGGGACGATAAGCAGGTGCTCTTTTATTCATTGGTCAGTACTTATCATATGACTATGACATGATAATGTTCAACTTACGCAATACGCGTGTTGCGGCACGATCGGATTTCAAATGAACGGCTCTTATATTTTGTGTGTGTTATTTAGAGGTCATGTTAACCACAAATTATGGACCATCCTTGAAGACTACGGGATACTAGGACAATTGCTAGAAAACATCATATACCACTGTAGCCAAAGTGAAATAAGAACACAAATTGGTATATTAGATGTGGTCAAGTCAATACAGGAGTAAGACAGGGATGTGTGCTCTCTCAACTGCTATTTGATTACCTGTATAGACAGGATATCCAAAGAAGCAAACCTTGACAGAACAGATTTAGTCTGCAAATTCATATTAATAAGCTGCGTTTAACATGCAGTAGCTACATATACAATATGAATATAAATATAAATACAGCCAAATCTTAAATAATGCAAGCTAGCAGATCTCCTGGTCCACTGAGTATACAGATAAACAGCACATCTCTGAAACAAGTTAAAGAATTCAAATATCTTGGAAGTATTATAACAGAAGATGGCAGAATAGACAGAGAAAGAAATCGAAATTAAATGTCAAAAAGTAAGTGCACTTATGTATCAATTATCACCCATCCTGAAACGTCCAAATATATCTATGTTCACACAACGACAGATAATAAAAAGCATATTCACACCAGCCCTGTGCTGTCGATGTCAAACTAGGACATTATTTAATAAACACTTATGAAAAATCAACACCTGTGTGATGCGATGCTTGAGGAGAGCTGCCGACGTAATTATACGAGACCTGATAAAAAAAATGATATCAGACAGACAGTGAGATCAATACTTTGTGCCACATATAGTTTAGTCGTTTTTTAGTCGTTGGATCAACATCACGGCACACGGTTTAACCCTAAGTGCTCCGTTTTCCTCCTAACTCAAACCTGAGTCTGGAGAAACTCAGCTCAATGCGCGAACTCCGTTGCATCGGCGAGAATCCTGAAATACATGTGCCACATATAGTGACAGACAGTAGATCAAATGGTTTGGTCATCTCGTTAGAATGCAACACTATTCAGCACTAGCCCTACATCAAAGTGGATCTGCTACGAGAGCAAGATGACGTCCGGGAAGAAAATAGATTGATGACATAGTGGACATTCTACGAAGGTAAGTTAATAAGTAAGTCACAAATTGCTGTAGAGAAATAACTAACTATGATAACAACTTGAAACCAGTTTATTTTTATACATACATTGTCCCTTTATTTCTCAACATAATTTCCACCAACATTGATGCACTTATCCCATCGTTTTATCAGTCCTCCCAAACCGGCTGCATAGAATATATTTTTCTACAGCCATTTGCTACTTACTTATTAACTTACCCTCGTAGAAACTACAATAGCATTATTCTGTATTATTTTCTTTTTTCGTCTTATATTATTAGCCGAACCTGGGCATTAATAACAAGTGAGGGAGGTTGTAACTGGACTTATAATACCCACCATAGCCAAACGCATTCACGTCTTTCTTTCTTTTAATTTTTTTTCCACTCGCTGTCTATATTAATTCAGTTGCCATCAGGGTATGATTTGTTATTTATGGTGAAGAATTCACATATCTGCTCTCGGGACAACTTCATAAGCGCTCAGTCTCTCCCTGGTGAGCGCCAATACTAATAGTAATAACCTACACGTCCTCGCCAGCCTTCACTGTGGCCAGTTCCATACTCGATTCTCTATTCCATTAGCCGCAAGAGAGAAAATTCTTCTTCTAATGACATAGCCTGTTTCCATGCACCACCGATTCACTTTGTCTACAGCAGCTTGCAGTTCTCTTGAAATTCCTGCCTTCTCTTCCCGATCTATAAACAAGGATGTCATCAGCAAATGTCAATATTCGTCAAACATCAAGAAACAAACACAACCGTAATCTGGCTGGAGAAATTAGACGTAGACAGTCGAGATTGTTTGGGTAAATTATGAACAAATACATGTGAAAATTTAGTAATAACTGGCAACATTGATTGGAAGTGAGTAAAGGGGAGGCAAAGCGATAAATTAAAATACCTGGGTGGCTTGGCCACATAGCATAACCCGGACAAGTGCACAGACTTGATCAAAGGCTGGTAATCCTGGCCTGAGTGTCAGCGTGCCCGGTGGTAAGTGGGCACTGTGGGCCCATAGTAAAGTGGGCCCTTTGAAACATTAAACGGTATGTTTAAGATGTTAATGTCAGTATGTTTAAAATCTTATTGCCAGTATGTTTAAAATGTTAATGTCAGCATGTTTAAAATGTTAATGTCTAATCGGCCACTGCTGATGATTGTGTGAGATGGCGAACCATGACGCCCAAGCTTAGCCGCATGGCACATGCTGATGATTATGCATTTTTAAGCATTTTCCCTATTCATTTTGCCTCCGGCTAATATTAATAATTTATTATTAGTTACAGATGACTAAAATCCGGTAATTCGATACATCCTAGCTTTACCAACGATTGCTGACAGGCATAAGTGATTAGTGAAGATCATCATCATCGCAATCTGGACAGGTTCATAGGTGCTCCGATCTTCTCCTTAACATGTCCGCCAGCGTATATCGACTGATCACATCAGTTCTGTGATGATTAACTAAAAATCTTGTGCCCTTGACAAAAAGTTCATGGCTTGCGGCTCCCCGCTTCACTCCCATCTCCCTCACTCTGGACAGGGGGCAGATTCCCAACATTCTTTAAATACATTATCATTATGTCATTAGTTCTGCATCTCTTATGGATGGCACTGGCGATGTCTATCCCACCTGTTGCCCTTACCGAGACGGGATCCTGCTCTATGCGACTTCTGTCAAGAGTGATATGGACATAGATAGTAGTACAGGTATCTGCTGCACCTTCGCAAATTGGTTTTTTTGGGTCTGCCTACCCTACTTGGTGAAAGGCTTATTTAGCCTTTAGCACACCCCATCTATGATCTGCCCATCTTCAGTCGACTTCCTTTAACTGTTAAAATCGCATCGTTCAGTGCGTGTCAAATATCGGCTTTTACTTTAAGGTCATTACAAATAATTTATTAATTACAATTATACCTGGATATTTTCATTCTGCTATCCACAGAGGAAAAGTCCAGAAGGAAATTAATGTCAGAAAAACCAGGACGTACTCTTCTTCTTCTTTCGTTCGCTTGAAATATGTCTATATCTGCAATGTCGTCTCTTGCATGAATTGAACTGTTTTTTTTTCAGTTCACACAGTGGTCCATAGAGTTTATCTTCCACTGTCGTCTCTCTAGGCCAGAAGGTTTGCCTAGATATGTTATATTTTGGGCAGTCTTGGAGTATGTGCTCTGCTGTCTGCGACGCCAATCCACATGTGCACATGGCTGTTTCACCAATCTTGAATTTTGTATACATGTGGTTGCGTAATCTATTGTGTCCTGTTCTGAGGCGCAGAATAATGACTTGTTCTGGTCTGTCCATAATGTGGTAGTCATCTTGAGCAGGTTTTGGTGGCTTTCTGACTGATTTGATCATTCTTTTCTTTTGGTGGTATGTAACGGGCACATCAGGCTGTTCCTCTTTGGCTCCTTCCTTAGCCAATTGATCAGCTCTGTCGTTTCCGGGTACTCCACAGTGGGATGGTATCCACTGTATGGTGACTTTATGCTGACTGCTAAGTTCAGAAAGTAGTGTCCTTAGTACTGGCAATTTCCCAGAGAGGAGCGCCTCGAGTACTGATTTTGCATCTGTTAGTAGCACCACAGGTTGTGTACCATTGCTGTTATTTAGTAATTTCTCTGTTGCTATCTTGATTGCCTCAATTTCGGCATCATAGTTATGGCAGTACTTTCCTGTCGGTACTCTGGCTGTGTCCCTAGTATTATTTGGGTATTCTATGTACACTCCCGCTCCTCCATTTCGAACAGCATTTTGTGCTGACCCATCTGTGTAGACTCGGATCCAGAGGTCCTGTGGGTATTCTTCATCAAGGAAGCTGAGAGTGGCTGTTCTGCGCTGCACACTGTTCTGTTCTTCCTTGTCAAATATTCCTCTCACTTTTGTCTGGATTTGTAACGATAGTCTATGCTCATCTTTCCATGGAGTTCGCTCTGGAATAGTTGTTAGGGGGATACCAACTGTGGGCAGATCAGTGGTTTCTCTGCAGAGTCGTTTGGCCTGGTGGATAAAACTACTTCTTTTCAACCGCCCCATAGCTAGGTTTTCAAATCTGTTCTTCATAGGGTGGCCTGGCAAGCTGAGGAACTTTTCTGCTTGTATTAGCGTTTTCGTATCTCTGCGCTCACTCAGTGCCTGTGTCCTCCCCATCTTCTCCATTTCCACTATAGGGGTTGATCTCATCCCTCCTGTGGTGACTCTAAGTGCTTGATTTTGCACCTTGTCCAGCTCTTGTAGTGTGGTATTTGATGCTGAACACCACGCAGTTGACCCATATTCCAGGTGTGGTCGTATGCTCTGTTGGTAAACTTTGCTAAGTATTTTCCCCCTGGCTCCCCATGTGGTTCCACTTAGCTTTCTCAGGATGGCTATTTTCCTTCTGGCTTTTTCTACTGCTTTGTTGATGTGCTTTCTCCATGTCAGCTTGCCATCAAATGTTACTCCAAGGTATGTTGGTTCTTTATCTTCTCTTAGGGGTGTTCCATTTATCTGGATGATCCCTGCCTTTTGTTTTGGAGAGAGGGTAAATAGGGTGGTGCTGCACTTGTCAGTGTTTATGCTGACACACCATCTATTTGCCCATGCAGCAAATGTATCTACAGCTCTTTGTAGCAATCTGGTGGCCACTGATGCATATTCATTTGTGCTCCATAGAACCAGGTCATAGGCGTACATTGCCGCTTTAATTCCATGCGGTAGGTGAGCAACAAGATCATTGATGAAGATTAGAAAAAGTGTGGGGGACAAGACTCCGCCCTGGAGGACACCGTGACGCAGTAGTACTTTCTTGCTCTTGAGTCCGTCTATCTGTACTCGGGCTCTTCTGTTGTGCAAGTATGCTTTCACCCATTTGTACATTCTTCCATTGACTTTGCAGTTTCTCAGTTTCTTCATAAGACCTTCTTTCCAGACATTGTCAAAGGCTTTCTTCAGATCTATCCATGCCGCAAGCACCAGCTTCTTCTCTTGGAATGCATCCTCAATTTCTTGAGAGAGGTAGGTTGTCTGATCTTCCGTAGAGTAGCACTGCCTAAAGCCAGCCTGCTGTGGCACAAGGATGTTTTTACTTTCAATGTACCACTGCAGTCTGTGATTGATGATGAGCTCCAGTGTTTTGCAGAGACAGCTGGTGAGGCTAATTGGTCTGTAGCTAGAGGCAATGGAACCATCTTTCCCTGATTTTAGGAGGGGTATCATGATTGCTTCTCTCCAGGCTTGTGGAACACTGCTTAAGGTCCAGCTGTTATTGAAGATCTGCAACAGCTTTGTTTTGGCCTCTGTTCCTATGTTCCTGATCATTTCATTGGAGATACCATCAGCTCCTGGTGACTTTCTCATTTTCAGTTTTGATATGGCTAGCTCCAGTTCGCTGATTGTGATGGGTGCCTCCAGAACCTCATGTACTATTTCCTTCTGTCCTGTATGTTGTCGTTTCTCTCGAATCTCTTGTTGTTTCTCTGGACTAATTTTGATATTGCTATCTTGTGCGAACGAGTCCGCAAAATGGTCAGCTGCTTGCTTTCTTGTTAAGATTTTTCCATCTTTATGTAGTGCAATTTTTGAGTTTCTCCCTGTGCCCTCGTCATTAAGCTGTTTTATTAGCTTCCACAATTTCCTTGTGTCTCTTTCAAAGTTCAGAGACTCCGTTTTCTCCTGCCAGCTTTTCCGTCTAGCCTGCAGCTTGGCCCTTTGAAATTTGGCTTTTGCATGCTGGAATTTATTGTGGTGCTCTTGGCTGGGTGTGGCCTCTGCTTGCTTTCTACACACTTCAACATCATTATGCAACTGTTCCAGTTCACTACTCCAGTAGGGTTTATATTGTTTACGGGCTCCTCTTGGTACTGTTTCTCGCGCTGCCTGTAGTATGCATTTCCCAAACTCTTCAACTGCTTTATTTATGTCTTTCTCAGTGTTCAGGTTTCTAACCAGTATGCTGGTGCGATGCTTGTACATTGCCCAGTCTGCTTTCTTGTAGTTCCACCTCGAGAGGGTGCTGCTTTCACTTACAAGCTCATTTTCTACGGTTAGAAAGACTGGCCGATGTTCACTGCCACCAAGTTGTTTCCCAACAGTTCGTGTAATGTTCCACTCCAGGTCTGGTGAATGAAAAGCCAGGTCAGGTGTAGTTGTAGAGTGCCATGATCTCGAGTAGAAAGTATGTGGGTCGGACGGCTTGTTAATCAACATGAATCTATTCTCATCCTGCCAGTCTTCCAGTCTCTCTCCTCTCTGGTCCATGTGATCATAGCCCCAGCTCTGCGAGTGGTTGTTGAAATCGCCACACACAATCATTTTTTCTTTTAGTGGTAGAGTGTCCAGTGCCTGTGGGCGGTCACTTGGACAGTAGTAATTGATCAGATGTAGATCTGTATTACCTGTCTTAAGTTTAAGTGTCTGATACTCAGCCCCTTCCATGTAGACTTTGATTTGGGAAGCCATGATGTTATTTCTTACAAGGGTCAGTATCCCACCTTTTCGCCTGTTCTTTCGGTCAGATCGGTAACACTGGTAGCCTCTGATTTTGAAGGCTATATTTTCATTGAGGTGAGTTTCTTGCAAGCAACATATGCTTACTTTTTCTTGGTCCAAGATTTTTTCTAATTCTATTTTTTTTGTTGCTGACTCCCTCCGCATTCCAGTGCATTATTTTAAGTCTTCGTTTAGTATGGCCAGTCGTCCTATTCTCATGTCCCCTGGCTCCACAGGACATCTGAGAAGGACCTCCAGTAGTTGGGGTTGGACCCTTTCGAGACATAGGGCCCGGCACTGCACCTGCCTGGGGGTCCAAAGCAGGGCGAGCACCATAACGATTAGCAGTAGTCGACATATTCCATTTTGCGTGATTGCGTGGCATCCTGATTTCTGTGGTGCGCCTCTTGGCTGGTTGCCTCCGTCTTCAGCACCTTTCTTTGCTAGAGCAGACTGTGGTCTCACTCGAGTGTAGATGTGTACGCGCGCACACACCTGTCTGCGCATGCATGTACGTGCATACACATCTAGAGCATACTGGTTATTTTCCGGCGCCAGAGACTCGCCGTCGCCCCTTCTCCTGTTAGTTTAAACAGGTCCGCCACGTGAAGGCCAGGAGTTGGACTTTTGCTGCATAGGTTATGTATTCACGAGCCATTGAGGTATTTGAGCAATGTTGGGCGCTCACCCCAACACCGCGCCTCGGCTACATACAGCAACATTTGGAACCCCCAGGACGTACTCAATGTTAGAGTAATTCTCTTGTACAGCATCACCAAGTAAGTAGCCACTGTTCAAGATTCGTCGCGGCCATCACTTTCATTGCCGACAAACCTTTTCTTTTCTTTTCATGCTATGGCCGCTTTGGATATATTGACAGTTGCACTTGAGCTGCAGCACCACGATGATATATGATAAGCTTCTGGTTATAGCTATAGAGTGATGCTAGTTCAGTATTTTCCCGGCCTGTACATCAGAATATCATCTGCGTATGCGACCCGAAGGTGCTGCAGGCTAAATCATATCTCCGAGTTGCAGCAGACAAGTAACACCCTCCGTTTGAAGTCCTGGACATGGGCACAATGGCCCAGGCAGAGGATACAATCAGAGAAGTATTCATGCATGAGAACATTGAGAGAGGACAGATGAAAGTCAGATCAGATCTGTGCAGGGCCATAATATAACATTGGACGGCACGCAGAGGTGTTTCCAAGGCACCAGGGCCAGGTTCTATACTGGCCAAGATCTACTAACACGTCCTAGTCGCGCGTCCCGGTCAACAGGTCCCTTCGGGGTCCTGCTAACGTCAATAGGATCGCTGATTCATCCGAAGTCGGAGAGTATCTGCCTGCAAGGCGAGGAACCACCAGTCTGCACACCAATAAGCCAAATATGAGACAACGGATACTCACTCAAACCTCAGTCCGGTATAACATCACACTGATGCTGGACAACAGGTTGTCTCCATCAGACAAGTGGGACTTCACGCTGGAATTAACAGCCAGCGAACGCAAGCAAGCAAGCATAACATTGGACTGAGAGTGCAGGCTGCGATGGAGAGAGGGACAACAATTGACTCACGACAATTCGCGCCCAGGTTACGTAATCATCTACGTGGACAGCTGAAAATCCAGGATTCGAACCCGGATCTCCCGAAGGGGAACCTAGCATCCTTAGCCATTCGGCCAGCCGCTCCTCGTAGACACTGAGGTAAGTCGGAATATGACGGTTCAGAAAAGTGAACGTTTGCTGTTCTCCAATGTTAGAGAAAATAAAATTATAAATACTGCTGTGACTGCATGCAACGTTACCGCACGATAATCAAGTGCTATCGCCATTGCTTGTGTAGGCAGTCAGTGGTCTTGTGTAGTACGTGCTGTGGAGTTCAAATCACGACTTTTCGGTTTGTGAAATGTGTTTCTGACATTGTTACTAGAACAGACGTCGTTGCTTTATTTCATTCGGATTACTGACAATTACTGAATTAGTTTTCGGGTAATTTATCTTTGTACACAGGTGAAGGGATTTTTAAAATCATCTTTCAGAAGTCGAAAGTAAACTTGAGTAAAGTAAAACTAAGAAAGTAGACTAGACTAGCAGTAGTTACTAGTTACTAACTAAGTTAGTACTACTACTACTAGTAGTACTAGTAGTAGTAGAAATAGTAACTATAGTCTGTCCGGAAATTTATGCCGTCATTCAAGATCAATTATTTTGAAAACTATCTGTTGCATCGTTATGAAATTTTTCCAGCCGTCTTATATTTACCCCCACCCAAGGAATATGTCTTTGATAGGTCCAAAAACAACTTAAATCATTAAAAGCGGCATCAATCCTTTGATGTTTTGCTTAACAACTAGTGATTTCTTGTTAAAAAAGTTATGTTTACGGTAATGAGGACCTGCAAATCCAGATGACAAACAAAGGCGTATCTGGATTCGTATGGGAGTGGGTGCAATCAAAGAAGTAGCTTACAGTCGACAAAATCGGCTGCATTGCACCGGGTTTTTATCCCATATGGCTCAGTTTCTTTCCGCAGCGCGGAAAGCGTCGCACAAAGCACGAACTCCGTAGCTCCAGCGACGACCCTCGGCAGTCTCCGAATAAAATGAATGACGCGGCCCGGACAGACAGACAGAACGGTAGGTAGGTAGGTAGATAGGTAGGCAGAAAGATAGGTGGATGTATGGCTGGCTGGCTGGCTGAGTGGGTGGATCGGTCGGTTGGTGGGTCGGTCGGTCGGTGGGTGGGTGGGTGGGTCGGCAGACAGGCAGGCAGACAGACAGATAGATTAGATAGATAGATAGATAGATAGATAGATAGATAGATAGATAGATAGATATCGGTAGGTCGGTCGGTTAGTGGGTGGGTGGGCAGGCAGGCAGACAGACAGACAGACAGACAGATAGATTAGATAGATAGGACAGACAGATAGATTGATATCGGTAGGTCGGTCGGTCTGTCAGTGGGTGGGTGGTCGGGCCGGCAGGCAGGCAGATAGATAGATAGATAGATAGATAGATAGATATCGGTAGGTCGGTCGGTTAGTGGGTGGGTGGGCCGGCAGGCAGGCAGACAGACAGACAGATAGATTAGATAGATAGGACAGACAGATAGATTAGATTAGATTAGATAGATAGATAGATAGATAGATAGATATCGGTAGGTCGGTCTGTCGGTGGGTGGGTGGTCGGGCCGGCAGGCAGGCTGATAGATAGATAGATGGATGGATGGTTAGATAGATAGATAGATGGATGGATGGATGTATCCGGATGGATGGATGGATGGATATCGGTCGGTCGGTCGGTCGGTCGGTTGGTGGGTGGGTGGGCCGGCAGGCAGGCAGACAGACAGATTAGATAGATAGATAGATAGATAGATAGATAGATAGATATCTGTCGGTCGGTCGTTATGTGGGTGGGTGGGCCGGCAGGCAGGCAGACAGGCAGACAGACAGACAGACAGACAGACAGATAGATAGATAGATAGATAGATAGATAGATAGATAGATAGATATCGGTACGTCAGTCGGTTGGTCGGTGGGTGGGTGGGCCGGCAGGCAGACAGGCAGGCAGGCAGACAGACAGATAGATAGATAGATTAGATAGATAGATAGATAGATAGATAGATAGATAGATAGATAGATAGATAGATATCAGTAGGTCGGTCGGTCTGTCGGTGGGTGGGTGGTCGGGCCGGCAGGCATGCAGGCAGATAGATAGATAGATAGATAGATAGATAGATAGATAGATAGATAGATAGATAGATAGATGATAGATAGATAGATGATAGATAGATAGATGATAGATAGATAGATAGATGATAGATAGATGATAGATAGATAGATAGATATTTGTCGGTCGGTCGGTCGGTCGGTATGTGGGTGGGTGGGTCGGCAGGCAGACAGACAGACAGACAGATAGAGTAGATAGATTAGATAGATTAGATAGATAGATAGATAGATAGATAGATAGATAGATAGATAGATAGATAGATAGATAGATAGATATCGGTAGGTCGGTCGGTCTGTCGGTGGGTGGGTGGTCGGGCTGGCAGGCAGGCAGATAGATAGATAGATAGATAGATAGATAGATAGATAGATAGAATCGGTGGGTCGGTCGGTCGGTGGATGGGTCAGCCGACCGGCAGGCATTCAGACAGACAGACAGACAGGCAGGCAGGCAGACAGACAGACAGACAGACAGATAGATAGATAGATAGATTGATTGATTGATTGATTGATTGATTGATTTCCACCAGAAACCGGGCCTTGTCAGCTAGTTTATTTATATAATCACGTTTCATGAAAAAACCCACATTTGGAGACACCTCTGAATCTTCGCGCTGTTTGTTTGAAAACGAAAGTCACGTGAAAATTTTGAATAATGTGGGTCGAGTCTTGGTGAAACTGTAAAACTGTTAAAATCATGGACGTAATCTTTAAGTCATTATTAATATACCGTATATAAGCTAACTTTAAAATCTGCTGTAAAATCTCCAGAACAAAAATTTTTTTGTTGGGTGGACATAATGATAACGTTATATACTAAATCTCATCATTTTATCTCAGCCCGTTACTGAGATATTGAATTTTATATTGAGGCAACCAAAAAAAAACACACTATAGACTGCTAGACGAGACATAGTTAGTAACCAGAATCAGAAACATTTTTGTTTTTTTCCCCCTTCTTCTTAATCTGATTAAGTTAATAATGTTAACTCACAATTAAAGTCAACACCGTAAGTATCTTAGGTGTCTATTTGAATTTGTTTTTTAATTCATTCATTCATCATGTGCCATGCCGAGCGATAAGCGTGGGCGGTCATGTTTTGCCATTTCACTCGATCACCAGTGTCGTGGATCAGCTCAGTGTTCCTGTCTCGTCCATGCCATGTGGCCAAGCCATCCAGGTATTTTCCTCTTGGTCTTCCTCTTGGTCTGTTCCCTTCGATCTTGCCAGTTGTCACTAAGTTCTCCAATCCATTTCTGCATGATTTCTTCTCATAACATGTCCAAACAATTGATTTTGACTGTCTACGTCTAATTTCTCTAATCAGTTTACGATGTTCATTTGTCTCCTGTAGTACTTGGTCATTGGTTTTTCTGTCTGTCCATGGTATTCTTTGCATTTTCCTCAGAAACCACATTTCTGCAGCCATCAGATGCTTTTCAGCTTGACTGCTCATTGTCCAAGTTTCACATCCATACATAATATAAAAAGTCGACAGGGTCGACTTTATTGCACCGGGTTTGATCCCATATGGCTCGGTCTCTTTCCGCAGCGCGGAAAGCGTCGCACAAAGCACGAACTCCGTAGCTTTGGCGACGGCCCACAGGACTCTCAGAAAAATTTAACCCGTGAACCGAAGGTTCGCGGCCCGGAATCGAACCCACAACCGTCGGAGCCCGAGTCAAACGGCTTGACGACTTCGCCACGAAGACTCCGTAATTACATAATATGTGTGGGAATAGTAAATAATACTAAAATACTATTACTATATATTTAAAATAGCATTCTTTTAAAGTCTTTTACTTTTAGATTTAGTACATTTACTAAAAATTCACTATACCACCTGTAGTCTTTAGGCAAACCAGAATCCAATTTTAATGATGACATTTTAAATCAGCATTCAATATTCATATGTACTACTACTATTACGACTATTCGCAATGGAATTGCGAATAGAAAAAAATTATATTCGCAATCGAAGTAGGTCACGTTTAGGTACTTTAGTGACATTTAAAAAATTGGTTTGGTATTGATTACATCTGGACAGTTGAATAGGACCTGAAAAATGCTTTCCAACGGTACCTCATTCAAGTCTGTACGTTGATTCTAAGCCGAGATATCCAGCTTTGTGTGTCAAATTATGTCATAATATGGAAAATATAGGAAAATACTAATCTGACTGATTTTTACTTGCTGCCCAGAAACAACAATTGTTTACAATGTGTTTAAAACTGCTATAACTTCTTTAGTTTTAATGTACTGATGACTTTAGCAATAGTCTGTACATACGGGAACTTACCTCAACACTTTAAAATAACACAACAATAATAGTTATCAACTAAAAGCTTTCAGAGCACATGTCTGTGAAACAAGACCGCATGGTTTTCAATACTGGCCTATTTATAGCTCGTTAAAATCCGGCGATTTTCGGAATTTAAGAAAAAATATGACCACATTAGGAATGGGTCAAATTTTCGGAAGCAAGCAACGCGGCCGCCGGATCACGTGATCTCACCCACGAATGCCCGATCACGACATTGAATCAAAATGGCTACGTGATTATTCCTACGCGTGTGTCCATATTACAATATATTGTTGATATCAACGTGTCCTCTGTAGCTTAGTGGTTAGTATCTCCGCCTGGTGCACGGGAGCTCGAGGTTCGATTCCCCGCCGGGGAGGCAACATTTTTTTTATTCATTTTCAGGAATTCGGTGACACCAATGCTAGTCTGATGATTTCACTTTAGGCATATGTTTTCTACGGGTTTTGTGTATTAGGTGTTGTTTATCTTGCTGCACAAGAACCTGCACACTTGTCTTTTTGTTCTTATCTGTCCTCTACTTTTGTTGTCTTGGGAAAGGAACTTAGCCACCCGAACACGAGTTCTCTCTCTCTCTCTCTCTCTCTCTCTCTCTCTCTCTCTCTCTCTCTCTCTCTCTCTCTCTCTCTCTCTCTCTCTCTCTCTCTCTCTCTCTCTCTCTCTCTCTCTCTCTCTCTCTCTCTCTCTCTCTCTCGCTCGCTCGCTCGAAGTCTCGATCTCCTACCTCTCTCTTGTCCACCTGCTTCATATATACCGGGTTTTCCTGCACTTTATATGCGTAGCATTTCCTTATCCTTGTTTATTTATTAATTAATGAGGCCAGTCAATTGAAATCTGGTGTTTGAATTGCCTAATCATGTCTCGCTGAGGCGAAGCATGTTACTGTCAGCTTGGACCAGAACAGAGTCACTCAGAGAGGATGCAATGGAGGCCATAGAAAGTGTCAAATTAAGAGAATCATCACTGCTGCGATATTATCAGGACATAAATAGTAGGACGGTAACATAAACAAACATGGATGCCTGGTAACAGTAAGTGTACAGAAACGAAAGTTAAGAATTCTTGAACTCGCCTGGGGACAGAATTATTTGTAGGGATCGTTATTTGTATTGGGGATACCTGTTCTGAAAAATTATTCTTGATATTTAAACAGGACTAACGTAATGTAAAAATAAAACGGGATGCCAAAAGAACGGACAGAAGTAAGAAGAAGAGTGATTCATTAAAAAATATGGAGAATTCGGCAGAATTAAACTCGCAACAGTGAACATTCCTATTTAAATTAACCACCTTCTTAGACTTCTTAATGGCCCAAACTAAAATTGACTAGTGAGCAGACGCTGTGACATGTTTGTTACTTCCCGCAATTCGATTGCGAATATAATTTTTCTCTATTCGCAATAGAATTGCGAATAGAGCCTCCCACTACTATTATCTGTAGTGTCCGGGCACATTATTAATATTATGTTATGATTACAATGCTTTACATGTGACCTCTCTCTCTCTCTCTCTCTCTCTCTCTCTCTCTCTCTCTCTCTCTCTCTCTCTCTCTCTCTCTCTCTCTCTCTCTCTCTCTCTCTCTCTCTCTCCCCCCCCCCCCCCCTCCCCCCCCCCCTTCCCAGACACATTAGGAAAGAGTGCAGTAATATATATATATATATATATATTAATAATCCCACAATATACACAATAAAATAAAAATTGCAAAAGCATTTTCTTCACTCACACTGAACCTCAGTTCAGTTACTCAATCAAGTGTCTGGGTATTCTTTTGGGGATACATTTTTCGAGAAACCTCTGTATTGAAAATGACTGGCAACAGGATGTTGTAGTCAAACATAACTGGCACTTCTCTGATGTCTCCACCTTGAAGTGGTATAGGCGATTGCATATTCCAGTGACCTCAAGAGCTTTGCCAACTGTAGTGTAGTTACTGATAGGATCTACCATGTCAGACATGTCAAGGGATAGGGACCAGATGAAGGAAGATATAAACCTGCCCTGTTGCCTTGTAATATAGATTGGGGACAGTCAAAAACTGGGGATAGCAAACCTGAATAAATGTTGAATTTGGATGTACTGAGCAACTGGCTTGTTGAAACAGTGCAGTGTTAAACTCGCTTAATGACAATAAAACATGATGACCACATCCAAAGACATTGACTGTAAGAAGAAGAATAATTAATTATGGAAACATCAGAAAGAGATAAAGAGTAAAAATTAAAAAAAAATAGAAAAGGTTTATTTGGAAATCTTATGCCATAAGAAACATAACCATGGTCAAGAAACAGGACTAATACATGTCTCCTTTAACAAGCACCTGAAAGATAATTGTAAAGGGGGCTTGGCTGCTGCCGAGCTGAAACTGGAGTCCAAATAAAGCACAAAATATGATCAGAAAGCTCAACAAATGGAGAAAAAAAACACACACAGAGATACAATACTTTACCAGCTGTACAATCTCCCACAAATTGAGGTCATTGTTTTGCCACAAGGGTTGTGTTTTTATTTCCACATGACTCATGTAAAAAGCAAAAAAAAATTACCTACAAAACCAGTGTTGCTGATGGACGTCAATGGCAATGGTAACAAATGGATGATGATGTCAAACACCACTACTAGAGTGGTTGAGAGGTGTCAGTGTCCATCTCTGGCTCAGAAATTACCGGCTTGGTTCAAGTCTCAGCTAAGACTGCAAATTTGTATATTAACCATTGGGTTTTTAATGATATATCATTTCATTCTGATCCCTTGGGTAGTGAGACTGAATATCTATCCTTCTCAGTTAAGGAAAAAAAATAAGCATAAAATAAAGCAAAAAGTCCCATGTGTACGTTGTACACCTTAAAAATCCTTCAGCAGTTGGAAATCACACAAGGTAGGCAGTAAGCTGCTGCTCTGGCAAAATTATTAGAAGTAAAATTCTACCAATGGTAGATAGAGCTTATTTCCTTGAATGGAATTGTCTTGAAGTGAATGCCATGCACAAGTGCATGTCGAAGTCTGACGCACTGACCTTCTGAGATATAGTGTAGTATAACTCTCTGTGAAACACTCAAAAAGGGAAGAAAGAAGAGGAAAACACTTCTAGTAAACAGCCTTAAGTTCTTTCAGATCTCTTTATTTTTGGTACACAATGTTGGTTCAAATAGAGATCCATTGACACTTAAAACACTACTAGTGCTTGTGTTCGTTGGCTTAAGCTCCAACGCGAAGTACTGTATGTCGTGTTTTCCAACATCAGTGTGATGTCATACAGGACCTGAGGTTTGCGTGAGTATCCGTTGTCCCATGTCTGGCTTATTGGTGTGCAGACTGGTAGTTCCTCGCCGTACAGGCAGACACTCTCCGACTTTGGAGGAATCGGCGATCCTACTGACTTTAGCCAGGACCCCGAAGGGACCTGTTGCCCAGAACGCTCGACGAGGACGCGTCAGTATGTCTTGGCCAGTATATAACCCGGCCCTGGTGCCTTGGAAACATCTCTGCATCCCACACTACTAGTAGTTAGTTTTTTTCAAATCTCTTTATTTTTTGGTACATTGTTGGTTCAAATAGAGATCCATTGACACTTAAAACACTACTAGTAAACAGCCTTTAGTTCTTTCAGATCTCTTTATTTCTGGTACACATTGTTGGTTTAAATAGAGATCCATTGACACTTAAAACACTAAACAGCCTTTAGTTCATTGAGATCTATTTATTTCTGATACACATTGTTGGTTACAATAGAGACCCATCCATTGGCACCTTGCCGTCTTGATAGACGATAGTTTGTGCTTTGCCTATGACGGTAGCGAATGTGACTGATAAGGCCAATTCACGCTGTAAATGTTCATTCACAGTGGGTGCATGTGAACACGTGGCCATTTCCACCATCATGCACCATCTTACGTCTCACACGCTCGGTGTGTGACTTATCTGCAATAATTTTCTCCTTTGTCTTTATTCCATTTCTGATCTTTGCCCTCCATGCAACACGTTCAGGGCGACTTGCTTCCACTGTGCATTATCAATGCCTGTATCAATCATGTCCCGCTTACACACATCTTTGTATCGTAGTAGAGGCCGTCCCTGAGATCTCTTACCCATCTGTAATTCACCAAAAAAGATGTCCTTTGGTATTCTACCATCATCCATCCTCCTAAGATGTCCCATCCATCTAAGTCTACGAAGACTGAGCATGGAATAAACCATCACACAACCTGATATTTCCAATACTTCAGTATTTGTGATTTTGTCTTACCACTTAATACCAAGAATTCTTCGCAGACACCGCATATGAAAGCTGTTTAAACGTTTCTCTTGGTGTAAGTTGTCTAGGTTTCACTGCCATAAAGAAGAGTACTAAGGATACAGGCTTGATAGACAAGGACTTTTGTTTTGGCAGTAAGCTTCCTGTTCTCCCAGACTCTTTTTCTTAACTGTTCATTGTTGCTGCCTTACCAATCCGGATGTTGATTTCCTGATCTAGGAATAATTTGCTATTTACCACTGATCCTAGATATGTAAAATGGTCTACCATCTCTAGTTCGGCGTCGTCAATAAAGATTGATGGTACCCCATGTGCACCTTGTGACATAATCTGTGTCTTCTTTTTGCTAATTGTTAAACCAAATTCAGAACAAGCATTGGAGAATGCAGATAGTAGACATTGCAATTCTTCCTCAGAGTGGGTTGTAACTGCAGCATCATCTGCAAAAAGCAACTCTCTGATCAGTACCCTCCTAATTTTGGTCTTAGCCTTCAATCTCTGAGCATTGTAGAGGCCACCATCTGAGCGTGAGTGAATGTATATATCATCATCCTGACCACGAAAGGCATATTTCAGTAGAAGTGAAAAGTATATTCCAAAGAGGGTGGGAGCTAGTACAAACTCCACTCTTGATTTCAAACTAGAGATCTTTTGACACTTGTCATCTCTGGCCGCATCATGGCCTGGAAAAATCACATGTGCCATCATGGCATAGCAATAGAATGTTCTTACTTGTTGAAAGTTTGGTTCGGTGGTTTCTGGGTTGGACCTTCAGACTAGGTCATAATGTGGCTGAAGGAGACCTCTCAGGCGGAAACTCAGTGCGCTGCTCCAACACCGGGGAGTTTGCTGAATCACTGGCTTCTGTTACTGGCCTGACTCCACCTTTCCATCTTCAGAACAGATTGGGTTGGTGCTTCACACTAGAAGGCTGACCCTGTAAGGAGAGCAACTAGTGATAGAACCTTGTAACAACCCTGCATACTTGACCCATACATGGGCCGCTATGCCCTCAGTACTTAATAGGCATGTTACCAACATACCATCTAACCCTGTTCATCATACATGACGAGAGTGTGTGTGAGAGAAGACGTGTGAAAGGGGTCATCATACATCAGGTAGCCCCTTGAACAGCTTTGTCTTGGAAGGCCTACGTTTCATAGTGTATGGGTCTGGTCTTCACAACACAGATGACATCCGGAACCTATCAGTGCACCATTCCGTCTTTCTTCCTCTCTCCCTACATCCAAGTGTGGTTCCCACTGGGTTCTCAGTCCCAGACCAAACGGAAACCGCTGACATCCCATCCAGCTCCTTCCCGTACCTGAGCATGGCTGGAGAGTTCCGACTTACTTCTTCCCCTTCTTTAAAAAAAGGTAAAGTATCTTGCATAACATTGGGTTTTCCCCCTGTAACAGGTAAGTAGAAAGAATTGTATACATGGCGTCTTCCCATGTAGAAGGAAGTCATCAAATCCCTGTTCGCCCCCTTCCGGGTGATGTAATCACATCGAACAGGTATGCTGGTCTTTTGGATCAGCTACAATATTCATGTACTGCACTCTGCAGCATCTCTGTAACCTCCTCTCTCTTTTCCTGTCTCAGTGGAAGAAAATACCTCAGTGATTCTATACATAAAGTTGATTTAACTATAAGAAACAGAGAAGAGTATAGAGGAGGAGGCGTATCCAGATTCTAACTGGAACCCATTTACATGCCCAGTCGTTGTTGAACAATCGAATAACTTAACGCAGCAACCCGGCCGGCACTGCTTCCTGACTGGTCGACATCATTCACTGTGACACATAATAATCCCACTTAACATACCGTTCCATCATCTGGGACTCAACCTCACTCGCCGAACGTAACCACGGAACAATGCACAATGCCGCTACACCACTGGTAACTTTGCCAAATGATTCCTTCACTAAAATAAGGTACGTTTATATTCATATGAAAGCCAAGAATGTTGCGAGCCGAATAAAATAAAGTCATCGGTTGATCTCTAACAGTTGATCTCTAACAGATATCCATAATCAATCCGGCGGCATTTTAAATGAGAATTTGCATCGCACAGCTTTCCGACACATGGCTGGCACTGCCTGATCATTAACAACTAATAAACTATGCGTGACCTGGCCTACGCGCGACACACGATACTCGTTCAGCCTATTGCGGGTAATTGGGTCATTCGTTTGTATGCAGCGACAAAAATGTAATGTCCCATTACCTTACTCAAAAAAAACATCCTCCTCACTCACCATAGCATCTGTTGAGAGTCTGCAAACTCTGTGAAGACAGGCTGGCCTTACAAATTCGTCCTTCCAGTCAAACAACAATTCACTCACTGCCACTCGTTAACAACACAACCTTGGACCCCGTAGCAAGTTTTGCGGTCCAAGAGAATTGCCACTTTTATGTGGGCCTCGACTTTCTCAGATATTTCGTGATCTCCTCACGAGAAAGTTGAATTCCTCTAAGTATATAATGCTAACTAGAAAAGAAGTCCTTGGAAAGATCTTCTAGAAGATTTTAGAAAGATACTGAAAGTGGATCTCCTATTGGGGTTTCTCCAGCTAAAAATAGCCCGGTGATTCCCCGTCTTAAATAAGACGTGAGGCCAGCCTACTGGCTATCTCGTGACACAGAAGGACCATATTTTATTATACTAGGGTCATTGTGTTATGTTTTATTTCATGGTATCTTCAGCAATTTTAATGCTTAGTCAACGGAAATTGAAATTATACTGCTTGTTCATTTGACTGTGTACCATGTTTGGTGCAAGCGTACTTTTTTGTTTGGCATTGAATCAGTTAAGTACTGGTAATTTTTCAATACCCCCAAAGATAGAGGTCAAACTGGCCAAATGGTTAAAAGTGGTTGTTCTTAAACTTTGAATGTGCTGACGGCGTGCTAGTGGGATCATTCTGTGTGCCAGTCAGTTGGACTTCAATGTTGACTTATCTTTCAGAAAACAACAAACTACTGAACGTGGAATTACCTAGTAAATCAACCTAGGGGTGGGGTTGATTGCAACATCCTACAAGGGATATGAACCATTTTTGTTCCACCTCCCAAAGATTCTTCATGCAGTTTAAAAATGATAAAAGGTATTTAGGATTATATGATCACCAAAGTTCTACAGGCACACAATGAATATGACCATGTCATGATATATAATTTTTCCTTCACAGAAATGAGTTTTTCGCTGTTAAAGTACGCCAGTGATCGAGGCCTGGGAAGGTCAAGTTATTTTGGAATGAAAGACCGTATATTTTCATCTCTGTATTCCAAGATGGCACCTATTCAAGTAACAGATACCACACCATGTGATGGTTTAGACTGGGGGGCTGTCTTTGGTTTTGGATTTTCTCCAGATGGGTAAGTGAGGATATAGTTAGCCTGACAATTGTGTACATTAACATAAATGTGATGAAGTAGAATTTATACAGTTGTGTTGTAAATTATTGTGCCCACTCATTGAGTGTTCCTTTGTATGCTTATAGAAGAATTCTGGCTTATGCAGATAGGATAGTTTGGCCTATTAGGATATGGGAGTTCTGACCGATTCAGATAGAGGAATTCGGACCTATTCAGATAGGAGCGTTCTGACCAATTTAGATAGAGGAATTCTGACTTGTTCAGATAGGAGAGCTGTGACCTATTCAGACAGAAATGCTGACCTATTCAGATAGGAGAGCTGTGACCTATTCAGATAGGGAAATTCTGACCTATTCAGATAGGGGAATTCAGACCTATTCAGAGAGGAGAATTCTGACCAGTTCAGATGAGAGAATTCTAGAGCCGCTTAAGGTGAGAGAATTCTGGCCTCTTAAGGAGAGAGAACTTTACAGAGAAGAAAAACTTCATCGTGACTAAATAGACCAGAATTCTCCAATACGCATTGTTTTACTAATTTATACAAATGTCTAACAGTTGAGCTCAATGTTATGTAACAACAAATGCACATGTGTTTCGTGAATTGGAACTACTGAAATATGTGCTTGTAGAATAGAAGAGATGACAACACCAGCAAACTTGAAGTAAACTGTATTACAGCTTGGAGGAATAATTTATTATTTTCACTAACAGTATTCATGGTATCTGAAGATAATGCAAAACAGCAGAAGTAGAAATGTTGAACAAAAGTATTATCAAAGCAAGCATTAACATCTTCTGTCTCATGCAGTATTTTAAAATAATTATACTCAGGATCAGAAAGAGTTATAGTAACAATGATATAAATATATAAAGTAGCAACTAGGACACAGTTGGTATTATTGTGTCTGATACTTTAGGAGTAAAGAAAACTGACATTTTTGTCACCTGAGGAGTAACAGATCAGTGTGCAGTGAGTTATACGAGTGACGTAAAGGATCCATTACACACTTTAAGGTATGTTGGGCACAAGGGTAGAACAATCTAAACAGGATTCAGGAACCTCCTCAGGAGCAAACATATTTATGTTTTAAAACACAGGCCTAAAAAAACATGAATCAAACTCAGATATAGCTACATATTTTGAAACCAACCATTGAATTTCCTTTATTGAAGGATTAGTCAAAGATTTCATCATGAGAATACTTTGGTTATTTCCGTATCTCTTAGAGTTTTCATGTTCCCATCGCTTGTTGAATCTTCTAGTGGCACAATAGAAAGGAATATCTCCTTCACCTTCCATTCTCTGATATAATGAATATATAATATCAGCTCCTCATCATCAGATCTGTCTGTCAATCCATCCATTTCTTCTTCTTTTCGTTCATCCGGAGTGTTTTTTCAGATGTGATTGCAGTGTGTCTGTTATGCGCCCTTGGGCCGAAACCCGTAGGCCAACACATCGACTTTAGCGTGCTTTTTTGACCAGGTAGCATTCCTGGGAGACTCTCACTTTTGTGGTGCCGTCTACATCCATGCTGGCCAAGTTAGAACGGTCGAAGACAACGGTCATCCCTCAAAGGAAGGCAGGGACAGTCCATAGCATTTTCCGCCATCCAAGGTTGCTTCCATAGTTGCAGGGCCGACACATAACGCCCTGGTTCTGGGCTAGCCGAGGGAATCGTCACGTCCTGCTCATGGCTGCTTTAAATCCTCACTTCAATATATTGGTCATTTCGTTTGCCCCGGGCCATTCCCGCACAAACCAGACAGGTTTGCAGACGGCATCCACTCAGCGAGTTTTCGGACATGTGCTTGTCGTTGCGCCCGTCAGAGCTGTTCCAGGCACGACAGACATTCGGAAAACTACCTAGTCAGAGCTGTTCCGAACAAGAGTGGCATTCGGAAACTAGGTAGTCAGAGCTGTTCCTAGCACGAGAGACATTCGGACGAGACATTTCACTCGGACGTAAATGCGTAGTGTCAATTTTTAGTTTGCCACCCGTAGGACGACACTTCCGGCTTCCGGCGGGCATTTTTTAATGAGGTTAGCCTTCCTCGGGTTTCGAGACTCTTGTTTCGGCTTCCACACAGCAAGCTTTCGCTTCGGGCTGCCACGTAATGGATTCGCAAGACAGGCGTTCCATTTCGTGTCAACGAGACAATTTTCCACCTTTGACTACACTCACTCCATGAGTGTGGTTACAGACTATCGGGCGTCTGCGAGACGTCCGACCGAGGTGTTTTTCCACCTTTTGTACTCACTCACGAGGTAGGCTACATGTGCTGCCGGCTCAGCACCTTACCTCCGTGCGTCTGTGGGCGAGTAACGGTCAGGCCCTTTCATCCGGGGATACCTCATATTCCCCAGCTAAGAGCCATCTAACGAGTCTGCGCCGAGCATGTAGCGTTCTCAGAACATCATCACAATTTTGATGTAGGTTTGTGTCGGCCAGGCTCTCACTTCCGAGAGTTTATGGCTTAGAGACGTTCAGCCATACACCTCGGTTAGGAGCCTTAGAGGTTATGCCCGGACTGAGATTTAGGGATCGTTTGCCTGATTTTGACTGCTATCCTCAGTCTTACCTGCAGAGCAGCAGGTTGTGTCTCTCTTAGTCTGGTCCCTATCCCACGAGCCGTCCGATATGTAGTTTTCACCCATCGGCAAGCACATGGGGTCGATGGGACACGCAAGCTCCCCCACCACGGCAAGGTGGAGACACATCGGGGGAGAATCCATCCATTTAAATACTGACATATGAGCTTTCCTTTATTTCACATATAAAATCTTCATGAAGATGTGAGATAATGTATTAAAGATTCTCTACACTTTTTAAAAATTCACATACTTCTCTGAATAAGTCACATTTAGCTTCATTTATATGTTAACATTCATATGTTGCAGCATACTGGCATCCATTTTTGAATGTACTTTGCTAACTGAGCACATTCAGGTTTCTTTGTACTTTCATCCTCCTGACACTTGAAGTATGAGTATGTTTATTACTTTGTAAGTTTCCAATTTAAATGGTTCTGTAAACCCAAACACAACTTTGGAATTTTGGTCTGCAGTGTTGGGAAACTTACTGCTGACTTCAAAATTCCCACTTCATAATGTAACCATGGTAGTAGTTCCAGCCACGATTGTTGACATTTCTGTTTGCCCAACTTAATGGAATTTAGAAACACTATCTTTATTGTTTTTGTTTAACGGCTTATTGTTATGCCGGCTCCCTGGCTGAGGGGTTAGCAGCTTTCTCCGTTAACCCCGAATACTCATGTGGTTGACGTGAGCGCATGAGAATTAGAAGTGGTTCGAGTCGCGCCAGTGACTTATGAGAGTATGGAGCCGATCGCTCAGAAAGTCGTGGCGTGCTGATGAGCGTAATCTAGACTAGGAAACAACATACAGCTGAAAGATGGAAACGCGGGGGGAAAATTTTTTTTATTGTTGGGTTTTTCATTGTTGTCTTGAACACAGTAATTCATTTTACGTTCATTGTTTTCATCTTGAATAATATAAACAGCATTATGATAGGCTGTTTTCTCACCTTCGTTCTCTTATTTGTTGCTTCGTGGTACATTTACGAGTAGGGTCGGCCTACCTAAGAAATATATGAGTACACCGGTCAATTTACATGGATTTGTTCTTTCTGCAATTTGTAGATAGCGTAAAACACAACTCAACACAAACTCGCAAACATTGATGACATGTGATGTACACGTGACATAATGGTAGATTCTGGTGCCGCTGTCAGAAACAGGATGAATAACTCTGCCGTCTGAGTTACAAGATCTTTACTGTTGACAATAAGGTAACATTTCGCTCCAGAAGGAGGGATATGGGAGTGAAGCAAGTAACCGCCAGACGAGAACTTTTTCTCAAGGACATAAGATCTTACGTTGATCAACACAGAACTGGTGCAAACAGTCGATATAAGCTGGCAGAGATGTTAAGGAGGTGATCAGAGCACTTATGGACCTGTCCAAAGTGTGATGATGATGATGATGATCTTCACTAATCACTTCAGAAATAAAATTTTGGCTTTAAATAGTGCAAAAATGGCATATGGTAATATCATGTTGGCCAGCTTTACTTCCCAAAACATTTCCCGGTGCCCATGTTAGGTTAGGCTTACCCAGGAGCCCATGTCAATTATAAAAATCTGCCATGGTGTGAATTTGAACCCGTGAACACAAGGCCAGCAGTCAAATATCTAGCCACTACACTCCCACAGCTTCCATGGTAAATTAAAGTTGTTTAGAGTTGACTTCATTGCATGAACTCTGTAGCTCCTGCGACAACCCCCAGGAGTCTCAGAGAAAAAATGCACTCGTGAACCGATGGACACAGCCTGGAATCAAACCCACAACCTTGGGAGCCCGAGTCAAACAGCTTGACCACTTCACCATGGAGACTCCTGAACTCATGGTAAGTTATGTTGTACAGAAATAAGTTTAGTTGTGTAGTATGCAGGATGGAAACAGTAAAAATGTAGCACATATTTTGTTTTCAACTTGAGTGATTGCTAACTTTCAGGTCTCTGTTGGCAGCAGCCTGTGAGAACAAATGCATGCTTCTCTATGATCCAAAGAATGCACGTCTCATACAGAGAAGATTTAAAACACACACAGACTGTGTTAACTGTGTTAGGTAAGGTAATTTTACCCAGCCACCTAGCTCTGCTTATACCTAGCCACCTAACCCTACTTGCACCTAACCACCTAACTCTGCTTGTACCTAACCACCTAACTCTGTATCTAGCCACCTAACTCTGTTTGTACCTAGCCACCTAACTCTGCTTGTACCTAGCCACCTAACTCTACTTGTACCTAGCCACCTAACTCTGCTTGTACCTAACCACCTAACTCTGTATCTAGCCACCTAACTCTGTTTGTACCTAACCACCTAACTCTGCTTGTACCTAGACACCTAACTCTACTTGTACCTAGCCACCTAACTCTGCTTGTACCTAACCACCTAACTCTGCTTGTACCTAACCACCTAACTCTGCTTTTATCTAGCCACCTAACTCTGCTTGTACCTAACCACCTAACTCTGCTTGTACCTAACCACCTAACTCTGCTTGTACCTAACCACCTAGCTCTGCTTGTACCTAGCCACCTAACTCTGCTTGTATCTAGCCACCTAACTCTGCTTGTACCTAGCCACCTAACTCTGCTTGTATCTAGCCACCTAACTCTGCTTGTATCTAGCCACCTAACTCTGCTTGTATCTAGCCACCTAACTCTGCTTGTACCTAACCACCTAACTCTGCTTGTATCTAGCCACCTAACTCTGCTTGTACCTAACCACCTAACTCTACTTGTACCTAACCACCTAACTCTGCTTGTACCTTGCCACCTAACTCTGCTTGTACCTAACCACCTAGCTCTGCTTGTACCTAGCCACCTAACTCTGCTTGTACCTAACCACCTAACTCTGCTTGTACCTAACCACCTAACTCTGCTTGTACCTAACCACCTAACTCTACTTGTATCTAGCCACCTAACTCTGCTTGTATCTAGCCACCTAACTCTGTCTGTACCTAGCCACCTAACTCTGCTTGTACCTAGCCACCTAACCCTGCTTGTATCTAGCCACCTAACGCTGTCTGTACCTAGCCACCTAACCCTGCTTGTATCTAGCCACCTAGCGCTGCTTGTACCTAACCACCTAACTCTACTTGTATCTAGCCACCTAACTCTACTTGTATCTAGCCACCTAACTCTGCTTGTACCTAACCACCTAACTCTGCTTGTACCTAACCACCTAACTCTGCTTGTACCTAACCACCTAACGCTGTCTGTACCTAGCCACCTAACTCTGCTTGTACCTAGCCACCTAACTCTACTTGTATCTAGCCACCTAACTCTACTTGTATCTAGCCACCTAACTCTACTTGCATCTAACCACCTAACTCTGCTTGTATCTAGCCACCTAACTCTGCTTGTACCTAACCACCTAACTCTGCTTGTACCTAACCACCTAACGCTGTCTGTACCTAGCCACCTAACTCTGCTTGTACCTAGCCACCTAACTCTACTTGTATCTAGCCACCTAACGCTGTCTGTACCTAGCCACCTAACCCTGCTTGTATCTAGCCACCTAACTCTGCTTGTACCTAGCCACCTAACTCTGCTTGTATCTAGCCACCTAACTCTGCTTGTACCTAGCCACCCAACTCTGCTTGTACCTAGCCACCTAACGCTGCCTGTACCTAGCCACCTAGCTCTGCTTGTACCTAGCCATCTAACGCTGCCTGTACCTAGCCACCTAACTCTGCTTGTACCTAGCCACCTAACTCTACTTGTATCTAACCACCTAACCCAGCTTGTATCTAGCCATCTAACTCTGCTTGTACCTAACCACCTAACCCATCTTGTATCTAGCCATCTAACTCTGCTTGTACCTAACCACCAGCTCTGCTTATACATAACCACCTAACCCTGCTTGTACCTAACCACCTAACCCTGCTTGTACCTAGCCACCTAACTCTACTTGTATCTAGCCACCTAACACTGTCTGTACCTAGCCACTTAACTCTGCTTGTACCTAGCCACCTAACTCTGCTTGTATCTAGCCACCTAACTGCTTGAAATAGTTTTGAAGCACTGCTTTTGTCTTCATCATTATTAAGTCCCTTACTAACTTGCATGGTGATCATCCTTCTTTCTGTACAGTTCAGGGGATGGATGTGATTCATTTCTACTTGTTTTTAATATTCATTTGCATCTGATTTTTTTTTACTTCCCCTTGTGAACTGCTTCTTCATTTCTCTTTAATCTGGAGATTTGTTTAATGAATGCATTGTAACATTCATACTTATACTATGCCTTGGTGAATATATTTCCACTTTCAATTTTTCTATGACTTTTGTATCACAGAGATAGTATGCTGTGTTGCATATTATGTAATTTGATTTTATGTGCACTTTTTTGTGCCTTTCTGTTGCTCAAGTATCCTTCCTGTCAATTAAAAAACCAGTGTTTTGTTTATTTCCAAAATATTTTGTTTTCATTTCTAACCCATTAACCATATTAAAATAAATGCATTAAACAAATTTTAAATAAAATTCTTAGTTAATATTTACATGGTACAAAAGATTTTATCTGTCAAAGGTTTTAATCATATTGCCATGTAGTTTCATATCCCTGTTGAAAGACAAACACTGGAGCTCGGCCTCTAATATGTGTTACTTCTTGAGAGGAACAGAGTCACAGCTTGGTGTTCCCCAGCTGAGCTAATCTTGGGGTTGGAACCATGACTGGCTGAGGAGTTAACAGTGTCTACCTCAGGTGGTACCATGTTTGATCTCAGTTTAGAGCTGGGAATGTTTTCAAGAACAATTGGTTACTAAAGATATTGCACATCCCCCTGGTATCTAAGGTAGTGAGATAGTATGCCTTGCATTCTAAGATAAGGGTGAAAACTGGAGGTCCCGTGTGCAAGTTGTGCACTTCACACATTCCACGGCTGTTGGAAATAACAAAATTACTAGGAAAGAAAACCTACACACAGGTAAATAGTGCCTGTTACCTTGGATGGAATCTGTCTAGAGGAAGCAAATCTGACACAAATGCCTATCGAAGTTGGACACACGAACCTTTGAGGTGCATAACTAGGTGTGACTTAAAAAAAAAAAAACTATGAAAAAGAAAAGAATAGATGAAGCTGTATTAGAGAGTGAGTTGAAGAAAAAGAGATCGAGGTGTTATGGAAATGAGATTAATAATGTTTACATTTTTCTTATTGCGGTTTTTTCTCGCTGAGAAATGGATGTATAATTCTCTTTATTATATGTTAAATTAATATAGTTAGCTTTCACGTTCATATTTTTTCCTTAAAAATTTAGTTATAGATATAGTTTTGAAGGTGACATATTTTTCATGTGTTGCAGATTTCTTGACAACCGGACATTTGCCACATGTTCGGATGACAGTACTGTACGCCTATGGGATGCCAGATTTCTGTCCTCAGAGATTCAAATACTCAAAGGTCACACAAGCTGGGTTAAAAACATTGAGTACAGCTCTTGTGATGGCAAGCTGATTACATCTGGTTTTGATGGCAATATATTTGGTTGGGATATTAACAAGTAATACCTCACTGTTTGTTTTGGTTCTAATTTTATGTGAATGTCATGGTATTTAGACGTGCAAGTTATTTGTATTGTGTTAAAATTATTATTGAATAGGATATGTATTTCTTATCTGGAGTACATGGAAGAGGGGCTCTCCTTGGCGAGTGGCTAAGCTACCTTGTGCTCAGGTCGGGAGTTTGTTTTCAGATTCCGTCAGCCAGTTTGTGAGTGCAGATTTTTTCCAGAGACCCCTTGAGATAATCACCTGAGCTATAGATTCGTGCTATGTGCGACACTTTCTGCAGGTGATTAGCTGCACTGCAGAGCGAGACCAAGCTATATAGAATAAAAACTCAGTACAATAAAGCGGACCCTTTAATTATACCATTAGTCCTACCCCATTCAACCTCAAAGAGAAGTTATATTAGGGTCCATCCCTGACTCAGATTAATAATCCTGTGACTGAGTCAGCTGCATATAGGATATTTGAAGGTGATTGTTGCCCTAAGAGGGTCATTTGTTTTTAACCTCTTTTTATACACAGAAAACCATGGCAGTCTCCTATGTTGATCTGAATTGTTTAAAATATATATAGAAAAGCACTGTAACTAGTGCATTTGTTGCTGACATAGAGATAGTGGGCTCAAGTTCTGCTAAAGGCCGCCTGGGCTTTTGTCTGACCACATGGCTCCAAGGTTAATCCAGCCTCTCCCCCCCCCCCCCCCCCCCCCCACTCTGAGTGACACTGAGTTTTGTGTTTTCTTATTTGTAAACTTGGTCATGATTGGTCGGATTTTGCAGCTAAAGTTTTCTACGGGATGAAATGGCCAGTCTTATGTTGACCCTCCCTAGTTGTCTTTTCTGTCATGAACGGTAGGTTACGCTATTTGTTTTACTTCTTTTATAGTCCTGGTAACAGACTGGTGAAATTTGGCTTCATCTCCTGTGAAATTGCTGAAACCATTTGTTTGTTATTCAAGTACTTGATGTGATGCAATATATTTCTTTTAATTTTATTTATTTATTGATTTATGTGTATGTGTGTGTGTGTGTGCTTGCTTTGAACTCCAGCATGATTCATACACATGATACTACTTCTAGTGCACCGGACTGATGTTTGCGTATGGATTAGCTTTCTCTTTTACCAGTGTCCCTCACCATCATGCGAACCTACTTTGACTTCTGAGATACTTCTAATGTACACCCTCAAGTCAAGGATGAGAAGTCAGTATGTTAATCCAACTGATCAGTGTAAAGGTTGAACCCGCTACCTCAGCATCAGCACACTAGATGTTTAAGACCATCGGCCATCCATTCGGCCATGCTGACCTCCTATGCAACTATTTTAACAATATAATTTTTATTATGGTATTTTATTGCTGCAATTCATTTTGATAACATTTGATTGTGTTTTTTTAACAGTTATTCTGACAGTGAAAAGGCAGAGCCCCTATTTTACATCAACGGCATGATGAGGACAAAGATAACTCCAAATGAAAATAAGATGATTGTTTCCACTTTGGGGGGATACTTTCTGCTTATCCATGATCTTGATCTTGATTATCTGAAAGCTGACATGGCAGGGTAGGTTTTAATTTTATTGTTTAAGGGTCATTTTAAAATATAATTTGAGCTGTAATATTGTTCTGCATTACAGCATCGGGGATCAGATGTAACACTGGTATTATATACAATGGTAACAGTTGTAATTTTATTTGTAATTTTGTATGTCTTTATTTATGACCTCCAGAGGACAGACATAACAATAGTGTCCACCATTAATGTAAAAAAAGTTATGAATTTTGTCATTTTTGTATTTTTTATGTCTGTGTATAACACTGTTGGAGGTAAAACATGACAAGTGTCCACTGTTAATGTCATAATTTAAGTTTGTTAAACTTTAGGTGTAACTTTGTTTATACAACTATATAGGACATTGGTGGTCAGGCATGATGAAAGTGTCACTGTTAATATAAAAAGTTATATGTTTTGTAATTTTGTATACGTCTATATAAGACCTTTAAAGATCAAACAAGAATGGTATCCACCATTAACATAAAATTACCGGTTTTTAACTCGGTTCACAGTATTTTCAGGAAAATTGTTTTAGAGGAATCTGATTATGTTATACTCTTTCTTCCCCGATCTTTGTGTAACTGGTCAAATACCTAGCCTTCTAAGATGAGGGACACAAATTAACAAATTCCTCAGTGGTCAGAAGACACAAAGAGTAGGTCTTAAGGCAGATGACCTGTCAATTTCAAAATAAGAAAACTTACCTACAATAGATTTAGACACAAAAATAACTGAACAGAAACATCAGAAGGCGGCAGTGACATGTTTTGGCCATATGAAAAAAAAAGTTATGTTCTTTACAGAACGTTGTGATCAACTTCTACCCCAGGTTGATTTTTTAGGCAATTTTATGTTCTATAGTTTACCTGGCTAACTTGCATGGGTGATCATCCTTCTTTCTGTACAGTTCGGGGGATGGGTGTGATTCGTTTCTATTAGTTTGAATATTCATTTGCATTGTAAAAATTAATGGAAAAAGAGATAAAGGAAAATAATGAGAGAAGATGCTTGACAGCCTTTCATTATGGCATGGAAAAATATCTTCAGATGAATTGATGCTTTCTGTTGAAGATTGCAGAATGTGCAGGAGCATGTTTACCTGCACCGGTAGGCAAGGCATATGATGATGATGATGTTCCACAACAAATGAAAATTGTCCAAACAGAAATATGTGCCACAAGCCACTTGAAATGGCATGTATTTCAGACCAAACATACTAAATATCACTTCAGATAGCTCTTAAATAGAATTCTTTTGTTTTGAAGATTTAATAAAATGTTTCGACATATTTCTAATCTCAGTTTTTTGGTACCTCTTGACATGTGTAGACAAAACTAAAAATAATTTAGGAATCAGCATATCTTTATTTGCAAATACAAATAATATTTTGCAGAAGTACATTTTAAAATTCAGGAGCCAGGTAAAAATTTTCAGGTGCCGTGGCGACCAGTCATTCTGTATTTGTTTACCCCCCTGCCTCCTGTACTTATGTGACATGATGTAGATTTAGTTGTGTATGAAATTTAATTTTTAAATATAAAGGACTAACTGTTTACTGGAAATATCTGAAAACTTAATAAGTGCGGAAAACAAAATCAATTAACAACTTACCTTGAAAGTTTTTCCATTAAAAAAACGGGGGATCTGGAGTCTTAAATTTAATAAAATAAATACTAACCAAAATAGACAGCAAATACGGACATCCACATTCCCCACTTTATGCTTTCCTGTCATACAGGTGGTTTTGTGTTCATTCTGCATCAAGGTGATTTCTAATTTTAAAAATATACCCCGGCTCAAGGTTGACCCAGCCTAAAAATGGGTACCAGCAAATGAATTGGGAAGTAAAGTCGAGCAGCATGGTAGGGACCGCATGACTCACTGAGTGCCATTTGGTCTATAAAAGTATGGTCTAGTCCTACTTGTTCATGTGCCTTAGGAGTATAGAAGGGATCTATACTTTATTTACTTACACTTCCCACTTATTGTGGTATTTATAGTGTGTAGAAATCACTACAGTATTTAGAATGCTCTTTCACAATCCAAACATACGGTTTCGAAGACAGCCTCAGGCAATTTGGCAGTAGATAGCTTTGCATTGATTTTCACAATGGCGTGTTCTTCAGCTGTTCAGAAAGCAAATGCAAACTACTAAATGTAAAATTGCCTAGAAAATCACAAACAGTAAATGCTGAGGTTGATTGCAATGTCCTGGAGAGGATAAACAATTAACTGTTTCTGTTTAGAAATTAGTGTTGTCCATGAATACAGTGTACATGTATGTGGTTGATAGAACAATTTTCATGAATGTGCAGTAATTCTATACTGTTGTTGACAATCCTTAGGTTTAAGCCTCATCTGTACCGATTGATGCAGCTAATGAACACACCACTTCATCATGCACTTCAGTACAACCACATGTTCACACGCAAACGGAACAGAGTGGAGTTTATGTGTGACTTCCCTACTGATGACAATGCTGAATCTATATCAACCATGCAGGTAATGGTGGAAGAAAGGGGTCAGTCTGAGATAAATTATCAGTTTTAGTAGTAGTTTGTAGCCATGTGGGATCAAGGTAGTTTAGTGAATGGTGTCACCTCCCAACACAGTGAAATAATTGGCATTAGAAGAAGAAAAAAAAAGCAAAGATAATAATAAGGCAGATATCCACAGAAGTGTGAAATTATAGCATGTTAATGTACAGTATTAGTAGTAGGGCGACGACCTTTTTTTTCCTGTCTATCTTCTCTTCAGGGAGAGTTTGTTGCCCATGTACAGGGCTGGGTCAAGCCTAGGGTGCTACATAATCAGAATACATTTGTCCTTAGTTGGCAATTGAACTATTTTACTGGGAGTTTAGTACACTGTATTATATTACCACAGATCCTTTTATGTGTCTTCCTCCTCCTTTTATCTCCCTCATTCATTAATTAATTCAGTAGCATGTCCTTTGCAGAACCTCGCTCCCATAACAACCTTCCGGAAAACCTCTCGATCATAAGCAAGATGTCCCGCGTCCAGTACACCCAACTGAGAGATCATCTGAAACATCCTGCAGCAATCTTCTCTTTGGCCTTCCTCTTCCTCTCTTTCCAGGCATATACCTCTCCATTATTGTTCTCTCAAAACTTTCGTGACGTTTCAAGTGACCAAAATATTTCAATTTTCTTTGTTTTATTGTCTTTAATAGCCAACCTTCTTCAATATTCAGCTCTTGAAGTATGGATGCATTTGTTCTTTTCTTTATTCAAGATATTCTTAGAACTCGTGTATAACATTTATATTCAAAGGCATTTAGCGCTGTTCAGTTTGTTTAGTAAGTGTCCAGGTCTCACAGGCGTATGTTGCAATGGGAAATATGCATGCTCTTAAAAAATCTAATTTGTGTAGTTTTATCTATCCCACTCCACAATTTATTCAGTTGTTTTAGTTTTATCTGTCCCACTCCACAATTTATTCAGTTGTTTTAGTTTTATCTGTCCCACTCCACAATTTATTCAGTTGTTTTAGTTCTGTCTGTCCCACTCCACAATTTATTCAGTTGTTTTAGTTTTATCTGTCCCACTCCACAATTTATTCAGTTGTTTTAGTTTTATCTGTCCCACTTCACAATTTATTCAGTTGTTTTAGTTCTGTCTGTCCTACTCCACAATTTATTCATTTGTTTTAGTTCTATTTCCCTATGGAGCATAAACCCTCAACCATCTCACTTCCAGCCCTCCTACCTTTTGTTATCTCTTGTAGTTTTTTCCCCATATTATTAATCTTTGCCTCTAATCATCTTCTTCACATGTTTTTAGGTCACCTTTGTTTTCTGCCTTGTGGATTCTAGAGAAAGATCTTTCTAGTTATGCTTTCAGCAGATTTTCTGTGTATCCATTCTCTTTTTCTCATTATCCTAATGTACTGGAATATGTCCATTTCTTTCCATTGTTTCTACACTCATGATCCTGTCTCTCCCATTTTAGCCCTTCTGTACTGTGCAGGCACTTATTAATGAATATAGTTTATTAGTAATTACTTGTTGTTTGTCCTCCTGTTATGCACAAGGATCATATTACATAAGTACCAGACAGTAGATATAATATCAAAAATGTTATCTAGTGATTATAGTTATGTTTGTTTCCATTATGGACAGGTTCATCCTCAAGGTTGGTGCATAGCATCAAGAAATACAACTTTGGATGAGGAGTCAGAGGTTAGTGTACTATTGCTTATCCATCGAACATCTGTGCATTAAATTGTATTTTAAGAATACCAAAATCAGATTGAATGCAATGTGTCAAATATTATTTGTAGATAGTTTGTAAATGGAGACTCCATTTGAAAAGCTTCTTTCTGACTTGGTCTTGTGCAGTAGTGTCAAAATGAATGTCAAGTATAGCTAGGAAGCTTGACGAAAAGAAGCACACAAATATATCTAAACATCTCAACTAAAGCCTTTAGCCTTTATCAGCGAACAAAACAAAAAAAGAATAGTTGGCACTGGATAGTGTTATTCATTCTGTGTGACCAATGTCTTGGTGTCATCAACCCATTTTCTTCTCAAGGGCTCTCTTATCAGATCTTTTTTGTTGTAGTTTCAGTGCTGGTAACTGATGGTGTAGCATTCTAAAAAGATGGACGAACCATTTCTGCCTTTCAGTATATGTGGCGCATGGTGTTGAACCCACTGTCTGTCTAAGATAACTTCATTTCTTACTTGGTCTTGGGTGGTCAGGTTTCAGCTCTTCTTAGGTATGTCATCTTAAATGTGTTGTGTTGATTTTGCGTATGTGTGATGTGGATAATATCCATATTTGACATAAGTAGCATTGGATTGTTATGAATATGCATTTTATTGTCAGTCGTTTTGCGGACATAGGAATGTCTGGATGCTTCAGTACTGATATCAGTTGGTATATAAGTGCACTTGCTTTCTGACATTTGATTTTGATTTCTCAATCTATTCTGCCATCCTCTGTAACCATACTTCCTAGATATTTAAATTCTTTAACTTGCTTCTGAGGTTTACTGTTTATCTGTACATTTAGTGGACCAGGAGATCTGCTAACATGGCTAACTTTCATTTTGATTGCATTTCAATGAAAGCATCTAAATATTCCTTTTCTCCTTTGTGTATTTTGTGTTGTCACATACATTCTTTCAGGTTCACTGATAGGGGGACAAAATGAACAATATCCGAAACACTGTAAATATTTGTCACTGACTGACACTTAAAAATAGATGTTAATATTTTATGGTTGTGAAAGAAATCATCAGAATGTTACTAGGGTCCTTAGGGACTTATGTTCTTTAAACGCACACAGCATAAGGGCAGGCAAAGAATAGTAACATTCTAATCTCCCATGCATGTCATAAGAGGTGACTGCTGAGGTTGGCATGAAACTGGCTGCCTCATCCTGTAGAAAACTTCAGCTGCAAAATCAGATCAATCATGAACACGTATACAGAGCTTGGCATGAGTTGGTTGTGGTCTATAGGGAGATGAGGAGCCAAAGAAGAAAGAGATGTTAGGTTTGAAAGGAAAATCATAGTTTGATGAAACCTGTTTGATCATGATTGTTTATATAACCCATGATGAATATAATGACTTGTTGGTCTACATTCCCCCAGTGCTCCAGCTGTAGCTTCAGTATTGGTCTTTAAACACACAAGCCAGAAACAATAGGTCACATTTTATTGCCAGCTATTTTTTGCTGCGTCTCATCCATGAAGTGAATAAATAAATTATACTTTGGCTGAAATACTTACAATACGCAATCACTGATATTCTTCAAATGTGGAGCATTTGTTATCTCTATAGTATCGTAAATTGCAGTTCCAACCAATTTTGTGCAGACAGAAAGACTTTGTTTGAAATTTGTGATATCGTGGGGTAACAAATGCTCCATATTTGAACACTATCAGTGACTATGGTTATGTTCTATTATCCAAGCTGTATAGAGTTGATGTGGGGAGTCTGTTGCTCCATGAACTACTACAGTGGTTGGCCTACAGCTGAGCGCTAACACTTCCATCATGATAACCCTGTCACTCACAATTGGGTTGTGGGTTGATCTGATTCCTCAAAATATGCAGTTGAGGTCCACAAAAATGGTTGCAATGTCACCTTGAGAGCATCAATTCTCACATAAATCATTACCCAATTCGTTACTTTGAAGCACGTAAGTGCTTTGGCATGACAATAACTGATTAAACCAATTGTGGTGATGAGGTTGTTTTTGTTGACAATTCTACAGAACTTTAAGAGCATCTAATTGGCTATCTACAACCAATACTCATTCTAATCTTTTAGCTTTCTTACTAAACTAAGCAAACTCAGATTTCTATTTACTTTATATTTACATAGACTTTTAAACACATTTTTTGTTCACTTTGCTATTTATTGAAACTTGTAATGGTAATTGAATTTTTAATTCACAGTGGACGTGCATCCATGATATTCAACAAATGGGAAATGGCAACAAACTTGACATGTTCAAGGACAGGGACAGCTGTTTTGGTGGTATAATGAGGAAACCATCTGCCAGAAATAGTATTGATGTTGATCCACAAATTTTGACACAGCCTGACAACAGAGATACAAATGGCGCCTTATTGCAGTCTGATCAGTTACCATCAAATAGCTTGCCTGAATATCCAGTTCTCTTAGGCTTAGAAGGCTTTCGTTCCAGCCTTTTGAGTGAAGCTGTGGATGATGGAAGTGGCAGCAGTAGTGATGAATCTGACTTTAGTTCCAGTGGAGATGACAATGCAGAAAGTCATGACAGTGTACTGTCTGAGGGTCAGTCCCCACGTAATAGATACGCATCTTTTTCGTCTGATACTTCCAGCGAAGAGTTATCAATTTTCTCACTGCCCAGTTCTGATGGTTCACCTCAAAGAGGTAGTGAATACTCTTTAATAAATACTTCACTGCTGGGGAGGGGAATGGATGAGGCACTAAGCAACTCACCAGACTCAGTGGTAGCATCACAGTCTGCACCTGAGAGGCTTAGCCCTTCATTCTCAACTGATCAACGTAATTATAGGGCTTCTCAGAGAATAGATTTGAATATTCAGCACGATGGAGGAGGTGACAGAATCAACGATGATCACGCCCCTAGGGGACTGATATTCTATGAAGCCATGACTATAACCAGAGGAGGGAGAGTGCGGCATCGAATGGCGGTCCGACACACGGACAGTTTCTCAAGCCAGCCTGCTTCTCTCAGAATAAAGAATGTTAGACCCAGACTTCTCTTTTATTCTGAAGAGCCGAACGTTGGGCGGGGTTTCATTAAAGAACAAAGTTTTAGTTCAGATGGTAGAGTCATTGCATCTCCCTTTGGTAATTGTGTTAGACTTTTAGCTTTTAATAGTCAGTGTTCGGAACTTTGTGACTGCGTTCCGGTGAAACCAAAGGCTTTGACTCAAGTGGGGTTGACTGTTAATCAGAAAAGCAGTATTCTGGCAAGCACATTCTCACCGAATCACTGCATGTTTGTTGCTGGAGCTCGGGATGGTAGTATCTCATTCTGTTATCCAAAGCTGTAATACTGTATATGTTTTTACAGTGCAAATTTCAGTGTGTACATGTGTATAAAAAGTTTACAGTGGTATTTATATTTTCTCTGTGTTTATGTAAGTGTATGCGAGTAAGTGTATGCGAGTAAGTGCATGATTAGAGCTTAGTAAAATTTAAGTGTGGTTGCTCATGTCTGTGATAACTGAATGTGTGTTTATACATTTTTGTACAAACTACATTGTGCCATATTTGTTTGCATTAAAAAAAAAAAAAAAGAAAAGTATAGGGTATAAGAAAATAGTATGACACGATGATGAGAAATAGCTTTTAGAGTACAGTAATTGCTGCCAGATTTTGAGGACATGAGCACAATTGTGCATAGGTAGGGACTACTTCCAGTAAAAAGTTTAGGCATTCACTGCAGCTCCATGAGGGCAGGTGGTGTATCATTGTGTCTCTTATCAGGCTGTGCCTCGGAAGGTATGTCTTCTTGTCCTCCTCATCCACCTTTCTTCGTTCACTGATGTATACACACGCTGTCTGGTATATTTTTTGTTGCTCATAGAGACTTCCAAATAACTCTGGGTGGATGTTTGTCTTTGGAGGCTGAATGATTATTCCAGAATTGACAAAATATGGCTGTCTTGAAAGATATGTTGGTCAGTCAATTCTGCATGGCCACCTGTGCATGGTGTGACTGTTCGGCCTCACGCCAACCCTCCTTCGTCGCATCTTATGACATGCACAGTGGGTTACAGTATTATCTCTTTGCTTAATCTTTATGTAAAGAAAGATGTATGAGGAAAGCTTAAACAGATGGGCAACAAATATTAACATAAGAAACACCAAATTCATCAAAACATCCGATGACAGAGAGGAATAGACAGTCATGTCTGCATCAGAAAGCATCTGAAGGAGGTGTTTCTATTTTGATGCTGCCTTGAGGTGTGTGATTCCTGTTGTGAAAACTACACAAACAGCTCACAGTCTAATGCCTTAAGAAGTCATTGAAATTTACATCAGCATAAAGCTAAAGGTCATGTGCAGTTTATTTTCAGTAAAGTCATGCTTGCCTTGGAAACACTGAATTACACTTTACATTAAAGCAAAGGAGGACGAGCCATCCAAAATTTCAGAGTGACTCTCTACATCAGTAACTTTACTGTTGATTCCCGGTCATAGTGATCTACTGGACAATAAGAAAGTCAACAAACTTACTAAAATGAGGCTTCAAAACCACAAAAAGTCAGGCTTGAATGAGAACAGAATGAGAACAGTTAAACATTCTCAGAAACAGAATAGAGGACTGGTTGGAAATATGGACAAAAGAAGTGACTGGCCAAACATTTTATTGAATCGCTCAAAGCAAAAACCAGTGACAATATTGATAACATCAGAAAAAGAAGTCAATCTAATTGTCTAGCGTCAAACAGGGCATATTGTTACCAGCTATTGAAAGTATGCAATCCTATGTGGACATTGATCTCATACCCTCTTTGAATACCCTACACTTTCACAACTACAAGTCCCCAGTATGCATTCCTATGTGGACATTGATCTCAAATTCTCTTTGAATGCCCTACACTTTCACACTCCAAGTTCAAGCTGCCACGACTGTCTTCAAGACGTTCTAAGGCATGTGATGTGTCCCTGGAACAGCTACCTCGAACCTGCACCTTTTTAAGAATAATTGCCTGCCATGAGTAGATAACTCAGCAGCAGTGAGATAAAAATACAAATAGAAAAGCCACCTGCAGGAATTATTTACAAATGTATCAGCAAAACCTCTTTCCAGAAGTCCTTGAGTTTAGCACAGTCTGTTTTCTTGGCATTCAAAATTAAGTCTACCAGTAACTTCAGACTATACAAATCTCTGATGGTATCTATACTTGTATATGGATGTGGAAATTGGACACTCGTCACAGATTGGATCGAAGGATTAAGGTTTTCAAATAAAAAACTCACAGAAAACATCCACACATTTCATATGCAGGGCATTAAACAAGTGTCAAGGGAAGAATAAGTACATATGCATGCTGTTAAGAACGGGTTTTATTAGTAGGAAAAATGCCCTTTACCTCTGGTTTGGTCGCCATGTAACTCGTAATGTCAAGGTAGTCCTATGGCAGATACTTCTGTAAGATTGTGAAGTGCATGGTTTTAAGATACTGTAGATTATGGCATAATGAGATGGCATGATCAGTTCCCTTGTGCATCACCTTTCCTTCCCAGAGCTGTCGGGGTTGAAGGAAAAAATCTGGCCACTTAGTCATGGTAGGCAAGTGCACTACATGCCACTCCATAGTTATGTTTTATGATGTAGTTCTGTTTATATATTTAATATCAACTGTCTAACTGTCATGGCTGAATTATAATTATACAGTGTTATTTTAGGATAAATGTTTCTTCTTCTTCTTTATATACCTGATTGATCAGCAAGGAGCTGTGGTCAGTGATATTTACAGCAATTGCAATATTTAAAGCTGCAGGTTGCAGGCAAAAATTATCTGTTATAAGACATGTAGCAAGCAGGTGTTCTGAGATGTTTGTTTGTCGGACTGGCAGAGTCAGTAATGAGTGCCAGGAACAGACTAATGAAAGTAGAATATTATATACAAATATTTGTTGGGGTGATCGCTCACTTTGAACTCAAGCGTAATCCATACACACTATTTCTAGTTGCACTGGGCTGAATTTTGCGTGTGGATTAGCTTTTCCTGTTACCAATGTCCCACGCCATCAGGGGAACCCACTCTGACTTCAGAGATACTTGTAATTTACGTCTCCAAGCCCAGGACGAAAAGTCAACATTTTAGTCCAACTACAAATATACAAATATAAGGAGATAATGTTTTTAGGTCATGTAAAGGTCATGAGAAGGGAGACATTGGGAAACATGGTGATGACTGGAAAGGTCAGCACTAGAATGGGTATAGGTAGACTGAGAACTGATGCTGGGCAGAATGAGAGGAATATTTTCAACAGAATAGATCCAGAACTGTAGGGGTTGAGATATGTGATGTGCTAAGTGTCTCCGTGGTGACGTGGTCAAGCCGTTTGACTTGGGCTCAGATTCGATTCCAGGCCGTGTTCTTCGGTTCATGAGTGAAATTTTTCGGAGACTCCTGTGGGTCGTCGCTAGAGCTATGGAGTTCGTGCTTTGTGCGACGCTTTCTGTTCTGAGGAGGGAGACCGAGCCATATGGGATAGAACCCGGTGCAATGAAGTCGACCCTGTCAACTTTTAAGCAACATGTGATATGTGAATGCCTGTACCAGTTGCAAGGCGTGTGATGATGATGATGAACAGTTTGTTTTGTTTATTGTCAGACAACATTTTTAAACATCTGAATGAAATAGTAGTGCCTTCAGAAAGGAAACTTAATGGGATTCATATTGTATGTGAGTTTCATTTCGTAAGCAACTCAATTGACTGAAATAAGAGTAAAGGAGTATTAGAGAAGAGTACATGCACAGTTTTTATGGCAAGCATGAAGAGTTGTTCAACTGCAAAACCAGCTTTGCCACAAACTGTCAACTAAGTGAATGAAGGCTGTGTTAATATTTTCTTGATTGTTGGTTAAAATATGTTAGTCTTCCTTTAAATATTTTGCACTGTTGATGACTGTGTTACTATGTAAAGTGTTGCATTAATGTATTCACTGCTTTCTTTCTGTTTTGTGGCAGATATGATAGAGTGGGTGACATGTGGTTTTCTTTCTTTGTTACAAACTGCTAATGTAATGTTGGGACCATGTATTCTTCAAATACAGTTTTAATCCTTTATTGACTTGTTTTTGTTTTCTTTGTTTCTTCCAGAAATATACCTGTCATTATATGTGAATTATCACTGAATTCCTTCATTTCTGTGGGCATGTGAAGTGTTAGGATCATCACATTTTGTAAGCCTGAGTGCATGCAGGAATAGGTGGTCAGTCTTTCCCTCCCATAGTGAATGTCAAGCGCTGGCTTCAAACCTTTAACTGACCATGCTCATGCTAATATCATTGTAACTTCCAGACTGCTGCACCAACGCTTAATTCACTCATTTGTTTTGTTTGAATCATATCAGTGTGTCTTCATAGTACAGCTGTACTGGTAAGTGAAATATAGCAGGAAGAAAACCAAATGTAGTAAGGTGCAGATGAAATCTTTAAAAACAAGAGGGCCAAGCTTTCAAGCTTTGGCAAATAAATTTATTAGTTAATGTTGTCAATTAAATACATACTTCTTCTGCATTCATCCGGAGTTTTTTTTTTCCCCGGATGTGATTGCGTTATGCCTGTTTACAGCAGAGCTGCGTTCTTGCACCGTTAGGCAGACTCATCCGACTTCTGTGGGCATTTGTTGACCGGGTTAACCTTCCCGGGCCAATAAATACATACAAATTAAGAATAAACAAATACATTATCCGTAATGGATTTGTGCAGCAGACCGTGACGCGTTGTGTTATAACGTGCTGGTATGGGAGCCGGTCGTTCAGAAAGCAATGGCAAACTACTGAACGTAACACTTGCCTAGTACATCAACAGCAGCTGAAAAATGCTGGTGTTGACTGCAACGTCCCGTAAGGGATACACAACAAATTTTTATTTTTTAAATCCGTAATAAGGGACACAATATAAATTCCAGCATATTGTAAGGAAAAGTTCACAAAGAGGAGGGAGACACTTGTATAACTGGAACATTCAGTGGGTGAATCAACAAAAGCAGAAAATGGAAATGGTCAGCTATACAATAATAGACAGACTAGCTATAGACAGAATGGATGTTGCAAGCCAAAAAGCATTAACCAACCCCCCACAAAAAAACATTGATGCAACTACATTAAAAACACTACATAAACATCGCTTGCTTTTAAAGCATGGGTCCTATAGATGTATCCTATGTCACACATCTGTGTGCTCTGTAGGTCAGCTGGTATGTAGTGTACAGTTAGAAAAGTGTAAGCAAAGATGGAATATGAGTTGAGGGAGGTGAAAGGTAAATTTTTAAAGAGAAGACATGAGTGAGATGGCACAGAACAAAAGACAGGGAGGGTACACAGATAGAGAAGTGCGAATGAGAACATAAGATTAAAATAAATTTGGTGAAATTAAACAGCTTTGGACATTGAGGTTCTAGCGTGAAATTGTTGATATATCCATAGAGTTTGTCCTGTGTGTGTGGTTTTATTTATTGACCTTGATGTCTGCTAAACAGACAGAAGGCTTGGTGTTGGTCTTGTCTCCATTTCAGCGTAAACCTAGTAATAATTCATCATGATGTAAGCCACCATTACAATGTCAGGCTCTCGGTCTAGACTATTCTCTCATCTAGACATATTGTTTGTGGTGAAGACCCACATCCTCCACGAGGTGTACTTGTACACAGAAGGTGCAAATTCTAATTTTAAGCATGGTGGAGAAGGAAGGCCTGTAAACAAGCCAGCACATTAATACTGCACACTTTCTGTGTTAGAGAAGGAGCCAGAGTTTCTCTCATTCAGATGTGAGCGTAAGTTGCCAGTTGTAGTACCAGGACAGTAGATTTTTAATTGCCTCTTTAGGTGAGTGGAAAATTCCCAGGTACTTGAGGACTTTTTAATGACAAAATTATGGAATTAATTACAAGCTAAATCGAACAGATGCTCAAAACAAGATTACGGAATTAATTAGAAAAACAAGCTAAATCCAACTGATTCTCAGTCATCATAGCACAGGTGTGTGTGGTAAATGAGTAGCTATTACTACTCATAACACCACAGCCAAACATACTAAGCAGTTTGAGGGACAGAACAAACAAATCAAAATAACAAAGAAACATTAAATATCCCGCAGTTTAATCATGATCTAAAGAAAATAGAAGCTTGAGCTTGCCAAAGTTGTCAACCTGCATAAAAAATGGATCTGGAGAGGTTTGAATACATCTATTTTGCTCTCAGATGTATTGGCTACCATGTGGCATAGTTACCTACATCCATGACATTCCATGCTAGCTCTTCACACAAATTTATAAAAGTCACCGGTTGGAACAATGGGTGCAAATACACCAATACAAAAAATACAGTTGATGATGAGGATGTCAATGTTATAGAGTACTAACTCCCCAAAAACTTCAGTACTCACAGTTCCCCTGACTTGTCTGCCTGTTTAATTTCCAAGACTGTCAGCTGCATGTCTGTGAAGGCATTGTCAATGACCACAGACCAGCCCAGACTGCTGTTATCACTTCCAACACAACACAAAAGGAAAAAAACCAACAAGCTGAAGCTTGAGGAGAGCTAAACTGGAAACTATTCAAAACATAACTGACCAACTCTTTACAAACACAGTCCTGAAGCATTAAAAACTGTGCTGACCTTATTCATTATCACCTTCTTGTGCCATGCTAATAAATGTCTATGGTCATAGTATCCCATAAAACCAGTCTCAGATAAGGTCTATGCTTTCGTCCTGATTATATCTCAAGTAATCTCTTGCTAATTTCCCAATCAAGTTGTCACTAAGTTATCAAGTTTATTTCTCCTCATAACATGTCCAAAATCTGGACTGTCTACATCTAAATTCTCTAATCAAGTTATAGTTTTCCTCGGCTTCTTGAAGGACTCCTTCATTTATTATTCTGTTCATCCATGGTATTAACATTTCCTTAGAAACCAGATTTATGTAACCATCAGATGTTTCCCAGAGTGTCTGCCTATTGTCCATGTTCTATAGGCATAGTATAGTTAAAGACTGTATAATGCACTTTAACATTCATTCTCTCACTGCAGTCACCAGATTTTTACTGGTATGTTCTCCATTTTGTAAAAAGTTACTTTTGACACGGAAATATTTTATGAACTTTCATTTAAGTGTCTCAGCTGAACCATTAAGGTATATGAAGTCTGTTATTAGCAATAATAATAATAAATGAACTCAAGTAAATAAAGCAGAAAAGGTACAACAAATTGACATTTAGCACACCATTATGTCAACAATATTAATAGCCCAAAGATTGGGGTTACTTTATACAGCATTGTACATAAAAATGAAAAATCAAGCACACACACAAACACACACATCCATTCTAGCAACCATATTTTCTTGGATGTTTAAAATAATAAAAAAAATTCACAGCTGTTCATAACAATCTTTTTTTATGTTTTTGCATATCCTTTTACAGGACATCACTGTTAACACCAGCAGTTTATTGCTGTTGTTGATGTTTTGGCAAGTTTACATTCAGTAGTTTGCCATTGCTTTCTGAACGGCTGGCTCCCATATAAATTTGTTAAAACCAAACGCAAAGTGGTCTGCTGCCAAATTGCACGCAGCTGTCTTTCGAATGCGGGTCAGTGGGATTACGAACCGCATCCATAACCCCTTCGCCACAGAGACAGGCTCATAACAATCTACTTATATAAATATGCAAGTCAATTATAACTTTTATTATTATCCTTACAAATCTACGTAAATAATGATGTGAATCAATTATAAAATATACTGTTAAAACACCTTGGTGCATATATTTTCTATTTTACTTTACTGTAATAAAACTAGGCGGTTGAATTTTATTTATGGTATTGGGAGGAGTTATGAAAATGAACTTTTTCTTTCATTCCCTTGAAATATATTTATACCTGCAAAGTTGTCTCTTGTATAAACTTCAGTCTTTTATTAGTTCACTCTGTGGAATGACCTTTATGTGTGTGCTAGATTTGTATTGTCACTTTCACACTCATTTATATATATATATATATATATATATATATATATATATATATATATATATATATATATATATATATATATAACAATAACTGAACATGTTAAATATTTAACATAAACCACATTATCATTGTCATCACTTTTATATTCCATTCCTTTACTTCTATGAGAGACGACCAATACATGTTCATTAAATTCTCATGATATGTAAAATAAATGATGCTTTAATAATAACTAAAAGTGTAAATTTGATTCCCTCGCAGATTTGTTAGGCCTTCGTATATACAAGATCATGAAATAATATGGTAGGGTGACAAGTTTTCAATTTGTGCCCTTTTCATAGAGAACTAGGAAAAATTAATGCGCGGTTGGGTTCATCACTTCTTTTTCTTCTTGTATATGCTTGAAAGTAATTGTCAATATCTGCAGTGTTTAGTAGACAGGTGACAAAATCCCTAGAAGCTGTGGAGATATGGTTTTGTAGAAGAATGCTGACCATAATGAGCAACCTAGACATTTTGGGAAAGGCTATGTCGCAAAAACAAAAGATTTGTGGAAAGAGATAAAAGTGGAATACAGCATGAGAAAATTCTTTAGTCTTGTGTCATGGCACGGAGATTGCAGTTTGTGGAGAAGCACGATCGCCCATGCCAGCTTGCAAGAAACTTGATGATCTGCAATGTTGTCTTTTGTTTAACTAAACTTGTCCTTTTTAGTTCACTCAGTGGTCGATAGGGTTTATCCTCTACTGTTGTTTCTCTAGGCCAGAAGAGTGTTCATCACTGAGCTAAAGAGTTGAAACAATATATCATCACTGTACTACTATGGCCGACTTTAATATTAGTTAGTTAGTTAGTTGCATATCCTTTACAGGATGTCGCAGTCAACATCAGCATTATTTGCTAAAGGCAGGAAATCAGACCCTTTCCAAATAACACCTGGCTTGAAACAGGGTGATGCACTATCGCCGCTTCTTTTCAATCTGGTTCTAGAGAAACTTGTAAGGAAGTTAAAGGAGGTATGTTCTATGGAGGAACATCCAGACTGCTTGGTTATGCAGATGATATAGATATTATAGGGGAAAATGAACAAAAGACATTGAAAATATTGACTCACTTAAAGGAAAAAGCTAAACAAATGGGGCTGGTTATCAACTAAGATAAGACGGAATATATGGTAATTTCAAGAGAAGGAACGGCTAAAAACTCTGGCCACGTACAAATAGATAATATGATCATTAAAAGAACGGAAACATACAAATACCTGGGTACAATCTTCAACTGCTCCAACATAATAAGGGGAGAAATACAAGCTAGAATCAACTCTGGAAATAAGATATACTATGCACTACAACTTCTGCTAAAATCAAAGGCGCTATCTCGTAACACCAAGATTACAATATTATATACAAAACACTGATTAGACCCATTAGGGATACACAAAGTCGAGAGTGGAAAAGAAGAAGCAACAAAGACATTTATGTTCTATGTCCCCGCTAATCACTGGTATCATGAAGGCTAATAGACTACAATGGCTGTGGCATATAGAAAGAATGGAAGATAATAAGGAAACAAAACTCGCTTACACTCAGGAAATAAATGACCGTAGACCCCGAGGTAGACCAAGAAGACGGTGGAGAGATAATATACACACAGACCTACAAGCACTTGGAATCAACGACTGGCAAGAGAAGGTCAACCAGAGAGACGAATGGAGATGGCTTGTATCTGCAGCAAAGAACCTCAATGGCTCGGAATGCTGAAGAAGTGATCTCTTGGCAAGTTTACATTCAGTAGTTAGTTTGCCATTGCTTTCTGAACGACCAGCACCATTTCATAAAAAACCAACACAAGGCGATCTGCTGCCAAATCGCCCGCAGCTGTGTTTTGAACATGGGTGTGTGGGATTACGAACTGCGCCCGTAACTCCTTCGCCACCAAGCCGGCACTTCAATATTAGCATAATACAAATAAATCTGTGAAGTCGGAGTGGGTTCGTCTGATGGTGAGAGACACTGATAATAGAGAAAGCTAACCCCCATGCAAAAATCAGTCCAGTTCAAACCAAGCAAACGCAAAAAAAAAAAAAAAATAACATAGCTGGCCCCGTGGCGATGGGAGGATGGACGCAGTTCGTGATCCCACATACCCACGTTCGAAACACAGATGCGCGCAATTTGACAGCAGACCATGTTGCGCTGGTTTTTTACAAATTGGTATGGGTGCCGGTCGTTCAGTAAGCAATGACAAACTACAGAATGTAAACCTGTCAAGAGTTCACAACAGCAAAAAATGCTGGTGTTGACTGCAACGTACTGTAAAGTAAATGCAGCTAACTTTTTTTATATATATGTAACATACTATCTAAACTGGAATGCATTTGTATACAGGGAATAAAATAAAGCAACTACTAGAGATGATGAATAGTAGATTATTATGAATATAGTTAAAAGATAAAATATTCTCTAACAATGGTCATCATGCAGAAGAGCGTCTTCTCTTCACATACACACATTCATTATCATTGTCATAAGCCTTGCCAAGTGGCTTAGGCATTCATGCATCTCCCCAGATATTGGGCTCTGGTGTCAATGGTAAATTCTATTGATGGTATTTCTCCATGCCCCAATCCCAGTTTATTCAACATCATTTTTCTCGGCCTGCCCTTGCCTCTTCTACCACTGATCTGTCGAGTCATCACAATGTTTTCCTATGCCTCTCTTTTTATTACATGACCAAAAAATACTGTATGTCTCCTTCTTATATTTGATATAATATTCTACTTTTATTAGCCTAGTCTAAGCAATTGTTAGTTACTCTGGCAGTCCAAAAACTTTCATTAGCCTAGTCTAAGCAATTGTTAGTTACTCTGGCAGTCCAAGAACTTTCATTAGCCTAGTCTAAGCAATTGTTAATTACTCTGGCAGTCCAAGAACTTTCATTAGCCTAGTCTAAGCAATTGTTAATTACTCTGGCAGTCCAAGAACTTTCATTAGCCTAGTCTAAGCAATTGTTAGTTACTCTGGCAGTCCAAGAACTTTCATTAGCCTAGTCCAAGCAGCAATTGTTAATTACTCTGGCAGTCTAAGATATGCACAAAATTTGATTTTAGAAACCATATCTTCGTTGTCTACAAGCTCTTCCTAATTATTTGTTCAGGCTCCATGATCTACTGCCACCGCAGAACATGTTCTATATAAGATTTCAGCACTCTCTTTCTGACACTCAATGTTAGTGACTTGTTGCATAAAATACTTTTCATTTTCTGAAATTCAATGTTTGCTTGGCTCATTCTGCTTTCAATCTCTGTCACACACCTCCCATCTGATGCTATGATTGCCTCTAAACATCTGATTGGGCTAATAAGCACATTCACGTATGTTGAACTATGACATGATCACAACCATTTTAGATTTCTGGCATAGTCCAGGAGTGCTGCTATCACGTCTGCTAGTTCTGCAGTTTATATTTTTCAGTATTGACACAAAAGATTCAAACTATTTGTTATCAACAGTACAAATTATTTTTGGAACTTAACTACTTCGCCATCTTCATGAAATTTAAATACAGTTAGATGAAGTTTCCTGAAATCTAATATGTGAAATATGAATGCATTTATAAAGAGAAACTTCATAATTATGTGACAAGTAATATGTGTCTTTTATCCTCCATTAGGGCATAGGCCTCAACCAACCCAAGCCAAGCTTTCCCATCTTTTACTGTCTCCTGTAGCTACCTCCATGCCCTCCCAATATTATTAATCTCTTGTCTGCAATTGTCTTCTCCACTGTGTTTTTAGGTCTCTCGCTATTTTGTTCTCCTTGTGGATTCCAGACATGAGGCAAGTAATGTATGTAACATAAACATATTTATAGACGGTACTATTATATATAAACCAAAGAGATATCATAATCATCATCATCATCATCTGCCCTGCCAGCTGGCGTAGGCATATGAATGCTCTCCACAGATCTCGGTCTTTGGTGTTCTGGATCAACTCTGCTGATGATATTCCTCCATGCCACCGTTTCAATCCATCCAGCATCACTTCTCTTGGTCTACCTCTGCCTCTCTTCCCCTTGATCTTTCCAGTTGTCACGATGTTCTCCAATGCCTCTCTTCTCATCACATGACCAAAGAAACCTGTTTGTCTCTCTCTTATTGTTGTATATAGTGTTCTAGTTTCATTAGCCTCTTTCAGGCAATCGTTGTTTGTTACTCTGGCAGTCCAAGGAATTCGCCTCAAAAACCACATCTTTGTTGCTTCTAAGTTCTTCCTAATTTGTTCATTTACATTCCAAGAGCTAAACAGATTGCAATGCAAAGAAATATCCCACAATCCTTTCTTAAAAACGAATTAAAGAAATGTAAAAGTAATCACACAGTTCATATAACAAGCATAATGTAATAATTTAAATATACCAATGGATAAACAAAGATATCCTCCAGGGTTAATATTGAAGATGGAATGTTCTGGGAAAATGTTCTGGGAAAATGTCCTTCAGTGAATGGAATATTTTCAGAGAAGCATCTTAATCTAATATGGACTTGCAAATATTGTTCACACTGTGTTATGCCTAGTTATAAACTAAGGTAATGATATACAGATGGCATGATGAGTCTTAATTTATTTGCAAAATACATATGAATTTACAGAGAACACTATTCCAAAACAATCACATGGCATATAAAATGATATATATTTTTCCAGAAATGCTTCAACCACATATAAGAAGAAGAATGGCAAACTGTCCCTGAAAGTAAATTTGTTTATGGAGATGCAAAAGATTAAAACAAATGTGAGATTGAAAAAAAAAATTATAGGACCGGAAAGAAAATAAAAACAGATAAGGAAGTGTCATGGATGAGGATTAAAAACATTTTCAAACGTTTCAAGGCAGCCTTTCTTCTGAGAAAAATAAATGCAAGCTTGTGCTACATTTGGGAATAAAATAAAAAAATATATTTGGATACGTTAAAGTGGACTGGAAATTGCGTTTCTTCTGATTAACTTATTTCAAATGTTTCTAAATCAGTTGACACCTCTCGTATACAATGAACCAGCTCATTAACAGTGTTTCCTTCATCCATGTGTCTTGTCTTTTCTTAGGATCTGGTATTGATCTCATTAATCCATACAATGATTGCTACCACATGGGCAGGTTAACAGAGCATCAGCATGTCCATGTTGAGTTGACCATCTCAAAGACACTTCAACAAATGCACCGCAAGAACTGTCAGTAGCAGCATAAGTGACACTCCACTGTAATCTAGAGACAGACAAATGAAAATAACATTTCAGTTACAAATTAGCTAAAGTTAAGTTAAATACCACATTTCCATGTCATGTAGTACATTAGGAATGTGGTACTAAGCACATATTTTTAGACCAATCGACACTCGGTGAATAATGTAGTCAATGCCACGTCAGCCATCTTTAATATCCCAGAACATATTCTGGTACCCATTTTATGAGGCATCATAAAACCCACTGGCGTAGTGGTGAAGAGCTTACGAACACAATACGAAACACAGCTGCGGGCGATTTGGAGGCAGACCACCTAGTGCTAATTTTGTTACAATGTGTCGGTCGTTCAGAAAGCAATGGCAAACTATTGAACATAAACTTACTAAGAAATCACAAACACACAAACAATGCTGAGGCTGACATTGACGTCCTGTAAAGGATATGCAACTAACTGAACTCACCAACCCCAGAGTCATGCCATATTGGAGAGGGTATGACCCAATCTTGAGGAGGATTTGAGCCCAGTGCCACTATACCAGCTAGCGAGTATTAGAGATTTGATTAGGAAAAGTACAAGCAACCAAGGTAATCCCACATAATACCTTCTGGGCTGTTTGGTTGCGGAAAAAAAACAACAGATATATCGCCACATGACAAGGTGCGTTAGATAATAATAATAAAATAAATTGTTGCGAAGCATCTTCCTGTTACAGGTCTATGATGTGACAGGGCCAGTAAGAGTCTTTACTTACTAGCACGTAAATAATTTTAACTTAATTGTTGTGTGACTAAACAGGCCAGTTTACTGTATCTAATTCCCACTTAACATTGTATTAACTTGAAGCCTGATGATCTGTGAAACACATGTTCAGTAGAGCATGTACTATCTTTAATACAAAAGGCAAGGGGTGCTTTCATAGCATTAGGAAATGTGTGGAAGTCCAAAGAAATTAAACATATCACCAAACTTGGAATATTTAACTGTAATGTTAAATCAGCATTACTGTATCAATCAGAAACATGGAGAACGTCTATAATACTTACTAATAAATTATGCACATTCTTTCATTGGTGCCTTGCAGACCAGAAGGAATACATTGCTTTCACAGAATCACCATTGTGGTTCATCTACCTCTACCTCTACACCTCTACCTCTACACCTGTCAGTTGGATTAAAATGTTGACTTCTCACCCTTGACTTGGAGATGTAAATTACAAGTACTTCAGAAGTCAGAGAGGGTTCGCCTGATGGCGAGGGACACTGGTAGTAGGGAAAGCTGGTCCACATGCAAAAATTAAAAAAACAACAGAAGTAGTTGCCAGTGTATTGACAATATTTGAGATCAAAACGAGCGAACGCAAAAACAAACAAGAAATCACCACTGTGGAAGCTCATGGAGAGAACTAAACAAATACTGATGAATCAAGATGTGAGGAAAAGATGATGGCGCTGAATAAGGACACACATTGAGAAACCTTGATTATAGTAGAACTAGAAAGTCTGTTGCCTATAATACACAAGGCAAACACAATAGTGGAAGATATAAACACACACAGAGAATGAATTAGATCCACAGGGCAAACAAAATAGTAGGAGATATAAACACACACGGAGAAGGAATTAGAGATGGAGATGTATAATATGGGGAGGACGTGGACGGTACTGTATGAGACAACAAAAGATATGATGACTTGGCGTAAGTTTGAGGTCTTATGCCTCAGTTGGTTATAAAGAGCAGATGAAAAAGATGACCATATCAGTCCAGACCCTCAAAGATGCCAATATTTGCTAGCACATTGTCTAAAACTGGTATATCACTCTGATCACTCAGCGCTTTCTCAGCCGTATCTTCACCATGCAGTTGTAGAGGGGTTTGAGTGCCAATGACCCCAAGAGCTGTGCTGACGGTAGAGCAGCTACTGGTAGGGTCTTCCATGTTGGACAGGTCAAGGGATAGGAACCAGATGAAGAGACACAAACCTGCTGCCTTGTAGGCAGATTAGGAACAGCCAAAGGCTAGGGAAAGCAAACTTGAAATAATGCTTGTCAAAGTTGGAGGTACTGAGCACAGGCTTGATGAAACAGTTCAACACAATATTCACTTTATGATAAGATGCTACTCAGCAGAGTTGTTTTTTCTTGTACAGTTTGCAGCAATCTTCTTTCTCTCGCCTCACTAGTATTCAATCATATATTCAAGTAATGCTATGCTGAATCCACTTACTTGCCACTCCAGTTGTATCAGGAATATATGGACTTAATCTGCTCTTATCGCTCCCATGAAGTATGCTTTCAAATTTACTTTTAAGATTTGTTGCTTCAAAACCTGGAAAAAATAACCATATCATATTTAAAAGACTGCTTCAAAATTGGTATAATATGCACGTAATTATTAACTATAAATTCTAATGATAAATTGAGGATGGAATATTAAAGTAACAAGTCTCCTAATGTTATTAACACTTATCAGATTTTGGGAACCCGCTTTATACAGGATGTACAAAAATACTTGATTGAAGCTTTCTAGTTCAAGCAGCACTAAGTTCAGGCTGTGCTCAACACATTTCTGTAACAACTGACATTTTACAATTTGTTGCCACAATTCAGTAAAGAACACTTTTGTCAAACATTAAGGCACAATTGGCACATGGTGCTATAACCCAATATTTTCTATAGACCAGTCAGCACTTGATGAGTCAATATCATGCTGGCCACTTTTAGAGATCAGCACTTGATGGGTCAATATCATGCTGGCCACCTTTATAGATCAGCACTTGATGGGTCAATATCATGCTGGCCACTTTTATAGATCAGCACTTGATGGGTCAATATCATGCTGGCCACCTTTATAGATCAGCACTTGATGGATCAATATCATGCTGGCCACCTTTATAGATCAGCACTTGATGGGTCAATATCATGCTAGCCACCTTTATAGATCAGCACTTGATGGGTCAATATCATACTGGCCACTATTATAGATCACACTTGATGGGTCAATATCATGCTGGCCACCATTATAGATCAGCACTTGATGGGTCAATATCATGCTGGCCACCTTTATAGATCAGCACTTGATGGGTCAATATCATGCTGGCCACCTTTATAGATCAGCACTTGATGGGTCAATATCATACTGGCCACTATTATAGATCAGCACTTGATGGGTCAATATCATGCTGACCACCTTTATAGATCAGCACTTGATGGGTCAATATCATGCTAGCCACCTTTATAGATCAGCACATGATGGGTCAATATCATGCTGGCCATCTTTATAGATCAGCACTTGATGGGTCAATATCATGCTGGCCATCTTTATAGATCAGCACATGATGGGTCAATATCATGCTGGCCATCTTTATAGATCAGCACTTGATGGGTCAATATCATGCTGGTCATCTTTATAGATCAGCACTTGATGGGTCAGTATCATGCTGGCCACCTTTATAGATCAGCACTTGATGGGTCAATATCATGCTAGCCACCTTTATAGATCAGCACTTGATGGGACAATATCATGCTGACCACCATTATAGATCAGCACTTGATGGGTCAATATCATGCTGGTCATCTTTATAGATCAGCACTTGATGGGTCAATATCATGCTGGTCATCTCTGGCCACCTTTATAGATCAACACTTGATGGGTCAATATCATGCTGGCCACCATTATAGATCAGCACTTGATGGGTCAATATTATGCTGGCCACATTTACTTCCTAGAACATTTCCTGGTACCCATTTTAGGCTAGGTCGACCTGGAAACCCACGTCAAGTAAACAAATACCAGCTTCTACGGGAATTGGAACATATGATCGACAACAAAGCTGGCAGACAGACGTGCTAGCCAGTGAACTATGGCTCACTGTACAGTTCATACAGTGAAATAATTATTCCTCAATTATATTTTACTGGTAATCTACAAAGTATCATTCATCACTAAAAAAAAACTTACCAACAAAATATACTTTCAGTTTCGTGACGTCTGCTGTTTGAGAAACCTGTTCTACAACAACATTTGTAGAGTCAGTTGCAACAGCTCTTGCATATACCATTGCAACATTGAGCCTGGTGAAAGAGAATTGTTGATAAACAGTCAGACTAGTTGATTCTTTTAATCAGTTTGTTAATGTGAATAACGAAGAACAAACAATAGATTGCACGATTTATTGCCTGGCATATTTTGCTGCATCTCGTCAGGTACATACTGCAGAAATCACAAAACATGTACCCGACGAGATGCAGCGAAAGATGCCAGGCAATAAATCGTGCTGCAGAAATCACACAACATGTACCTGACGAGATGCAGCAAAATATGCCAGGCCATAAATCGTGCAATCTATTGTTTGTGTCTTCGTTATTCAAATTCACTTCGGGAAACATTGTTGTAATTTGTTAATGATTGATGCAATCTTGAAATTTATTTCTGTCTTCCACCTCTCCCATTGAAAATATTCCCTTTTAACATTACTTGATTATCTTGAAATTCATCACAAATAAACAGGGCCATTGTAGGCTTTGATTACTTTGATCCACTGACCATACATCTCCCTTGTAAGGGCATGCTCTGGTCTTTTCATCTTATTGACATCTTAACATGGAGAAACATAGTGATAAGAAATTATCGGCAACTGGTGAGATAGGAGGCTGTGGACAGACCTGACGACCAACACCATACAGCGTGGATTACGAGAAGAAATCTGTTCTGTATTAATATACAGGAGGCTGTGGACAGACCTGTCGACCAACACCATACAGCGTGGATTACGAGAAGAAATATGTTCTGTATTATCATACAGGAGGCTGTGGGCAGACCTGACGATCAACACCACACAGCGTGGATAATGAGAAGAAATATGCTCTGTATTATCATACAGGAGGCTGTGGACGGACCTGACGACCAACACCATACAGTGTGGATTATGAGAAGAAATCTGTTCTGTATTATCATACAGGAGGCTGTGGGCAGACCTGACGACCAACACCATACAGCGTAGATTATGAGAAGAAATCTGTTCTGTATTATCATACAGGAGGCTGTGGACAGACCTGACGATCAACACCATACAGCATGGATTATGAGAAGAAATATGTTTTGTATTATCATACCCACAGTAAAAAAGGTCGCATGGTTGAATGGATAAGAGCACTTGCTCTTAAACTTCCACTGTGCTGATGGCGAGGTAGGGGATCAACTCCTACACTGTCCAGTTGGACTAAAATGTTGACTTCTTGTCTGTAATGTGGGGACGTAAATTGCAAGTACCGTGGAAGTGGGTTCGCCCGATGGCGAATAGGAAATGCAAAAATCAGTCCAGTGCACGCATTAGTAGAAGCAACTACTAGCAGCTGTAGTAGCACTGGGTGGACTACGCCTGAGTTCAAATTGAGCGGGGAAAAAAAATACCCACAGTAAACTTGTCCTGCAACTGGACATATGCTGTATGAATTAAAAAGTGGAAATGGTAAAGATAATGATAAGTGTATAGTAAGATATTGGTATTCAATATGTACAATCCCTCAGAAGCCTCCTCTATTTTACTGTCAAACAATCAACCATCATGTAGCAGGTTATTTGCAGAATGTCGCTCCCATCATGGCCCGCCAAAAAGATTCTCGACCTTGAGCCAGCTCTAATGCTTCATGCATTTCCAAGGCCAAGATGTCTACCATGTTATGTTCTATCTTTGTGGTGGTCACTTCTGCCCCATCTTCCAAGAACCATGTCTTCTATCACTGTTCTTTCCAAACCACTGTGACATTTAATATGAATAAAGTAGGCAGTCTCAGTGGCGAAGTGGTCAAGCCGTCTGACTCGAGCTCCGAAGATTGTGGGCTCGGGTGTGTCCTTTGGTTCACGAGTACATTGTTTACAGAGACTCCTGGGGGTCGTCGCTGCAGCTACAGAGTTCGTGTTTTCTGCGACGCTTTCCGCGCTACGGAAAGAGACTGAGCCATATGGGATAAAACCCGGTGCAATGAAGTCGACTTTTAAGCAACTTGTATACGAATAAAGTATTTCAGTTTCTGAGACATGATGCTGATTATTGGTCAGATTTCTTTGATGTTTGGATCTTGCAGAATGTCAATATTTTTTTGTTTATTGGTCCGTGATATTGTAAGTACTTTTATGTAAATTCAACAGCCCCAATTTTCTTCATTAGGGATTGTGAAAGTCTATCACTCACAACACATTAATGAACAGAAAATTACAAAGACTGTGGATGAATAGTTTTATGTCCGCCCCATGTTATTAGATAAACTGCAGTGTTATGTGTGTGTTAAACACATTAATGAACAGAAAATTAAAGACTTTCTGCAGTATTAGTTTTAATATCTGCCCCGTGTTATTAGAAGTGGTGCAGTGGCATAGTAGCTAGTGCGCTTCCTTCCAAGACAGTGGCCTGGGTTCAATCTTCAAAAGTGGCAAGATTATTCTTTTTGGACCATTACGGTCTTAATTAAAATGGCTACCAGACAAACGTCAGAACTTTCCAGAATTGTATGCGAAGGCATTGAAACCAGGAAAGGAACTGGTCATCTCAGATCATATGCCTTGGTCTAGAATATGGGAAGGGCGACCTATTCACATCCCAATGGTAGTATTTGATTGATTGATTGATTGATTTAGGAATCGACATCACATCATTCGGGGCATTCCCATAAGTGCTCCGTCCCCATCCTCAGCAGCCAGCGAAGAGTTCCAACACATTAGTGTTGGAACCCAATGGTAGTATCTGCTACACGAGTATCTTTATCTTATATGTAAGGAAGGGGGGGGGGGGAGACATACAGAAAAATAATCAACGGACAACAAACGAAACAGTTAATATTAAAAAAGATCAATCAGGTGCCGTCTCCACAATGAAGGTTGCCTGCAGTGGATCTCCAACACTGTCTGTCTCTCACCTTGAATGTACATTCTGTCAGACTGATGTTCGTCCTTATCTTGATGTTATCTTCCCACTTGTAGCGTTGTCTACCTCTTGCTCGCTTGCCATCAACCTTACCCTCCGGTATGGTTTTTATAAGAGTGTTATATCTTTTAATGTGGCCAAAATATTTCACTTCCTTTTTTTATTTCTTTCATCAACTCTCTTTTAATTCCCAGTTTTTTTTAAGAACCTCTGTATTTGATTGTTTCTGTTTCCATGAAATACAACATATTCTTCTGTATATCTACATCTTCAGGGCATCTATTCGATTTTCTAGTTGCTTGTTCAATGTCCAGGCTTCTGCACCATACAACAGTGTTTGAATATATGTAACATTTGACAATTCTAATTTTTAATGCGTTGTAATTTCTCTAGATGTTAATACTGATTTCATGCTGTTGAAAGCATTTTTGGCCATTCCTAATCTCTTTTTGATTTCTATTTCACTTCAGCCATCTTGTGTTATTACACGTCCAAGATAGGAGAAACTTGTTACTTGTGCTAGCATCTCCCCGTTTACTGTGATGTTCACTGATGACCTTTCCCTGCCATTGCTAATTATCATAGTTTTTGTTTTTAAAAAAGAACTTGCTGCTTAATATTCTATTCTGTCTTTTTTTGTCGTTTAGTTTTCAAACATTATCTTTAATTTTCGCATTTCTTTAGCACTTATCATAAAAATACAACTAATATTAAAACACTTTAGTCACACCTCGAGGAGCATTAGGTACATGGTGCTAGCCCCATAATTTTATAGATCAACTGTCTCTCCATGGAAATGTGATTAAGATAATTCCGGCTGCCTTTACTCCTCAGAACAGTTCCTTGTACTCATTTTAGGATGGGCGACTGGGAAGTCCAGGTCAGTCTTTTAAAACATCTTGACCTCAATCTGGATTTGATCACATGACCACAGGTCCGACAGGGAACTTGCTAGCCACTGCACCCCCAAGACTCACTAAACTATATTAGCTTAAATAAATATGCACATAACAAATTATAAATAATTAAGCACAAGCAATATTAAACAATGCATATTATGATTAATTGCCTTGCAGAGAAAAACAGAGATTGAAAGGCAGTCAGAGAAAACAGAGAGACATATACATATTAAGTACAATTGAAAATAACCGTAACTGTACCTGTCTGACATACTTCCATCTTTAATGCTGACATCGACAAAAGCAGTAGTTACAGGAATAATGTCTGCACATGCCAATCTAGCAGCTCCTTTTTCTTGAACATGAAGAACAATAGATCTCCCCAACACTGAAATAGACATTATTATGATCTTTCTAGAAAATTGTTTAAGATCTTAGGCTATTAATTTTAGTATGTTGTGTCCTGTCAATTAACAAATTAGGGTTTGATTTAGCCTTGAAAGTTGATAAGCATTTTGTTTCCTGACCACATGAAAAATGAACTTTCCAGCAACAACATTTAATAATGCTTATTATTGTGAACATGACACAATAGAGTGAAATATTATCTACATCTTGGGTTCAAAATTGGTTCATCAGATCTCTGTGTATATAACAATAGTTCCTAAACAGCTAGGTACCCAATACGATCCAGCCCAATCAAACAGCAATGCTTGTAAATAAGGTAGCATTAATCAACTTCTTTTCACCCAAAAATGTCATTAGCCTGAAACACCTACTTTTATTTGGGTCATTAAGGTTGAAGTATGAGTGTGAATATATGGTGTGTTGGTGTAGTGGCTAGGACGTATAGTATGTGTGTGGTCAGAAGGGTTCGATGTCAGCTCTTGACGTTTACTACGAGAGGGAAAGACTGGCCAACTATTGTCCCAAGTACTCAGGCCTAATGTAATGGTCCTAACACTTCATTACCTACAGCAAGTTCAGGCTACATGATTTGTTTTGCTTTTTAATAAGTGTTAATGAGGAAGAAGAAGAAGAAGAAGAAGAAGAAGAAGAAGAAGAAGAAGAAGAAGAAGAAGAAGAAGAAGAAGAAGAAGAAGAAGAAGATGATTTTTATTAATTTCTGCACAACAGTCTAGAATAGAACAGACAACATGCAGAAAGATAACCCGTTTTTCTTGACCAAGATGACACAAGGGTCATGATCACTGTATGATATACCATTGTGCCCCACTGGCAACTGGAGGCGATGGTGAGCGATACCAGGGACAAGTCAATGACGCTTTCAGGATGGTCTGGTCGAGTGGCCATTCTAACGGCCTTCCATCATTCAGACAAACTTGGGCGGCAGATACCAGGGCGTAGTCTAGCTGTTCCTCCTGTCTGTGATGTTGTTATCCCACTGGCTGCCTCTGGTATTGATGTTCCCACAGTAGATGATGTTCCTTACCTCCGTCGCAAGTAAACTTCTCCACTGCTGCACATCAGTCTCTGTGGCGAAGTGGTCAAGCCGTTTAACTCGTGCTCCGAAGGTTGTGGGTTCGATTTTGGGCCGCGTCCTTCGGCTTGAGTTAAATGTTTCGGAGACTCCTGTGTGTCGTCGCTAAAAGCTACGGAGTTTGTGCTTTGTGCGACGCTTTCTGTGCTGCGGAAAGAGACCGAGCCATATGGGATAAAACCCGGTGCAAAGAAGTCGACACTGTCGACTTTTAAGCGACTTTTTATCACCTTTCAATTAGTGAGTGGCACCTTGTGTCAAGTCTTGACTTGACAGACCAAAGTATGTGGATTGGAATTTGGCCAAAATCCCATCTCACAATGCCCGGTTAGAAGCATAAATATTCACAATCACCAGCTACACCGAAGTCATCACTCAGACAACCTGCACTTGCAGGACATCATTGTTCCATGCGGATATATCAACTTCAGTCACCAATATGTTATCGCCAACAAGAATTACCTACTCGAGGTGTATCTTTTCTAGAAACATTGAAAACCCTTGACTTTGATTGTCCTGCTGCAGAGATGCGTTTCTTGTTGAATGAAGATGACATTCCCATGATGGAACTTTTCAAAAATAGGTCAGCGTTGATTACATGGGGCACAATTCCAATAAAGGACTCGAACATATCTAATACTCTGCCGGTCACATTTTAAGCACAAACAGAACCAGTCCTTTTGCCTGGCATGGTTTTTCTAGACCGTCATCTGCTCATCATGCTTGTCGCGTAATGTTGACTATTTTGACAGACAAGGATCAGAAATAGCAACCAATAGACTTTCAGGATTCCGAAAGACTAATCACTGTCGAAGAAGAGGCCGAAATGGCTCGAACTAGGAAGTACGATTCGGAACTGTCCCAGGAATGACCAGGTCTTCAGACAGTGTTCAGGCACAGATAGGTAAAGCGAACAACCGTACTAGGAATAATTCTAGACAGTAGGCTTAATGAATCTGGCGACGAATGCCTGCAAAAATTAAAGAGCCCCCTTTAACTGATCCATTCTCACAACATGGAGGAAGAGTACAAATATAAAGTTACAACTTGCATTCCTTCTCTCTCTCAGTATCCTAATATTAAATTAGAGTATAACAGCAACAGACTAAGTATGTTTCTGGTATCACATATAACTATTAATTTAATGAAAAGTGTGGCATGTAAAAGTCTGTTGCCCTAGTGTGTAGGCAATCAAATCCTAGACTAAGTTGGCAGGCTAAAGGTGTCAGCCGAGGAGGTTGGCCACTCAGCTCAAGATTTGGGTCCGGCTTGTCAACTCAGGTGATGTTCCAGTTCAGGTTGCGGATTCACTCTCCGGCAATAGACATGGTGCTCACGACTGGTAAGTATGCGTTGCTGCAAGTTGCTGGCTCATGGTACCACCAAAGAAGGTGCAGAACTTCCAAAATGTGGTGATTAAACCTCTCCACGGGGGAACAGTGCCACTAGCAGTGTAAATATTACTTTTTGGTATCAATTTGGCTAGCAATTTGCTATTCCCAAATATCGGCTAACTAGAGCCTGGATTATTTTGTTGCAATATGTCTTTTTACAGCTAGTATCGGCGCCTGTGTCCTACCGCTTCGAGTTAGTCGATCAAATGGACGATCTGCCGGCTGACGACAACTGGCCAGGCAGATTCTCGTGTTGCCACCCGGGTCACAGGCTAAAACTGAATATGTTATTCAGCCAAACTTGCGCTGGGGCAGAAGGCATGCATAACTAATAGTTCTATAATATACTGTATAATATATATTTTAAAAACACTAGAATATTCACTAGGTTTACAGGAGATTAAATATATTAAATTCTCGCCAATACTACAGGCATATTTATAGATATCTACAAACATAGGAAAATAGGGAAAAGATCGTTTTCCTAGATATATTTATAATGAAAAATATGATCTGCACTGTAATTTAAGCAAAAATAAAGGGGGAGACTGTCTATTACGTCACAGATGCTCCCCGTTGAAAGAAAAGTTTGAGAAAACAAACTTTTCTCCCAGCAGGATTCCCCTTTAGTTTTGTTAGCACTCACTCTAACATTTATGGGTCATCTGGACTAGTCTCACCCTCTTAAGTAGAACCCTGTCTACTCAACCATGTTTCTTCATTCTTAAGACTTCTTCTAAGAGCCCTTCTCCCCTGGTGTTGGTTCCAGAGAGATCTACACTGTGGATGCTGTCTTCTAACGCCATCCGCCCCTAAATTATTCTTTCTAGGAATATAATCTATTCTAGAAGTATACGGGTTCTCGGTTCGCGTACGAACAGGATAATGCTTTTGTGGAGCTGAGTCCTTAGTGTTAACATTCATATCGACCTGGACCATATTAGTCTTACCAGGCTTATCTGTACGCATTGGTGCATGAGACACTGGAATTCGTCTACTCTTCTCTGACTCAGACGTCTCCGCGTCAGGGTTGAGGAAGACATCATTCCTGGTCTCCTGAGGTTTTAGGGGATACTCCACTAACGAGTCATCTCCACCTTTGACCTCAGTTACCACCGAGAATGCCATCAGATGCACCGGTGACTCTTCTACTCCAACCTGCTTCTTTAGCAAGTGGATATGAAAAACTGTGGGTTTACCCCTAAAATAAATTTTATACTTAGTCTGGGACACCTTCTCTAGTATAGGAAAAGGACCCGACCAACCAAGTTCTAATCTATTATCCCTCTTGGGTAATAATACAAATACTCTGTCTCTTAAAGTAAGTTGAGTTTCCCTATGTTTGGGTGGGAATTGGTGACACTCCTTACATGACCTGACATATTGTTTAATATCCCTGGTCATCCCCGGCCAGAAATAGGAGAAAGCAAGCCTTCGGATTGTAGCTTTTATCCCCATATGCCCACTGTCCGAGAGTGAATGTCCCATTTCTAATATAGGTGCACGATACTCTTTGGGTATGACCAGCTGTTCATGGAAGTTCCCCATAGTTCTTGCCCTATGGAATAGCAACTCGTCTTGTATATAGAAATCACCAACTCTGAGTGGATTCCTAGATTTTGGCAGGTTGCCAAAGCAAGATTGTAAGGTTGGACATGCTGCTTGGGCAGCCCTAATTTCCCCCGATAGTGGGTTGATAGATAAGTCAGGGTCACTCAAAACGGTTCCCTTATGGGTCTGCATTGCCATTATTATAGGTGATGAGGGTTCCCCTAAATATACATGTTTACATCCGAGGATAAATGGATATACGGGATCTTCAATCACAGCAGCTGGAATAGTTCCAGTGACATACTTAGATGTCACATGCACCTTAGCTATCTGAGCATAAATGGTTTGGGAGCCCCTAGTAGCACCCTTTACTGCAACTCTTTGCTTAGTCAACTGGGATGGTTTCACTAAGTGTCTACTTATGATTGCCTCACAGGTCAATCCCGTGTCATAGAGACATTGCACTGGGCTACCATTTACCAGAATAGTCTCGACTGTGGGTGGTTTACCGTTAGTTCCAGAATCTAAGTTCTGTCGGGTACTTCCCCCCGTCGTCATACACGCAACATACTGGGTAGGGGGTTTATTCCTGCAAGAACTAGTGTGGTGATCATTAGTTTTACAGTTTTTACAATAAGGCTTTCCCCATCCACTATTCTGTGCTGGTGTGTTTTGAGCTATAGGTTTCTGAAATCCCGGGTTTTGGCGTTGACCGCCAGGGTGCCCCCTAGTGTCATTACCTAAGGAGTTATTTTGTTGATAACTCTGATTTTGTACTGGAAGATTCTGTTGAGCATTAGTATGAGTGGTTTTAGTGGTACCCCCTTCACCATGGGCAGTTAAGTACCTTTCAGCTAAAGAGATAATTTCCTGAAGCCTATTCCCACCATTTTCAGCAATAAAAGTTTGAAGTGGTTTTTGGAGTGTCTCTTTAAACTGTTCTGTAAGAACCATTTCCTCAAGCCCATCATAAGTAGCATCGAAATCGCTCAGTTCGACCCACTTAGAAAAATAAGTGTGTAATCGTGAGGCAAACTGAGCGAACGATTCTCCCTGTGATCGCTTGGCCGAACAGAACTTCAGTCTGTAAGCCCCTGATGTCAATTCAAATCTTTTAAGCAAAGCGGATTTTAGAGTAAGAAAATCCCTCTCGAGACCTGGAGGAAGTTTAGCAAACACGTCAAAAGCTGCGCCTCTTAACCCTTGGGAGAGCTTAAGATTGTATTTTTCGCTGGGAAGATTGTAGGCTTCACACATTAAAACAAATTTGTCAAGATAATTATCCATCTGATCTTCTTTTGGGTCGAAGGGGAGCAGTGGAAAACTCATTGATCCATTGGAGATGTGTGGTCCGGCAGAAATGTCACTAGTGTGGGTTGGAGAACTAGCACTACTGAATCTTGAAGCATCCGGGTGTTGCAATTCCAGTCTTCTTAATTCTATCTCATGCTGTCTCGCCTGTTCTGCTAGTTTCAATTCCTTGTCCTTCTCCAGTTCTGCCTGTTTAATCTGTTTCTCGGATTCTATTTCCGCCATCCGGATTCTTTCTTCCCTTTGTTCTTGCCTCCATTCTTTTTCCGCCTCTCTAATATATTTCCTCAATTCTGCACCTTCATATCCTAACAAGGCCCCTTTCTCTTTAAGCTCTTGAGTTGTGGGTTGATTTTCAACAGACATGATGTGTAAGCGCTTGATAGATCTTAGTTGAAGTACCTGAAGTGTACTTACTTACCAACAAGATATTTGTCCTGAAAATTTGTAATCAATATATTACAGAACTTATGTAAGTTAACGCAATGCAACGATACAACACAAAACTCACCCGTCTGACACCTGGTTTATCTTAACTGTTAGTCCTAACTTATAGGTACCAATGTTACTGTGCTTGTATAAGTGGTTAATATACTGATTATAATTTATTACTATACTAGTCTATTGTAAGGCCACACTTTTCCTAACAGGATACTCTAGTGAGAAGAAACTAAAAGTTGAACTTGTAATACGAGGTTGGATACTCGGCTGGAATCAGTAATAAATGATAATTCTAGACCGGACGCGGCCACCAATTGTCGCGTAATGTTGACTATTTTGACAGACAAGGATCAGAAATAGCAACCAATAGACTTTCAGGATTCCGAAAGACTAATCACTGTCGAAGAAGAGGCCGAAATGGCTCGAACTAGGAAGTACGATTCGGAACTGTCCCAGGAATGACCAGGTCTTCAGACAGTGTTCAGGCACAGATAGGTAAAGCGAACAACCGTACTAGGAATAATTCTAGACAGTAGGCTTAATGAATCTGGCGACGAATGCCTGCAAAAATTAAAGAGCCCCCTTTAACTGATCCATTCTCACAACATGGAGGAAGAGTACAAATATAAAGTTACAACTTGCATTCCTTCTCTCTCTCAGTATCCTAATATTAAATTAGAGTATAACAGCAACAGACTAAGTATGTTTCTGGTATCACATATAACTATTAATTTAATGAAAAGTGTGGCATGTAAAAGTCTGTTGCCCTAGTGTGTAGGCAATCAAATCCTAGACTAAGTTGGCAGGCTAAAGGTGTCAGCCGAGGAGGTTGGCCACTCAGCTCAAGATTTGGGTCCGGCTTGTCAACTCAGGTGATGTTCCAGTTCAGGTTGCGGATTCACTCTCCGGCAATAGACATGGTGCTCACGACTGGTAAGTATGCGTTGCTGCAAGTTGCTGGCTCATGGTACCACCAAAGAAGGTGCAGAACTTCCAAAATGTGGTGATTAAACCTCTCCACGGGGGAACAGTGCCACTAGCAGTGTAAATATTACTTTTTGGTATCAATTTGGCTAGCAATTTGCTATTCCCAAATATCGGCTAACTAGAGCCTGGATTATTTTGTTGCAATATGTCTTTTTACAGCTAGTATCGGCGCCTGTGTCCTACCGCTTCGAGTTAGTCGATCAAATGGACGATCTGCCGGCTGACGACAACTGGCCAGGCAGATTCTCGTGTTGCCACCCGGGTCACAGGCTAAAACTGAATATGTTATTCAGCCAAACTTGCGCTGGGGCAGAAGGCATGCATAACTAATAGTTCTATAATATACTGTATAATATATATTTTAAAAACACTAGAATATTCACTAGGTTTACAGGAGATTAAATATATTAAATTCTCGCCAATACTACAGGCATATTTATAGATATCTACAAACATAGGAAAATAGGGAAAAGATCGTTTTCCTAGATATATTTATAATGAAAAATATGATCTGCACTGTAATTTAAGCAAAAATAAAGGGGGAGACTGTCTATTACGTCACAATGCTATACGTAATTTTTGCCACCTGGCGCCGATATGCCGAAAGAAATCCAAACTCACATGCACATACTCCTTGCATCGCCCAAACTCCATTTCAACAAGACACTCATACCTGAGACATATACAAATGGAAAAATGCAGTTTTTATTATAACAGACGAAAAAGTGTTCAGCTATCTTGCCTCAAGGGAACTCACTGGCACAATGCAATTATGTCCATACAAATATAGGACAAACAAAGAAGACAATATTAATCAGCTAGGAATTTACAGATACCTGTAATAACACTCACCTGAATATTTGCCATACAATGGCAAATCAACATCAGTGTACTGTTTCCCTCCACTTCCAAGATCATAAGTAGATAGTTTGGAAGCCTGGTCTCCCAACTCACATCGCAATGGATTTCCCGGTTTGCATTCTATAGCATAGTTACTCTAGATACAGATAAAATCAACATAATATGATTCAAAGATATCAACTGAAACGAGAAAAAGAGTGTTGAAGTGCTACATAGAACCTATACTTTTTATGGATGTGAAGCGTGGACAATAAGCAGTCAAGTTGAAAAAACAGCTGAAGGCTGTGGCAATGTGGTTTCTGAGGGAATATGCAAAGAATACCATGGGCGGACAGAAAAACTAATGGTTCATTGGTTTTCATTAAGAAACAAATGAAGATCGTAAACTGATCAGAGTCATTAGACGTAGACAGTCAACATTTTTTGGGCATATTATGAGAAGAAATGACTCGGAGAACTTAGTGACGTCTGGCAAGATCGAAGGGAACAGACCAAGGGGAAGACCGAGAAGTAAATACCTGGATGGCTTGGCCGCGTGGCATGGTCGAGACAGGAACACGGAGCAAATCCACGACTCTGGTGACTCTGGTGACTCGAGTGAGATGGCAGAACATGACCGCCCACGCGTATCGGCATGGCACATGATAGATGGAATATGATTCAACATGTGCAAATCAGTCACTCACCTATAACTACAGGCATTTATAAACTGCACATTTTTCATTCTGATTATTTGGTTGTTTCAGGATTTGAAATTTAAATATTGAGCACAACCCACTACTGGCAACGCTGATCGTATTCTGGTATGAACCTAAGGCCTATCCACGTCAATATGGAAGCACTATACTCGAGTTTGCCGGTCTCTCTGGCTGAGGGGTTACAACACTTTCTCCGTAATCCCGTTTGTCACGCAGTCTCGTAGCGGGAGCGAGCTGGGAGCGGTTCGTCCCCCGCTGATGACTTGCGGGACACTGAGCCGGCCGCTCAGAAAGCAATGGCAAACTACTGAGCGTAATCTTGCCAAGAAATCAACAGACAGCTGAAAGATGCTGCTGTTGACAGCGATGTCCTGTAAAGGATATGCGAATAAAAAAAAAAATACTCGAGTTTCGCTCTCGTTTGAGCTCGTCAGTAGTGCATATCCTTGACCGGACCCGGAAACAAGCCCTGTATCACTGGCGTATGATACACAGCCGCTTCACACGCCAGTGATCCGGGGCTTGTTTCCGGATCCGGTCAGGGATATGCACTACTGACGAGCTCAAACGAGAGCGAAACTCGAGTATAGTGCTTCCATATTGACGTGGATAGGCCTTAGGTTCATACCAGAATACGATCAGCGTTGCCAGTAGTGGGTTGTGCCCAATATTTAAATTTTTCATTCTGTCTACTGCATTATATGTCCCCTTTTTATCATTATAAATGAGCACAGGGGGGGGGGGGGAGAGAGAGAGAGAGAGAGAGAGAGAGAGAGAGAGAGAGAGAGAGAGAGAGAGAGATACACAGAGTGTATGTAAAGGTGCAGGGAGGGGAGGACAATCATTTATCTGACTATCCAGTAAATCACACAGAGAGAGAGAGAGAGAGAGAGAGAGAGAGAGAGAGAGAGAGAGAGAGAGAGAGAGAGAGAGAGAGAGAGAGAGAAAGAGTGAGTGTAGGCATGCTTGTGTGTGTGTAAATGTGGAGCGAGAGGAGGAATCATTTATTTGTCTATCCAATACATCATATTACAGGAAGTCATGAAACAGAGAAGTCAATAAACACGATTATACCTGATTTTTCATGGTCATGTAGGGATCAAAGTGAGCCCCAGCGCTACTGCACCTGGACTGTTCATCATTGGCATCCTTCCCAATGGGATTTTGATGTGTATGCCAGTTATGATGTTGGCTCTGGATTAATCAAGGAGTATTACGTCACACACAGAATAAATTAATGCACGTGTGATATATCTAAAAGGCGTAATTCACTAGCTCTGTGTGTAAAATTATTGGACATAACTTGACACTGTAAATTAGGTAGTTAGATAACACTTCTATCACTCTTCTAATTTTTAAAACATTAAACAGAAAATATGTTGGATGATTATCTTCCATTTTTGCTGTCAAGCATCGTGGGGTGGAATAGTTGATGTTCCAGTACTCAATAGGCGGCACTGGATAGTGTCATTCCGTGTGATTGTACAATGTCTTTGATGTTGTCAATTCAGTTTCTTAACAGGTGCACTTTTGCTCTTGTATCAGATCTTGTTTGATGTAGCTCCAGTGCTGTTGATTGATAGTGTTACGTTCTAATAAGATAGCCAAACCATTTGATCTTCTACTTTTCAATGTAGCTGGCACAAGGTTCCGATCTCACTGTCAGTCTAATAACATCATTTCTTACTCGGTCTGGGACAGTTAAGTTGGTAGCTCTTCTCAGGCATCTCATCTCGCAAGTATTAATTTTGCGCAAGTGTGATTTGTATATGTCCAAGTCTGACATAATAGTAGCATATGGTTGGTATGAATATGCTATTTATTATTTATTATTTTGAGGACAAAGATATGTTTGAATGTTTCATTAGTTGACATATAAGTGCATTTGGTTTTTGACATTTAATTTCGATTTCTCTGTCTACTCTGCCATCCTCTGTGGTCATACTTTCTAGGTATTGAAATTCTTTACTTGCTTCAGAGGTGTACTATTTACCTGTATATTTAGTGGACCAGGAGATCTGCTAACCCGCATTTCTTTGGTTTGGGTTGCATTTATATTCATATTGTACCTTCTGCAGGCTGAACTCAGAATATTAATATGACTTTGTAGTTGGACAGAACTGATAAAATAAAATCCGATGGAATGATAACAATCTCTACATCAGTTTTTTTGCTAAATTAATTGTTTCACAGAGACTTGTAAATGGCAGATAGAGCAAACAAACGTGATTGCTGGCTGGCAAACTTGTGCCAAACATCGCATGTGTATTTGGAATCATGCTTTAGACATACAAGATTTGTCACCATATGAGCTCTTGGCTGTATAATGACTTGTCAACTTTTAATTATGAACCTCTTTGTTAAAGAAAATATAAAAAATATAGAAGTAGATGATGAATCAAACCATTATATTAATTCACTATGCGTGTATAAAAGTGGACTACTAAGGATTTAATTTATTATAATGCTAATGAAACTGCTTGATTTCCGGCCTAGTTGTCATGTGTTCGAATCCCCCAACAGGGTGGGGCTATAACAAACATTATTTAGAACCCCAGGCCAACCAGCTTAAAATGGGTACTAGAAAATGTTATGGAAAGTAAAGTGGCCGCTGTCATATTGGCCACATTACCTACCGATTGCTGATTGGTCTATACAAATATGGGGCTAGCACCAAATACACAATGTGCCCCGTAAAGTGGGAAACAATCTTATAATTACTTCACATTTAATTAAATTTATACTAATTGAGGTTAGTGCTTCTCCATAAGAGTTGAGTGATGTTTTTTCTGCATGACTCATTGGGGGTACAATCACTGGAAACAGTAGGGGTGTGTGCTGGTAAGCATTGCTGATTGCTATTGTAGATGCAACTTACTGGAATGAACACCCATTAAAAAATAATAAACAAATTTCTTTGTTACTCTCTGTGCCAAATGATTAACGATCCAAGGTTAAAAGTAAAAAGATGGAGCAACAAAACAGCCAGTCTTCTTAAGAACCAAAATACTGGTTGTGGAGGAACATAATCACCCACTTGGTACATGATGATGATGATGATGATGATGATGATGATGATGGTGATGATGATGATGATGACGATGATGAAATAATAATTGTTCAGATTTTGTAATTATAAAAAAAAATATCGCCTAGATCCAACCAACAAAAATGTAGCAAATGAGTTAACGAACAAAATACTGAAAAGGTAAACTGAAATTTCATACCTTCTGGCCAGTTTGGTTATTCAAGTCTATCAAAATGGAGGTATCACTCATTGTACCATCGCTATATATTGTCTGAAACTATTAGTAAGAAAAACATACTTGTAAGAATAAAAACAGCTCAATTGGAATTCTTCAACAAATGTGTTTCAAGCTTAAATGATATCAGGTAAACTAAATGTGTCCCTTATGGTAAATTAGTATTGGGACTTGGACTTTACTAATGGTGTAATACAACTAAAGCTGTTTCCATGGTGACAATTAGCAAGAAGAGGTGTCACATGTCAGGTCTTCACATATACTTGATGGCAATATTATAATATAAGTAGGCTATGAATTGCAAACAATTAGATATATTTAATTAATTTAATTAAGTTGCATGTCCTTCACAGGACGTAGCAGTCAACCCTAGCATTTTCGCTGTTCGTGATTCCTGGGCAAATTTTACTTTCAGTAGTTTGCCATTGCTTTCTGAACGACCGGCTCCTATACCTTTTTCCAAAAAAACCAGCATCGCTGTGTTTCGAACCCGGGTATACGGGCTCACAAACCGCGTTCGCAAGCCCTTAGCTACAGAGACCGGCTAGGTATATTTAGCTCCTGCGAAAAGAAGAGACATACTAGACTCAGACACAATGTACATACCTTACAAAAAACTCCATCTTACATAGGTGAAAACAAAGTGTGACTTATCCAAAAACATAAACAATCAATAAATATATAATACTGAAGTATTAAATAAAACAATAAGTATTATAGGACAACAAAGCACGACCAACGTTTCGATTCTGCGAACCTTTGTCAAGGACAGGACAACACAAACAGATAAAAAGCTAAATAAAACACAAAAGAGAATTAAACACAGGGAGGAATTTTTGGATTTCCGGGGGGTGGGGGGGGGGGGGGGAATTAAGATTATTTCAAGATCGCATTAATACAAGAACGAGTTACTTGATATTGTTTGCCCCTCTAAATTTTACCGTTCTGTATTTCTCGCCTTACTGAAATTCGTTTTATAACGTAAGTAAACCCGCAAATAACGTTTTATGTAGATGTCTAGACTTGTTCTAGTATGAGCTATTAAATTTAGCTTCCAATTTTATGTATAATGTGTAAGGGTGGGGGGGGGGGAGGATTTATAGGGAAGAAATTCGAAAGGGAGGGAACGACGTTCTGAACTTATGGTAAAGGGGGGGGGGCATGGTCCAAAAAATGTTGAGAACCACTGGTCTAGAAGAATTATAATACAGTGTATATGATCGGTCACTGCTATATGGCATATGGCGAGATATCAGGATGTGGGTTACTGAGTAGGGTAAAGAATATGCTTTTTACTGAACTGTATGGATCACAGAGTGAGAATGTAGATACTGACAGTGAATATAGCCATAAGGTGATAATCCGAAGGTCAGTTAATTGGGTAGATTATTATATTAGAATTTCAATGTGTGCTTAGTCACAGTCAATATTTGGAACAAATGGATGACATAAATAGATATAGATGTTTTGAATTCTCATGAGGTTGGATCGATTACAGTTCTGATAATTCAGGGCTACATTATTTTAGAGCTGAAGTGATGATAACTTTGAAAATGGAGCGGAGATATGCCAGCTAATGAATAATCGCGTGCTGTAAGTTGATGCAAATGTGATAAAGCGAAATGTTTAAGGTTTTAGAGATTTGAAATCAAGCATGTCTATAGTATAAAGGATCATCTCAGAAGCTCTTGCTGCCATAAACGTTGATGAGAAAGTAGGTCAATATAATACAATCCAAAGAGGTGTGTGATAGCGATGTGTAATGTCTCCAGACTGTTCTCCCCTATACAGTGAACATGTTATGAGAAATTTAAAAGACATGAGATGAATCACCACAGGAGGATATAACATCCACAAAGTAAGATAAACAAATGATACAGTGTTGATTGCAGACAATGAACAGGATCTGCTGCATTTAATAGATACTTTTATTGTACACAATGTACAAGTAGGTTAAATTGTAAAAAAACATAAATTATGGCCATTCCCAAGAAGAAAGAGATATCATAATGTATCATCCAAGTAAATGGGACAATTCTGAAACAGGTGAATTGCTACAGTCATATCTGATGGAAGATGCCTTGTAGAGTTTACAACAAGAATTGTCATGGCAAAAGTAGCCTTTTGTAAGTTAAAGAAACATACCAATAAAAATCTGCCAGCTGCAGTGAGAGAATGAGTGGTGAAGTTCTATATAGAACCTGTTCTGTTGTATGCCTGTAATACGTTGGCAGTAAGCAGACAAAGTTGAGAAACGTCTAATGCAACATAAATGTGGTTTCTGAGGAAAATGCAAAGAATACAGGGGACAGAAAAACAATTGAGGCAGCACTTCAAGAAATGGATAAAAACGGTTAACTGATTATATAAATTAAAAGCAGATAGTAACCCTTTTTTTTTGCGTATTACGAGGAGAAATAAGCTAGCAAACTCAATGATAACTGGCAAACTTGATGATAAAAGAGCAAAGGGAAGACAAAGAGATACATTCCTGGATGACTTGGCCACATAGCATAATCGGGACAAAAACACAGACCTGATTTGAGACTGATGATTATGAGAGTAAACCATTGGCTGGCACCTTACCGTCTTGATAGAGGATAGTTGATAACATGAAGTTAACCTCTCCATAGCACAAAACCTGGGCTGAATTTAGAGACCATGTGACAAGATCTCTCTCTCAGCCTGCCTAGTTTACTCCAGAGGAAAGTGGTGTTACACCAATACATTTGGAGCAAGACAAGCTGCAGAAGCTGCCGGCTCAGCAAAGCAAAGCTATGTCTGAATTTGATAGGGCAGACATTTGAAAGATGCGTCTCTGGCACGTAAGGCCATGCGATCAGCACAGTGAACCATTACTGCCCACACTTTTATCAGTATGGCACATTATGATCATGATTACAGGCTTTATACCTACCAGACGGACTGTTCCACTCACAGGACCAGTAAACGTTGATACAGCTTCAATATTTTGAGGCAGCGGTGATGGTGTCCCTCCAGATATAACAATTTTGGCACAGGCTACTACTTTATTTTGATTGCTCTGGTCGACAACAACAAGAGATCTTCCATTTATGCTAGTTAGTCCTGTCAGGGGGAGATTGTAGCTGCTCCACATGGTACTAGTTCCCATACGGGACAAATCTCCAATCTGTTCAGCGAAACAACAAATTATTTTAAAATGATATACTTCTTGTTCATGTGCTATTAAAGGCTTATTTGTAGGACACAAATTAAATACCTCATATAATAATATTCGCACAATATTGACAAATAAAATCTGTCCCTTAAATAAAACACATGAACTCAAAAGCTACTGATCAGACCATAAAATTATGATAAGAAAGGCTGCAATTATTGTGAGGTTATATTAAGGACGTTCATTTGATACCCGTTCCAATGGCTTTATTACAAAAGCGAGAAAGAAACATTAACAGGTGTGGTAGAATTAAACAAAGCATTTATGTTGAATGAATTATGCACCATGGGTTGGTCAGAAGAAGTCGCCGTAGGCATTCAGGCAAGCATCCCATTGCTTAGGTAGGCGGCGAATGCCGTCCGCAAAAAAAGATTGTGGTTGCTCACTGAACCAAGTGTTTACCGCGTTCATTTACGCCACGTCTGCATCTGTGTGAAAGCGTTGCCTCTTGAGAGCTTATTTTAGAGGTCCGAAGAAATGAAAATCATCACATAGTGACAAATCAGGACTATAGGCTGGATGTTGCAAAATTTCCAACTTCTTTCTTGCTAATACTTCCTGCACAATCTTTGCGACATTCGGACAAGCAATATCGTGCAACAAAATCACACCGCGAGAGAGCATGCCGAGTCGTTTATTCTTGATGGCTTTTTGCAGCTTGTCTAGTGTTTCCAAGTAGTGGGTAGAGTTGATGTTGACACCAGATTCTTTAAAGTCGGCCAACAATAGCCATTCATGGTAAAAAAAAAAAAAATGCGCTCAGCATAACCTTACCAGCGGAAACCTGTAACTTGAATTTTTTGGCTTTTGGTGATCCAGCATGCTTCCACTGCATGCTCTCTCTTTTGCTGCTCGGCTCAAAGTGGTGACACCATGGTTCATCTCCTGCCACTATGCGGAAGAGAAATGCATCACCATCCCATGCTTTCCTCATTTTTGTGGTCGGTCAACATCCGTGGTACCCACTGTGAACACACCTTCCGATATTGCAGTTTCTTACGAACGACCTTTTGAATTGTCCCAATTGACACATCAAATTCTTTCGCTAGCGAACTTATGCTTCGACAACGATTCATCTGTACTGCTGCATCAATTTTGGCGATGGGTTTTTTCTGTTGCAACAATATGCGCTTGGCCAGGCCATGGAAGATCTGTCGTGAACTGACGTCCTTTCCGAAACATTCGTGCCCAGTCAGTCACTGTTGTCTTCGACACACATTTGTTACCGTACGCTGCCTGCATTCTTTGATGAATGTCCACTGGTCGACATCCTTCAAATTAAAGAAACTGAATCACCGCTCTTTGAGCTTCTTTGGACGGATTTTGGATCAACCAGGCCATTTTCTCAGAAACAGAACCTATGCATCATGGGACGATAAGCACATGCTCTTTCATTCATTGGTCAGTACTTATCACATGACTATGACATGATCATGTTCAACGTACGCAATTACGCGCGGTGCGGCACGAACGGATTTCAAATGAACGCCCCTTATATAATTAACGGTCGGCTCTGTTGCTCCCAGGTTGACAGTCTTAAAATGGGTATCAGGAAATGTCTTGGGAAGTAAAGATGGCTGACGTGATACCGATCACATCACAAACTGAGCACCGTTTGGTCTATACAAATATGAGTCTAGTTCCACATGACCAAGTCACCTTTGGCATGTCAAAGAGACCTTTACTTTTTAAAAATAAAATGAGCTACACTCCTTCATTATAGAACTCAAAAGCTTTCAAAATGCCTTTCACTGATTTTGTGTGAGGAACTAATTTTAGTCACTGTCATTTACTGCTAACATAGAATCATGCTTCATTTTCGGACTACGTTGTGCAGACCATACGTGCAATTTTCCCCGGAGACCTGGGGAGTCAATGCTGGATCTACGGAGCTCATGCTTTCTATGATGCTCTCAACAGACAGCTTGCCATTCTGCGGAGACACTTAGTCAAATGGGGTAAAAACCACGTGCAATGAAATTGAACATTTCGCCTTTAACCTTTTTAATGGTAGGTGCAATTTTGAGTCACATTGTGTCTTTTCTGCACTTGCGACCCTGAGTGTGACTCAGTTTTAGAGGCAGTCCTGAGTAAGAATTACTGTCACCTCTTAGGAATCCTTTCAGTATTAAGGAACAGACAAGACAGAAACCCATGAGGTCAGAAACCCATGAGTGGTATTTGTATTGGCACTGGTAAAAGCATACTCCACCTGCTAACTTATAATGCTCTTTTAAATTAAGGAGTCCCAAAATGTTCTCCACCCAAATATACCAACGGGCACCTGGATTCCTCCACAGCAAAATGAAAACAGTCTTCACACAAAGTGTTGCCACTGACATATTTGTACAGTACAGGCCGTATGTTAGGAGCTGACTATCAAGAGTAAACAGTAGCTTCAGTGGCAATCAATGCATCATGGATGCGAGAAACTGTGTACACATTAACACCCATTTGTGTGTGGGGCATTGAGGCCCAGCCCTACAAGGATTTCTCAGTGTCGGGATGTGAAAAGGGCCAAGCGATGTTTACGGTCTGAATTATGACATTTATGCTGTTAATGTTATGGCAGTGGTAAGTTAAGAACATTCATGATTGTAGCGACTATAACAATATATTCTGTTACATAAAACAAAATAAGAATTGACAAATATAATGACAAGATGTTCAGTGTGCTGTCAGAACATGTGCTACTTGCAAGTAAACCATCAAATCAAATGGTTTACATTGCTAAGGCACAGTAAAAGATGTAAAAAAAATCCTTGCGATATGGAAAGCCAAGCTCAAACTGAAAACAACAACACATGACAGAAATGATGTAATTTAAAAAGAACTCATGGCGGTTAGGATCCAGTGTGTTGATGCCAAGGTAGCGGGTTCAACCCCTACACCGGTCAGTTGAACTAAAATGTTTACTTCTCGTCCTTGACTTGGGGGATGTAAATTACAAGTACTTCAGAAGTCGGAGTGGGTTCGATTGAAGTTTTAAAAAAAACGTGCGCTCTTATCCATTCGGCCATGTTGACCTCCACTGTTAAGGAAATAAATCTGTTTATCTATTAATTTACATTATAATAAAACTTCGATTAACCGTCACCGTCTAGACCAGGGCTGTGACGGATAACCGACTAGGCGGATAACAGAAATCTCTTAGTACGTATTATCATGTACAGTAACATGACTTCTACCGGCTTCGTGGCTTAAAGGTTATGACTTTTCTCCGTATTCTCGTATACTCTCGTCGGTAACGTGATGACGGTAAGAATCAGCAGTGGTTCAAATCGCATCGGTAACTTACGGGGTATGTGAGCCGGCCGCTCAGAAAGCAATGGCAAACTACTGAGCGTAATCTTGCCAAGAAATCAACATACAGCTGAAAAGATGCTGGTGTTGACAGCGATGTCTTGTAAAGGATATGCAACAAAAAAAAAACATGACTTCACTGCGGGCTTGGGACGAAAATGAAAATAAAGTCCTTTAAAGATAAATAATACATAGACATTGTATTTAATTTTACAAAACAATCAATATAAACTTCAATATAAAGGTAGTAATGTACAGAAATGTATTGTAATACCTTAAACCTATTTTACTTTAAACTAATCTGTTATCTCCTTCTGTGTCTTTGAGGCTCGAGTTTTCTGCGCGGTGATGTTCTGTCTCTTACACAGAAGTAGGATCGGTGTTGCATTTGTCTCCTCTTGCATTTCAAACCAGTCGATGCAATTTGATAACATTATTTCTGCTTCTGAGCGGCTAGTTGTAGCTTTTTGGTTAAGAAATGATCCTTCATCTTCATCAATTTCTTCCTCTTCAATGGTAATCACACTAGAAACAATTTCATCATCGTTCAAAGTTTCAAAGCCTCCATCCATTTTGTCACATTCCAACCAATCTGTTATTTCTTCTGACGTAATGTTTTTACTATATAGTTCTACATTGTTGCACAGTCGCATAATCTCGTCAACACTGACAGTCTCAGTTCCTTGTTTCGTCAACAGGTTCAGGCAAGAGCTTATTCCACGCATTCTTGAAGTTAGACACTAAGGTCAGTCTAGGCCAGTGGTTCTCAACCTTTTTTGGCCCGTGCCCCCCTTCACCATATTTTCAGAACGTCATTCCTCCCCCCTTCATATTTCCTACCTAAAAATCCTCCACCCCTACACAGTATAAGTAAAAATGGAAGGTAAAATATGTTAAAACAGGTCTAGACATCCACATAAAACGTGATTTGTAGGTCTACTTACTTTATAAAATGAATTTTAGAAGGATGAGACGTGCATTACTGTAAAGTATGAAGGGAAAAGCAATATCAAGTAATCGGCTTTTGTATTAACGCGATCTTGAAATGATCTTCATCCCCCCTGGAACCCCCCCCCCCCCCCCCCCGGAGGGGTAGGGAATTCCCCCACCGGTTGAGAACCACTGGTCTAGGTAGTGGCGAAATTGAAAATGGCGTCCTTTATGTTGTATCTCTTCATTAAAAAAAAAGGTGATGGCGGATAACAGAAACTGGTGGTTAAACGAGTGATGGTTAATCGAAGTTGTATTGTATAAATAAAAATAAACAAGACTATTAGCCGATCTATACTATTATTGACCACTTCATCTCTGTTCAAGCATTTTATCACGTCATAGTCACATCTCCATTCGGGAATGACATCTTGTCTCAGGCAGGTTCCCACACCCTACAATCAAAAAAATAAAGTTAATACACATTAACATGTCTTTGACCTAATTAAGGCTGACAGACCGTCTGATGCAACTGCTCCTGTTGTTGACTCAACGTATTTATACTTGACACAAATAATAGATCGATCAGACAACCCAAATGTGACATGGTAACATCTCAAAAGCTGGGGGGATATGTCATAGTTCAGACATAGTAACTATGACGAAAAGACGAGACGTAAAGAGCTAACAGCAGGTACACAATAGTTCAAATGAAAACAGACTGTAGAAAGACAGAAATGCGTGACATACCCAGAAAGCCAGTCAGGTGGCTAGGCCAGTCAGTTACAAAATCTTGGGCTAGCACGAGGAACGTTCATGTCCAGAGTTGTCATACCAAAGTGGAGAGAAATAACACCTCATTCAGGCAAGAAGCAGCTTAGCGACAAGTCATACATGCTATAGATAGAAGTCATACAAGTTACAGAGATTACATGTTATATGCAAGCAGACACGCAAGGGATATATTAACAAGTATTGTACATCACCTGGACAGTATCATCAACTCCTCGTATTTCTACTTCAAGTGTATGTTCACAAACATCGTAATCAACATGTGTGTGTAAGTGAAGCTCAATCGACCGATGGACAGTCTGGTGTGTGATGCGAGAGGACATTAATAATTATCAGCGGTACCCCGAAAGTGAGTTCTGTTTTCACGTATAGATGGCAACTATTGTATACAAGCATTTGGTACCACACTAAGTTGTGTGTGTGTGTGTGTGTGTGTGTGTGTGTGTGTGTGTGTGTGTGTGTGTGTGTGAGAGAGAGAGAGAGAGAGAGAGAGAGAGAGAGAGAGAGCAAGAGAGAGAGAGAGAGAGCAAGAGAGAGAGAGAGAGAGAGAGAGAGAGAGAGAGAGAGAGAGAGAGAGAGAGAGAGAGAGAGAGAGAGAGAGAGAGAGTGTGATTACAACTGAATTTCAATCAAAGCAAACATCACTTTCTGACAAAAATCAAATTTGCAATAATTCAAAAACAACGGTACCAAAGAAAAAGATAATACCAACATGACAAAAACAATAGAAAGAAAAACACTCAACCATGTTGATAACTTTAAGTACCAAGGAACAATCAGATGGAAGATGCATAACAGCGATTAAGAGCAGAATAAGTCACGGAAAAGTTGCATTCCAGAAAATGAAAAGTATCTTATGCAATAATTCACTATCATTGAATCAGATATGTTAACTGTCAATATAGGAGGACAGCATGTTTGAATGGATAAGAGTGCTCGTTCTTAAACATCCGGTGTTCTGATGCCGAGGTAACAGGTTCAACCCCTACACCGGTCAGTTGGACTAAAGTGTTGACTTGTCGTCCTTGACTCGGGCAAGTCAATTACAAGTACCTCTGAAGTCAGAGTGGGTTCGCCTGAGAGTGAGGGATAATAGAAATAGGGAAAGTTAAGCTACATGCAAAAATCAGCCCAGCAAAAAAAAATATAGGAGTGAGACAGGGATGTGTGCTCTCGCCCCTGCTATTTAATATCTCTGTAGAGAGAATATCCAAAGAGGCAAGCCTTGACAGAAAAGATTCAGAAAATTTTGAAATCTTTACTTCAGATGAAACAACAGATTCACCCGCAATAAATAAGCTTTTATTTGCAGACAAGACAATCAGTGTCTGTTTTATAGCAATGAGGCCAGATTGCAAAATCATATTAATAAGCTGAGATCAACATGCAGCAGATATGAATATAAATACAGCCAAAACTAAAGTAATGGAGATTGCCAGCAGTATATGAATACTGACAAATAGCACATTTCTGAAAGAAGTTGAAGAAGTCAAATATCATAGAAGTATGATAACAGAAGATGGCAGAATAGACAAAGAAATCGAAATCGGATGTCAAAAAGCTAGTGTACTATAATCAACTAGCGTATAATTATCAACTATTATCCACACTGAAACATCCAAATATACATTATGTCTGCAAAAAACAACAGATAATAAACAGCATATTCACACCAAACCTATGCTACCAATGTCAAACTTGGACATTATCCAAATCACACTTATGCAAAATCAATACAAGTGAGATGAGCTGCTTGAGAAGAGGCTGTCAACTTAACTATCCGAGACCGAGTAAGAAATGACGTCAGACAGACAGTGAGATCAACACCTTGTGCCACATATATTTAAAGGCAGAAGTTCAAATGGTTTGGCCAAATCATTAGAATGTAACACCATCAACTACCAACACTGGCCCTACATTAAAAAAAACAATATCTGCTATGAGAGCAAGAGGACGCCTGAGAAGAAAATGGATTGACGACACAAAGACATTGTACAACTGACGACACAAAGACATTGTACAATCACATGGAATGACACTATTCAGTGCCACCCATCGGACGCCAGAATGTCAACTATTCCTCCTGACGATGTTTGATGGCAAAAGTGGAAGGTGACAATAATGATGCTGAACAGAAACAATACATTACACTACTCACTGATTACAGAATTACCTACCATAAAGTTATCATCTGTGACTGTCTGGGAAGCATTTTGTGTAATGTTCAATGGATTGTAGATACCTCCAAGCTTAGAACATGAACTTAGACCATTCTCAGCTGTTGGAGGAAGTTCATGGATGAACAACCTGACAACGTAAAAGTATTTAAAGTCAACTGAAAATACAAGTGTATTAAATTAACCTGCATAATGTAACCTAAGAAATAATTACATAATAAATCATATGTAATAATGTCATTGCATTCCAGCCCACTTCCTCCCCTCCCCGCATTCAAATTTCAACAAATGTTCATACTAGTCAGGTAACAAGTCAGTTTTTTTTTTTTTTTGGTATTTATAATGTAAATTAACACATAAACCGGTTTATTTCCTTAACAGCGGAGTAATATGTCAATAATAGTCGGGTATCTTTCAATTAAATTCTCTCCTTATCTCCCTTTTGCAAAGTAAGTAAAGGATTTTTTTTTTACATCTCATATTTGTATAGAGCCGTACACACTTTACCGGTGATGGGGTCAATACCACATGGGCAGTTTTTTGTTTTTACTTTCGAAGACATTTCTTAGTACTGGTCTTATTTTAAACGGTGTCAACATGGTAGCCCAGACCTGTGGCGTGCAGAGGTTCTTTGATGCCCGGGGCCAACCCCTTGATTGGATGCCCCTAAATTGTTCTTTCCCTAATTCACCCCCCCCCCCCCACTGCACTGTGCTGCCTCCTCTCCCTAATTAGTAATTGGATGCCCCCTCCCGGCTGGATGCCCGGGGCCGTCGCACACCCCCCCCCCCCCCACCCCCCTCTTTGCACACTGGCCCAGACCAATTTTAATAATTCACCTCAATGCAAAATAGCACCCATGACGAGCGCGCCAGCAGGCCAGCGTGGTAGCCACTACGCCACACCACGGCTCCCTCTCCTTTTTGGTTCAAATATATTTCTGAGGTGAGCCACGACAGCCCAGTGGCTAGCATGTTTGTCTGCTAGAATTGTGGTAATGTGTTTGAATCCCCATTGATTCGGATTTTAAAAATTGGCCTGATCTCCCATGTAGACCCAGCCTGAAACGGATACCAGAAAATGTCCTGCCAAGTAACGAAACCACACGTGATACTGACCACATCACCCACCTAAAGCATGTTTGTCTATAAAACATGGAGCTAGCACCATATACCCATTATACCTTAAGGCGTGCAAAAGGTTCATTTACTTTCTTTAACAAAATATGAAAATATTTATATGACATTACGATCCTCTAAAGCATCTTTAATAATCGAAGTTCGTTATTGTAAAGGCAGTATAGTTCTTTTACTTTCTGTTCGCAATCAAAATTCTCTGTTTCACAATTCTGAATACCTTAAAATCTCATCTCGCTACTTAATTTCTTACCATGTGTAATATATCAAAAAGCTATGTTAAATTTTACCAGTAAAGTAATGAGAATTATACTTAAAACTTAAAATTCTTAAAGTAAAAAAGGATCGACAGGACACGCTTTCGCAGTCTGCATTCGTAATGAAAAACAAACTAACGTGAGCTTTTGCTCTACGTGAGATTTCCGTCCTCGTTGATCTCGCCTTAGGACTTCTGTGTTACCTTTCGACACATGTAACGCCCCAGTCAAATTCCCAATCTGACACTGCCTTTTGAGCAGATCGCGACCGCCGAGAGCGCCGGTTGTCGCTTAACAAAGTTCATTACTGCTAGGCAACAGTATAGTTCTATACTATTACTTTCGGTCCACAATCAACAAGCTCTGTTCAAACAATTCTGAATACCCTAAAATCTAATTTCCCTACTTTCTTAACATCTGTAATATATCAAAGGGCTAAGCTTAATTTGACAAGTAAAGTAATTAGAATTATAGTTATGCTAAAATGGATTACTAACATGTTTCTAACCTGTAGTTATCCTTTAGACCAGTTAGCTTATTTGTCACGTTTGTCTTCTGTACACCAAAACCAGGTAACTGCTGAAACATTACACTCCCGCCAATGCCTTCCATTGAGAATGTTGCGCTTAAGCCTGAGTGATATGAATATTGGATATTTGCACAAGCTAGTGTGCTGGTTCCTTGATCATTCATAATGGCAACAGATCTGCCAACCACTGAATATGGGCCAGACAGGGGCAGATTCACATCAGTGAAAAACTGCTTGGCTGAAGTGTCTGTAGAATACAACAAATAAATATCATTTATTATGTATATATATATATATATATATATATATATATATATATATATATATATATATATATATATTATAATTCCTTGGCAAGTTTACGTTCATTGCCATTGCTTTCTGAACGACCGACACTCATATCACTGCATGAAAACCAGTGCAAAATGGTCTGCATCCAATTCGCCCGCAGCAGTGTTTCAAACGCGATAATCAGGACGGTGAATTGCACTCGTAACCCCTTCAATTAATACTTTTCTTCCCCCCCCCCCCCCCGCATATCCTATTTACAGGATATCGCTGTCAACATCAGCATTTTAGAACTGTTGTTGGTGTCTTGGCAAGATTACGCTCAGTAGTTTGCCATTGCTTTCTGAGCGAACGGCTCACCTACCCCCGTAAGTAACCAACGCGACGCGATCCGCTTCCAGATCTCGCGCAGCTGTGTTCCCCTACGTGGATATACGGCATTACGGAGAAAGTCGTTAACCCTCAATTAATATAGTAAGAGCTAAAACCACTGACATCTTTGTGTGTAATCTTCATAAAAATCTGGCTCGAGTGATCTGTGAGATTCACTATTTGTCAGCAGTTATATCAGTTTAGCACAAAATACAGATGGCTGTGAAGGTATCATAAAAGGAGAAGAATATGAACACGAAAAAGAAAACAGAATATTATAACTAGGATTGAATAAAACATTGCTAAATAAGATCAAGGTAAGATAATTATGGTGCCTTTGGTCATATAAAAATATAGCTGCAATATGGAGGAAAATGCAAGTTCACAAAAGACTTAGAGACACAGCAACACAAATAAAACAATTGTGAGTTCGATGTGATAACAAAAGAATTTACCAAAACAAAACAACTGGGAAAACAATGCATAAACTGCGCATACAAATGTAAGAAGAAAACTAAAAAGTAAAGATATGATATGGTAAATAACAAGCATTTTGATAATATTTTGAATGCTAAAAACTTATGTGTGGCTTGCGGGATTTGTGAATACTGCTGCTGATAAAGACGCTAAATACATTCAATATCTCTCTCTCTCTCTATCTCTGTCTGTCCGCGCGCGCGCGCGCGCGCGTGTGTGTGTGTGTGTGTCCATCTATATTTATCTTAGAAAAAATATTGGCAGTGTTGCACCTGTTTATAGCTAAGCTGCAATATGTGGTCCTTGTGGCTACATTGTCATTATCCAGCTTCAGTTTCTCTCCGGGCATTAAGCTGGAGTCTGTTGGCAATGAAATATCTACAACTTGTGGAGGAAATATGACTATCCGAGGCCTGGTCTCAGTCAGCCTGTGTGTCCTGTGCTGAATCTTGGCCTGGTCACATGCTGATAAGTCTCTTCGTGGACGTGAAGCTTCAGCACCAATCTTGCACGTCTTCCTCCGTTCTGAGGCTGGAGAGGGGAAGGAGAACTCTGGAATACGGTCCATGTGGAGATGTAACTTTGGTACTGGGTCAGGAAGAAAGTCTCTAAATCTCACTCCGATACATTCAACCCCTTTTAGAGTTCAAACGACCTGACTGTCGATGTGCCAGACTTATAACTCAGTCTTACAGTGGATTCATCAACCAATCAATCAGCCAGCCAACCAACCAAGCAACCAGTCAACCAACTAAACAACCAGCCAACCAACCAACCAGCCATACAGCCAACCAACCAGCCAACCAATCCAACTTCACTACCTACTTTTACCTACTCTCTCTAAAACATTTTAGTTACATATCCTTTACAGGATGTAGCAATCAACCCCAGCAAGATTTGGCTGTTTGTGATTTCTTGGCAAGTTTACGTTCAGCCATCTTGTGCCAGACTTAGAACTCAGTCTTCCAGAGGATTCACCAACCAACCAACCAGCCAGCCAATCCACCAACCAACCAACCAACCAACCAACCAGCCAGCCAGCCAACCAACCAACCAACCAGCCAGCCAACCAACCAACCAACCAACCAACCAACCAACCAACCTGACAGCCAGCCAACCAACCCACCAGCCAGCCATCCAATCAACCAACCAGCCAGCCAACAAACCAGCCAGCCAATCAAAAGGCCAGCCAGCCGACCAACCAGCCAGGCATCCAACCAACCAATTAGCCAGCCAGCAAACCAACCAACCAGCCTGCCAACTAACTAACCGAACCAGGCAACCAACCAGACAGCCAGCCAACCAACCAGCCAGCCAAGCTAACTTCACTACCAACTTTCACCTACTCTCCCTAAAAATAGGTTAGATGCATTTCCTTTAAAGGACGTAGCAGTCAACCCCAGGATATTTTGGCTGTTTGTGATTTCTTGGCAAGTTTACATTCAGTAGTTTGCTAGTACTTTCTGAACTACTGGTACTCATACCATTGTATAAAAACCAAAGCAAGGCGGTCTACTACCAAATCTCCCACAGCTGTGTTTCGAACGTGGTATGAGGGATTACGAATTGTGTTTGTAACCCCTTCGCCACAGAGCCGGCCACTAGACTGCACCTATACAACGTGTGTTCAGGATAACCACTTGGAGGCAGATTTGGGTTGTCAGTTCCAGTTCACCGCCCCTGACTCAAGCTATGAATTGCTGTTGTGGTTCGCTGTTCCTGGCACAACCTGTCAGGTGCTACACTAATTCATTGCCCCTGACACAAGCTGTGAACTGCTCCTCTAATTAATTGCACTTGACATAAACTGTGAGTCTCTGCTTTAGTACACAACCCGTGACACAAGCTGCGAATTGCCCCTGATTCAAGCTTTGTGTCACTGCTCTAGTCTGCTGCCCCTGACACAAGCTGTGGGTTGCTGCCCTAATTAACTGCTCCTAACACAAATTGTGTGTTGTTTTTAGTTTGCTGCCCCTGTCTCAAGATGTGAGGTGCTTCTCTAATTTGCTGCTACTGATACAAGATGTAAGTTCACTGCTCTAGTTCACTGCTGTGGCACAAAATGTGAGTCGCTGACAAATATGTCCCTGTTCTATCTCAGTTTTAGTGAACTGTTTTAGGTTTCCAGAAAAATATATCTTAAATTACATACAATGCCCAAGTTTTAGACTACTATAAAATATTTTAACAGGTAAGATCCTGTTAAAAGTTTCTGGCTTATAAATAAAAAAATACACTCTTTCCTTCATACAGCATCAAATTCTAATGAAGGAAAAGAACTGGAACTGTAAATATCCGATACTTTTCATTGCATATTATTAACTGATTCAATGCTGAAGAATAATATATCGCCAAATGTGATGATACATTACCATACTAAGGTCATCGTTTCCTTGGCATCTTCCGCAAGTTCAATGCTCAGTAAATGGAAATTTACATTATAATAATACTTGTTCATTTGATTGTGTACATGTTTGGTCCAAATCTACTTTTTGTTCGGCACTGAATCAGTTAAAGTCTACAGGTGCACATAACATGGACTAAACATCTGGCAAAAGATACTAAATGCTGAACAATTAAGAATATAGCATACATAAAATAACTTATAGGAAAAATACGATCTTGACACTTAGACATATTATTTTATGTCTAATGACCATCTGTATAAATCTATGTACACGATGCTTCCTGGCACATGTTCACAGCTGTCATTACGTTTTTGTACATTTTCTGCCTTAAGTCCAACTCCCGGGAAGGTTAACCCGGTCAACAAATGCCCGCAGAAGTCGGATGTGTCGGCCAAACGGCGCAAGAACACAGCTCTGCTGTAAACAGGCACAGCGTAATCACGTCCGAAAAAAAAACTCCGGATGAACGCAGAAGAAGAAGAAGAAGTCCAACTCATTAGTATATAAGTGAATTAAAGAATGTCTTATTCTTGGTTTCTAAGAATAAAAATCTTAGCATTCCTGGCAAATAATGGATGCTCCATCTCTCTCAGCAAATGTCATAACGTGTAGGTGCTGATCATACCAGTACCACGATAGTTGTAAACATATGGGATTTGTCTCCTCATATTTTGCTTTTTGTTGGAACAACACTTAAATCCCTTAAACCTGCTGATTCATCTGTTATTGTATCTTCAGCTAGCAGTCGTCCATAGATAGTTTTCAGAATGTCTGCTTCATCCATCGTGAGTGTTCCAACTATTGGCGCTTTTTAAGCCACCAGATCTGCCAGCTCGTTACCTCGCGCCCCACAAAATCGAGACAGTATATCCATGTCAGCCTATGTAAGATGCAGGTGTCTATGCTTGGAACCCATTAATATATCACATCTGTTGATTGTGGGCTTTACACAATAAGGACTGAGATAATACACGATAAGAACCAGCAACATCAAAACTGCAATGATCGCAGCCATCTCTATCTTCATACTTGGGATTGTACACAAGCAGGTTCCATTCTGCTCAGCAACTATCTCCCCTAGCTCTAGCTGAGAATTCCCAGCCAGATTTCTCTCTGCGATTAACAGAATGTCCGTGTACAGTGTCACCTCTGTCGGCATTTTCAACTATCAGTTGTTGGCTCTCCAGTTCTGCCAAACCATTACACCTCTCCCTACACTCTGCCTAGTACAAAATTCAGAAATATGAATATATTGAACACAAAACCAGATAATAATGCCACATCTGTCAATTTTGAATAACAACTCAACACATCAACACTGAATAATTCAATGCCAACCATTTTGTTTATCCATCGGTTACCTGCAATTCCAGGAGCACTGCGGATATTAAGGAATCCCAGTCTACCAGACAGATCCCCAAGCATACATCCTAATTGTGAGTTCTTACTGCAGTAGTTGCTATACTGATCCATTTGAACACCTAAATTATGTGGGTTATAGGCGGAGCCTGTCGATGAGCAGCGAGATGCACCATCTGATAGCATGTCATTTGATACCTGCAAATACATAATGAAATAATGGCATTTATGTGAACAATCTGCATCAATTTGTAACATTTACATGGAATTCTAGCAAACAGAAAATATGCCAAAGGAGTTACATGGAAACATTTTAATAACATCTTAATCACTGGTATCAATTTACTTTCAGCAAGTAAGTAAATACAAGTAACTGACCATATTAACTATATGTCCCAGTACGCTTAGGGCTTACGATTCCAGACCCATATTTGTACAGACCAGCTGGCATACAGTGTGTAATGTGACCAGTACCACACCCGCTGCATTTACTGGCCTGGAGTTTCCTGCCACTTATTTTTAGACTGGGTGACCTGGTAGCCCATGGTCCAGTATCTGACCCCCTAAATGGGATAAAGGGTGAAATAAGAAGACCACAATACTTGAGTCCAGTATCATACCCCTAAATGGGGATAAAGGGTGAAATAAGAAGACCACAATACTTGAGTCCAGTATCATACCCCTAAATGGGATAAAGGGTGAAATAAGAAGACCACAATACTTGAGTACAGTATCATACCCCTAAATGGGATAAAGGGTGAAATAAGAAGACCACAATACTTGAGTCCAGTATCATACCCCTAAATGGGATAAAGGGTGAAATAAGAACAATACTTGAGTCCAGTATCTGATTCCCTAAATGGGGATAAAGGGTGAAATAAGAAGACCACAATACTTGAGTCCAGTATCTGATTCCCTAAATGGGGATAAAGGGTGAAATAAGAAGACCACAATACTTGAGTCCAGTATCATACCCCTAAATGGGATAAAGGGTGAAATAAGAAGACCACAATGCTTGAGCCCAGTATCTGACCCCATAAATTGGGATAAAGGGTGAAATAAGAAGACCACAATACTTGAGTCCAGTATCATACCCCTAAATGGGATAAAGGGTGAAATAAGAAGACCACAATACTTGAGTCCAGTATCTTACCCCCTCAGTACAGCTTTTTTATAATATGATAATTAATAAAATATCAACAAACATTTCAATAACAAAAGCTGTCACATATTGTATACACTTAGATCTTGACAGAAGTCATTATAAAGGAATCGTGAATAAACTACAAACATGCATTAATACTGTTGCGAAGAATAGTGAAACTATAATGGTTTGTTAGAATAATAAATGTAGAGCTTACGGCTGGAACTAAACAAATTCTAGTGAATCCAGAGGTGAGGACAAAATGATGATGCTGTATAGGACACACATTGAGAAAACCTGAGTACAGTATAACTAGCAACTCTCTTGTCTTAACACACAGGTGAAAAAAAAATAGCAGGAAACCTTTAAAAAAACACACACACAGAAGAGAATTAAACACAGAGATGAATAATATTTTGAGAAACTGGACGGAACAACGAATAGGACGTCTTGGCGTGTGGAAGTTGAAGGCCTTTTAAAAAGTACATGTAACCCTAACTGCTCAAATAAAATATAATACACATGCTCACACCAAAGCACATGCAATATATTATGATATATAAAAATTGTATAGTGTGGATTAGATAAATTATGTGATCCACTGGCAGGCCATAAGCACGATTGACACATCCTGTACTTCTTCTAATCTCATCCTTCTCTTCCTTCTTCTTCTACTGTCTTACATCTCCCGATGCAGCATAGGACCTCCGCCATCTGTTGTTAAGCCCCTTGTATGAATGATTGGCTGGATTTTGCAGTTACAGATTTCTATGGGATAAGGCACCCATTCTCATGTCAATTCTCCTTACTCGCCCGTTATAATATAATACGTGTTGATATGGTTGATGACAGTTACTATTCTTTGTTTCCCGTTTGACCCTTGGTAATATACGGATGACCCTCTGTATTAGTTAACTGTAACTGTTACAAGCTTATGTTATACCTTCTCAACTATTCTCCCAAAGGTAGCATTTAAAATGTCATTATGAAATAGAAGTAATGAAATAATTGGGTATATTTAAAGAGACTGAGAAAAAGTTATCTAAATAATAAAGATTTGTTTAAAGAATAGATATACTGACTGTTTCCTTTAGTGGCATTTACATATATTAATTAAGAAACATGCAAAAATAAATTAACCTATTGCTACAGGATAGGAATAGCACTCACAAGACAGGCAACATATCCGAGTTCTCATACACACACAATAGATGAAAAAGAAAGACAACCATAAACACACAAGGAAAGCAATAATTGTTTCTCTCCCTTCTTTGAAACTAATTAAAACATGAGACTATTAGCATGAAGATACTTTGGGGTCAAACTAGGAAAGTTTAAACACGCAAAGTAGTTTAACATAAACGAGCATTTTCTTTGACAAAGCTGAGAATCTTCACATACAAATAGGTTTGAAAATCTGAAAGCTGAAGTCCTATAAAGAGCAAAACTGAATTCTCTGTGATGTTAACACCCAAGTAACAATAACAATTGTAACTAACCATGTTTGTGTTAATTGTCCACTTGTGGTGATTTGTAGCAGGTCGCCCATCGTTATAATCCAGTCGGGCAAACACTGTCGTCTCAGAATAATCCTCTGTTTGCGTGAATATTATTTCACCAATCACAGGGTATTTAAACACAGCAATGGCAACCTTTGCCTCTTTGACTGGCCAAATGTTAGAACAAACCCATCTGTAACAGTGCAAGGGGTAAGATATTATTCTTTAAGTTCATATACATTGCTTTATCAAAACGGAGAAACAAATTAGTTGTAACATTTTAAAATAGTCCGAAGTATCCATGTATTACATAAGAGTAGAATTTTGAGGTGCTGATGGCCAAGAAGTTACAATGTTTGTCTTACACATCACTGGACTTGTGCTTTCTTTCTCAGTATGGTTCAAGGTTTTTGTAATATCAAAGATACATAAAAATCCTAGTTTGCACAGGTGTAGTGGTTGCTTTCACAGGCAGACACCAGCGTGCTACTAATACCGTAATTATAGTTTTGAATTCATGCAAATAGTATGGTTATGATTCTGTGTACATATTAGTTCACAAACCTTGATGTTCAATATCTAATAAGGAACTATAACTTTTGAAGAAAAAAAATATCTCTATTGATATCTTCAATTATTATTCAAAGAAACTATAAAGGGTACAACTTTGCCCAGATTTGAGGTAAAAATGTTGCTAACTAAATTTTAACCTCAAACACGCCCTCAAAATCAATGTTGCTAGCTAAACTTCCATTTCATGTGCTTTCAAAGTCAGTGTTGCTAGTCAAACTTCAATCTATGTCATCGAAAACTGCTAACTGTAGAGTGTCTTAACAATTGTGTCTCACTAAGTAATAAGACGGCATTGGTAAAAAGTGTGTAGGTTCTCCACATTTTGGCATAGTGTGTTACAGCTTCTTGTGTTGAATTTAACTAACTTTACAACAAGCAACACATTTGCAACAAGCAAAACAAGTAATCAACACTCTCGTGAATTCAAATATTAAGAAATTCTCAGATGTTAAACATAATATACCATAATTAATATTGCAATAAAACTGTGTTTACAAGAATTTGTAGAGGCTACACTTCTTTCCACAAAGTAGCCACAAATGAACACATATTTAAAAACAAAAACATATCCACAGGCATATACATCATCATCATGTGCCATGCCGATAAGCGTGGGCGGTCATGTTTTCCCATCTCACACGATCACCAGAGACGTTGATCAGCTCAGCGTTCTTGTCTCGACCACGCCACGTGGCCAAGCCATCCAGGTATTTACTTCTCTGCATTCCCCTTGTTCTCTTCCCTCGGCCTTGTCAGTTGTCACCAAGTTCTCCAATTTATTTCTTCTAATGACGTGATCAAAATATTGTCACTGTCTACGTCTAATGTCTCTAATCAATTTACGATTTTCATTTGTTCCTTGTAAAACTTGGTCATTGGTTTTTCTGTCTGTTCATGGTATTTTTTGCATTTTCCTCAGAAACCACATTTCCACAGCCATCATAGGTTTTTCTACCAGTTTGCTCATTGTCCACGCTTCACATCCATACAAAGGTACAGATTCTATGTAGCACCCCAACACTCTGTTTCTCGTTGCAAATGACATCTTTTTATTGGTCAGTATGTTTTTCATCTTGCAAAAGGCTACCTTCGCCATGTGCGATTCTTGTTCTAATCTCTTCAAGGCATCTCCCATTAGATGTTATGACTGTTTCGAAATAATCTCACATACACACACAACAGATTAACATACTGCAAAAAATTGAAGGAATTCTCAGTTAGAAACATCGTATAAATACACAAAAAGAAAGAATATATAATGTTATCCACAGACAGGCACATTCATAAACATTACCAACCTGCTAGCCATGGAATCATTTCGATGAATTACAAGAGAGCGTCCAATAATACTTCCCTGACCAAATAATGGAAGATTCCAATCTGTGTATGTTTCAGAGATGTCTTCACGTGCTCCCAGGGTTCCATATTTAGAACTAAGATCTCCAACTTCATACATGTCATCTGTACTAGCATCCGGTGTAGGATAACTGGCATCACTGACATTCTTATTGTAAGGGTTCAAATGACCACTTACAGTAGTAGGACCACACAGATCTTGACCATATATAGTTTTAACTGGGGTAGGCCACACATGGACATGGTACCCTTTTGCCAGATTACTGAGCCCTTTCAGACTAACCTGTGTTGTTGTTGGATCAAATGGATTTGCCTGGGAAAAATTGATTGTTCCCGTTACTCCATCATGGCTAAATTCAACCACTGCTTGCCGTCGTGCAAACGTTCTGATGACAGAACAAACACGGCTTCCATTAGAGGTTGTGATAATCAGTAATTTTCCATTGATGGCATCAAGCGATGGTAGATTTCTGTCAGTGTAGCCGAGTCTGAACTCCGCCATGTTGTGTCCAATGGTAACATTTCCAAGTTTACCAGATAAATACCCTACAGTACAATTTTCTTGTGAAGTAGGTGAACATCCAGTGTCAGCAGCACTTTTGGGGTTGTACAGTGACGAGGAGGTTACCAAAGAACAATTGTTAAACGAATCAGTGATAAACCAGGAGCTGTTATATGGTCCTTGGCTTGAAAACAGATCACTAACAATACGTATGTATGGGCTGTTGGTAGCTTGTCGGAAATACACAGTTCCCTGAACTGCATCTTGAAACTGTGCATAAGCAGTGGGATGGTTCAGAGCCGATTCAATGCTGGCACACACTGTCTTATTAGAACCAATCAGCACAACTGAATAGCCTGAAATAATCAGTTGTTTAGAAAGAGAACAAATACACTGAATTAATAAACAACTTCAAATAATTTTAACAAAAACATAAGCAATAGAAACCACTTTAGTAAAAATGACTCAATATCATTATTACACTGAAAGATAATTGTAATTTTACACACACACTTATTATAAGAGATAATTATACTTGTAAACTACACACGTGCCTATTATTAAGCTCTAGTTTGCTGCATATAATGCAATCTTCAGTTTGAACAAATTTTCCAGAAATGAAGCACTTTATTAACATGACACATTTCTCTCGCTGCGCTGGCCTTGGAAATGTTTTGCATTCACTTCGTCATCAATTGTGGCAGCTTGGGACTCAGTGCTGCCAAGATAGGTGAATTTGTCCACAACACTTAGTCTATGACCATTCACTTCGTCATCAATTGTGGCAGCTTGGGACTCAGTGCTGCCAAGATAGGTGAATTTGTCCACAACACTTAGTCTATGACCATTCACTTCGTCATCAATTGTGGCAGCTTGGGACTCAGTGCTGCCAAGATAGGTGAACTTGTCCACAACACTTAGTCTATGACCATTCACTTTGTATTGGACACGGTGTGATTAATCCCTGGAGCTGGTTTCTTCTTCTTCTTCTTCTTCTTCTTCTTCTTCTTCTTCTTCTTCTTCTTCTTCTTCTTCTTCTTCTTCTTCTTCTTCTTCTTCTTCTTCTTCTTCTTCTTCTTCTTCTTCTTTCGTTCGCTTGAAATATGTCTATAACTGCAATGTTGTCTCTTGTATAAATTTAACTGTCATTTTTTAAGTTCACACAGCGGTCCATAGAGTTTATCTTCCACTGTCGTCTCTCTAGGCCAGAAGGTTTGCCTAGGTATGTTATATTTTGGGCAGTCTTGGAGTATGTGCTCTGCTGTCTGCGACGCCAATCCACATGTGCACATGGCTGTTTCACCAATCTTGAATTTTGTATACATGTGGTTGCGTAATCTATTGTGTCCTGTTCTGAGGCGCAGAATAATGACTTGTTCTGGTCTGTCCATAACGTGGTAGTCATCTTGAGCAGGTTTTGGTTTCTTTCTGACTGATTTGATCATTCTTTTCTTTTGGTGGTATGTAACGGGCACATCAGGTTGTTCTTCTTTGGCTCCTTCCTTAGCCAATTGATCAGCTCTGTCGTTTCCGGGTACTCCACAGTGGTATGGTATCCACTGTATGGTGACCTTATGCTGACTGCTAAGTTCAGAAAGTAGTGCCCTTAGTACTGGCAATTTCCCAGACAGGAGCGCCTCGAGTACTGATTTTGCATCTGGAGCTGGCTGATACATAACTATAGTCTTCTCCAAGTTGCTATTGAGCCCAAAGTTTGCACAGGCATATGAGAAAGCTGAAACGTTGTGTTGCATGTCTGCCTCTGAGTTTGGTTATAGAGCGCAATCATCAGCAAACATGAACTCTCTGACAGTTATTATGACATCTATAAGACAGCAGTTAGAAAAAAAAGAGTTCTTGCCTGTTACATAGAACCAGTTTTAATATACGGCTGCGCATCCTAGACAATTAGTAAACATGCGGAAAGATCACTTTGAGAGGTGGTTTTGTAGAAGAATGCTGAAAATTAATTGGACAACCAAAATGAGCAACCAGGACTTTTTAAGCGAAGCTGAGTCACAAAGACAACTTATCACAAACATCAGAAAGAGGCAGTCATCGTTGTTTGGCCACGTTATGAGAAGGCAAAAACTGGAGCATTTTGTGACAACCGGAAAGATTTGCGGAAAGAGAGATAGAGGAAGACAGCGTGAGAAGATTCTTGACAGTTGTGTCATGGCACGGAAAGGAGTAAATCAACACACGAATTTATCCAAGACATCGGAGATCGTACCGGCTGCCTGGCCGAGGGGTTAGCAGCTTTCTCCGTTAAACCCGAATACTCTCGTGGTCGACGTGAGCGGACGAGAATTAGAAGTGGTTCGAGTCACGCCAGTGACTTATGAGAGTATGGAGCCGGTCGCTCAGAAAGTCGTGGCGTGCTGATGAGCTTAATCTACCTTAGGAATCAACATACAGCTGAAAGATGCTGGTGTTGACCGCAATATCCTGAAACAGGCTGGAAACGCGGAAAAAAAAAATCGGAGATCGTAATTTGTGGAGAGACATGATTGCCAACGCCAGCCAGCAAGAGACTGGATGATGATGAAGAAAACTGCAGATTCTGATATTCGCGACTAAAATCAAATGCACTACAACACAAACCACTTCAATAACAAGCTAATCTACAGTCGTGTCATGTCTGGTACACAATTAACTGAAGAGTGCTGTGAATCGTCTGATCAGGTCACTTCCTCAGTTCAGGTTTGTGGACGGCTCATATCTTGGGAAAATAAAGTGATGGTTTTTTTCCCTTGACTTCAACATCCGCCTTGGTGGGATGTTATCTACGCTTTTAACAAACAGCAATTTCCAGTTTTCAGAACAAGTGAGTGTCCTGGTTTGCTCAGGTACAGAGTTGTCCACTTATTCTCAGTCCCCTAAACTGCATTTGCTGCACTCTTCTGCATTGCCTTTCCTCTACCCATTGAGGTGTATTTTCTTCACCAGAATGAGACCATAATAGCATTTCTCATACTCCCTAGTACCTTATAGTGTAAGAACGTACATACATTTAGTTCATCATCATGTGTCCTGTCAGGTGGCGTAGGCGTTCAGGCATCATCACCGAGCATGGTCATTGGTGTCGTGGATCAAATCTGTTGATTTACTTCGTGTTACTGTCCCAGATCATCCAGTGTCATTTCTTTTTATTTGCCTCTGTCTTTTCTACTATTGATCTTATCGGTCATTACAGGTTTTTTTTTCTTCTTTTCAAATCCCGTCTTCTCTTTATATGACCAAATAACGCTGTTTGTGTACTTAATATATTTGTATGTAATGTTCTATTTTCAACATTCGTTTCCAAGCACTCATTATTAGTTACTCTGGTAGTCCCAAATATTCGTAACAGTCGTCTCAGAAATTACATCTTTAATGCCTTCAAGATCTTAATTTATTCATTCATGTTCCATGATTCACTATCATACACCAGAACAGGTTCTGTATAATATGTGAGTACTCTCTTTCTGATACTTAATGCTAGTAACTTATTGTATAAGATGCTTGTGGCCGAGGGGTTAGCAGCTTTCTCCGCTAACCCCGAATACTCTCGTCACGTGACGCGACGAGAATTAGCAGTGGTTCGAATCGCAAAAGTGACTTATGAGAGTATGGAGCCGGTCGCTCAGAAAGTCGTGGCGTGCTGATGAGCGTAATCTAGCCTAGGAATCAACATACAGCTGAAAGATGCTGGTGTTGACCGCAATATCCTGAAACAGGATGGAAACGCGGAAAAAAAAAAAAGAAAAAAAAAAAAAAAAGCTGCTTTTACTCTATGTCACACATCTTCCATCTGCTGTTATGAAAACACAAATTAGTTGCATATCATTTACAGGACGCGGCTGTCAACTCCAGCATTTTTTGTCTTTCGTAATTACTTGGCAAGTTTACGTTCAGTAGTTTGTCATTGCTTTCTGAACGACTGGCACTTATATCATTTTTATAAAAATCAACACAAGGCGGTCTGCTGCCAGATCACCCACAGCTGTCTTTCGAAAGCGGTATGCTGGATTACAAACTTTTGTCCGTAACCCCTTCGCTCTTTTATGAATCCAATCCAATCCAGTCTGTAGAAAAAAAATTTCCTCCTCGTTCAACCAGCCTCAGTGACGTTGGTTATAATTGTGGTGGTTCAGTGTGCGGGTTTAGTTTCTCTCGTAACATATGAAGTTAGACCTTTATTTGTTATAGACCAAACGACACTCAGTAGGTGATGTGGTTGGCTGCTTTTACTTCCCAAGGCATTTCCTGGTACACATTGAAGGTGAACCAATCTTGGAGCTAAGGCCAATTAAAACAACGTGAAAAGGCCCTGAAATGGATTGAAACCAAGGCCACCAGTAATGCAAGGAGTGTCTAGCCGCTACGCTACCAGCCCCCCCCCCCCCCAACTGATGGTATTACATTGTTTTTTATTTGAAGCAGTTTCCTCTATGGGTTTGAGATGTGACAGCACCATCGCATTTTGTAGGCATGAGAGCAAGGAGGAATAGGTGACCTATCTTTCCTTCACTTTGACAAAACACGAACCCTGGCTTCGAACACGCACCGACCATGTTCATGACTTAAAACAAAAACAGCCTGGAATTCTGAGATAACTAGCAATTTGTTCTCCATTTTCTCTTCATTGTTCTCATTTGTCATCTTTCCATTCTTCTCATCCCATTCTTCTGCCTTAATGTAGTCACTGTAGTGTCTTCCCCGTGATTTTATTTTTTGCTTTGTGTATGTGTTTGTTTGCTGATGAAGATTAGTCGTCACAACGTCCTATCGGTAATTGTGTTCTGTAAAGCTGCATTACTTTGTGTTATTTTATATCGTCATGACAATACCATCACAGTTCGCTATCAACTTGACTAGCAGACCACCTCAACTGATGTTATAAATGTTACATAATATCTGCATTTTTCGACTTGGTAAAGAATTTTCCCTTCTATTATTACATCACATTTTGGTGGTGTACATTTAGTTACTTTATTGTAAACATATTATAATGCAATAATTGCTTGAATTATGTATGGTGCCCTCGCTGGGAAACATAAGAAAGTAGTGCCTTACCTCCCAGTGAAGCCAGACTGTCTGTGTATTGAAACACAAGAACAGCAGAGTTATTTACGAAGGTCACATTCTGAGACAACCTGAGAAGAATGCATAAGTTGGAAATATGTACTTCAGCAGTTGGAAACATGTACTTCAGCATCATTTCATTAAAAGTTCAATGCTAGAGCTGTGGGTTTCGGTATAAAGTAAATAATAAACTGGTTTCACATCATTTCAACATAATATCCATACTTCAAGAGCTGAATATTGAAGAAGGCTGGCTATTGCTTGCTTGCTTGTGTTCGTTGGCTTGAGCTCCAACGCGAAGTCCTGTATGTCGGATGAAGGCATCCTGTTGTCCAACATCAGTGTGATGTCATACAGGACCTGAGGTTTGCGTGAGTATCCGTTGTCCCATGTCTGGCTTATTGGTGTACAGACTGGTGGTTCCTCGCCGTACAGGCAGACACTCTCCGACTTCGGAGGAATCGGCGATCCTATTGACTTTAGCCAGGACCCCGAAGGGACCTGTTGCCCAGGACGCTCGACGAGGACGCGTCAATAGGTCTTGGCCAGTATATAACCCGGCCCTGGTGCCTTGGAAACACCTCTGCGTCCCGGCTGGTTATTAAAGACGATAAAACAAAGAAAATTTAAATATTTTGGTCACTTGAAATGTCACGAAAGTTTGGAGAGAACAATAATGGAGGGGTATATGCCTGGAAAGAGAGGAAGAGGAAGACCAAAGAGAAGATGGGTGTAGGATGTGGCGGATGATCTCCAGATGGGTGTATCGGACGCGGGGCATCTTGCTTATCGAGAGGTTTTCCGGAAGGCTGTTATGGAGCGAGATTCTGCAAAGGACATGCTACTGAATGAATGAATGAATGAATGATGTCATTTCAAACTTAAATGAAACAGGTAGTTTTCAAACTATGCCTAGCATGGTAAGTTTTATTTTGTGAAATGAAGAAGTACGGAGAAGAAAAAAGGAAAAAAAAACACACACAGGCACCTACGTAAGCATTTGGCATAATTTGTTTGCTGGTGTTGTGTCATGGACTCTGTATACTGCTTAACATCTGCATACCTAAAGGTTGTCCCCGTGTGACTTTCTAGAAACAGTCCTCACTGTTGTTGATTATGAAGCTAGGATATTTAAACTTTGTGACATTCAATTTCTCTATTGTTGACTCTCTCTCTCTCTCTCTCTCTCTCTCTCTCTCTCTCTCTCTCTCTCTCTCTCTCTCTCTCTCTCTCTGTGTGTGTGTGTGTGTGTGTGTGTGTGCGCGTGTGTGTGTGTCGAGACAATGGCTACTGTCAACTGGCCAGTATGGTCACTGCCAAGAAGTAAAGCAACGGCAAACTACCTTCTTTAAAGTTGCCTAGTTTATCATGATTCGCCTAATTACAGATCAACGCAAGAAAAGGACAAGCACACTGAAATTAGCAAAACGGAATGTTCGGACGTTAAGCGTTAACGGATGTTAACATCAAACAAGAAATGGAAAGAGAGGAGATTAATATATTAGGAATGTGCGAGACGAGATGGAAAGGGGCAGGAATTAAGACAGAGGAGGATTTTAAGATTATTTATTCTGGGGGAGAAGAACGACAAAGAGCTGTAGCAATTATCTTGGAGCGGCAAACATCAAAATCTGTTCAAGGATGTTGGGCTGTGTCAGACAGGGTACTATTTGTAAAATTAATCGGCAGACCTTTTAACATAAACGTCATTCAAATATATGTCCAAACAGGAGAATGCAGTGAAGATAGTATGGAGATATTTTATAACGACACGGAGTCTGCTTTGAAGACATGTAAAAATTAAGAAATAAATATCATAATGGGTCACTTCAATGCAAAGGTAGGAAACCAAGGTGATGGATACACAGTAGGCAACCATTGTTTGGGAGAACAAAACGAAAGAGGATACAGACTTGTGGAATGGGCAAAAGAGCAAGAAATGATTGTTGGAAACACCTGGTTTAAACAACATTCTAGAAGACTATGGACATGGAGGAGTCCAGGCAGCAGCATTAAAAACCAGATTGATTACATTCTGATTAGCAGAAGGTGTCGAAATGCGTTAACAATCGTAAAGACAGTTCCCAATGTAGACTGCTAAAGTGACCACAGCTTGATTACATGCAAATTAAGGGTAACGTTAAAGAAAGTCAAGTATACAACAGGAGACAATAAATATGATCTGTGTACTTTGAAAAATGACAAGGAAATACAAGACAATTTTAACATAGACGTAAAAAAATGATTTGATATATTGTCTGATCTAGAAATACTATTTCAAGATGTGGATGATCAATGGAAAATGTTACAGAATTCAATCAGTTTGGCTGCAGAAACAACTATACCAAAAATTAAAGAAAGTGGGTCGTAAGAAATGGATGACTGAAGAAAGTTTACAACTAATGTAAACAAGAAGACACAACACAAATAATCCTGCCAAATATGAAGAAATTCATAGACACGTCAGACCATTATGTAAGGATGAAAAAGAAGGATGGCTTGAGAAAAATTGCTTAGAAATTGAAAAACAACACAACAGTAAAAATACCATATTAATGCTCAACACAATTCAGGAACTTACTATTAAAAGAACATGAACATCAACAGGCTGCCTAAAAACAACTGATGGAAAAATCCTAATACAAAAAGATCAAATTTTACATGTATGGTTAGATTATGAGAACAACCTTTATGATGATAACAGAGAAGAATAGTATGCTGCTCGAAATAATAATGAAGGACCGTCGATTTTGACGATGGAGGATCGGAATGTTTGCAACCATATGAAAATTGGTAAGACAACATCACAACAGAAATGGTAATGCTTTAGAAGAATATGGAATAGATCAAGTCACTAGACTGCTGAACATAATATATAATACTGGAGATATACCTTCTGAATTATGTAATTCTGTATTTTTTTAAATCCCAAAGAAACCAGGAGCCTTGGAATGTGATCAACATCGTACAATTAGTATAATGAGTCACATCACACAGATTTTGCTAAAAATTATCATGCAAAGAGTCAAGCAGAAAATGCAAACCTGAAATAGGAGAAGAACAGTGTGGGTTTGTAGAAGGCAAGGGTATAGTAAATGCTGTGTATGTGCTGAGAACAGTAACTGAACGTTCTGTATAAGTAAACAAAGATCTACATCTTTGCTTTATTGACTATACAAAGGCTTTCGATAAAGTAAGACATGTCAACATGATAGAGATGCTACAAAAAGATGGGGAAGTCATATTGGAAACAACAAGTTTACCATAAGGATTAATCATGAAGTAGGTCAATATCAGCCTATTAAGAAAGGTGTGAGACAGGGATGTGTAATGTCTCCAGATCTTTTTTTTCCCCCTGTACAGTGAAAATATTTTTAGAAATGTACAAGGTATGAAAGGAATCATCATTGGAGGAAGAAACATTAAAAACATTAGATATGCAGATGATACAGTATTAATTGCAGATAATGAACAGGATCTGCAACATTTAATAGATGCGATTGTTGCACACAGTGAACAACTAGGGTTATAATTAAATTGTAAGAAGGCACAGATTATGGTTATCACTAGGAATAACGAAATACCATAATGAAATATACACGTAAATGGGAATATTCTTAAACAAGTTAATCGGTACAATTATCTCGGAACAGTCATAATATCTGATGGGCGATGCCTTGAAGAGATTAGAACAAGAATCGGCATGGCGGAGGTAGCCTTTTGCAAGATGAAAAACATACTGCCCAATAAAAAGATTTCAATTGCTACGAGAAAAAGAGTGTTGATTTGCTAAATAGAGTCTGTACTTTTGTATGTATGTGAAGCGTGGACAATGAGCAGTCAAGCTGAAAAACATCTGATGGCTGTGGAAATGTGGTTTCTGGGGAGAAAGCAAAGAATACCATAGACAGACAGAAAGACTAATGACCAAGTCCTACAAGAAACAAATGAAAATTGTGAACTGATTAGAGAAATTAGACGTAGACAGTCAAAAATTGTTGGGCATGTTATGAGAAGAAATAAATTGAATAACTTGGTGACTGGCAAGATTGTGGGGAAAAGGACAAAGGGAAGGCAGATAAGTAAATACCTGGATCGGTTGGCCACGTGGTATTTTCGAGACAAGAACACTGTGCTTATCCACGACTCTGGTGATCGAGTGAAATGGCGAATCATGGCCGCCCACACTGATCTACATGGCACATGAAGGATGGATGGATGGATGGATGGATGGTGTGTGTGTGCGTGCGTGCGTGCGTGCGTGTGTGTGTGTGTGTGTTTAAGTTGAGAAAAGAAGATGTTGATCTCCACTGTATCTTTTGACAGCCGTTCTAATTCATTAGCAATCTTTGAATGGAGGGCGGTGTCATCTGCATATGTTAGTTCTGGGACTGAATATCCACTAATTAGAATAAACTTTGCAAGAAAAAAATATGATATGAGAATAATAACAAAAATAAGTTAATCTGTCATTGATTACGTTCATTTATAATCATTGCCTTTCAAACAGGTTGAAAAGGGCAGATAATTAAAGGAGCACCATCATTAAGATTTAAAATATATAATATCTCTAATTTAAAATCAGTTGCCTGCCAAGACAGTGTATTGTGTTCAATACCATGTAAAGGCAGAATAATTGTTTGTTTGTTTTTTACCTGTGCAGCTTTATTGTCATTATCATGCCGATAAGAGTGGGTGGTCATGTTTAGCCATCTTACACGAACATCAGAGTTGATTATCAGCTCCGTGTTCTTGTCTCGACCATGCTATGTGGCGACACCATCCAGATATTTACTTCTATGCCTTCCCAATGTTCTTCGCTCCTCAATCTTGCCAGTTATCACTACGTTCTCTAGTCTGTTTCTTCTCTTAACGTGCCATACAATCTTGACTATCTACGTCTCATTTCTCTAATCCGTGTTTGGTTTTCATTTGTTTCATGTAGGGCTAGCTCATTGGGTTTTTCTGTCTATTGTCTGTTGCATTTTCCTGAGAAATCACATTTTCACAGCCATTAAATGTTTTTCAGCATATCTGCTCATTTTTCCACGTTTCACATCCGTACAAAAGTACAGGTACTATACAGCACTTCAACACTCTTTTCTCGTTCCAAATGACATCCTTTTATAGGTCAGTATGTTTTCCATCATGCAAAACTGAATTTTCGCCGTAGCGATTCTTTTTCTAATCTCTTCACCTCCCATCGGATGTTATGACTGTTCCGAGATAATTATACTGATTCACATGTTTAAGAATATTCTCAGTGTGGTATTTCTTTCAACTCAGCGATATAAAAATAGGTACAACACAATTTTATGGCAGTTGTCTGGGGAGGACAGATGACAAGGAAGGGCACTGGCTACCTGACCTCATATCTTATGGCAGTGGTTCTCAACCAGTGGGGAATTCCCCCCAGGGGGGAATTTTAGGGTTTCCAGGGGAGGAATTAAGATTATTTCAAGATCGCATTAATACAAGAACCAGTTACTTGATATTGTTTTTCCCTCTAAATTTTACGGTTCTGAACTTCTCACCCTAATGAAATTCGTTTTATAACGTAAATAGACCCACAAATCACGTTTTATGTAGATGTCTAGACTTGTTCTAGAATGTGTTATTAAATTTAGCTTCCATTTTTATGTATACTGTGTAAAGGTGAGGGGGGATTTATAGGGAGGAAATTTGAAAGGAGGAGGGGGAATGACGTTCTGAACATATGGTAAAGGGGGGCATGGGCCAAAAAAGTTTGAGAACCACTGTCTTATGGCCTAGAATATGTGTTTGCCTAACACTTCACACCTGCTACGGGTCTACCTTTACCTGCAATTTAAAATGTCTTATTCAAAAAGCATGTCAACACTGTCAACTGCAAATGTAAAATGTTATTCTGCAAATCATCACAAGCTCACGATGTAAGTTCTCTACCTTTTCTTCTCTTTTTACCGCAGACATTGCTCACTCTTATTTAGTGCCACGGCCACAAAGAAGAACGGTTAAAAATGATCTCCAGTAGTTTCTGTCTTCAGCTTTTATTGCGGTATTCTGGTAGGCTGCATCTTGACCATATCATCATATTGTCTGTCCATTTATATCCTTGTTGTCAGCCAAGTATTTTCCTCGTCAATTTTTTCCTTCGTTACGTCTTCAGTTGATTGTTAGAAGACAGTTGCGGTGGTACTTAACCTGTAAGATGCTTACAACAAGTAAGGTATGATCATTATTTCTCTACCTTCCCATGGACATGGTGATCTGCCCTTGAATTATTAAATGGATTTTGACAGTACTTTATGGGTTCATGGACTTCCGACTCCGCACTATTACACCTGGAGAAAGCGGTGGAACAGACTGAGAACCCGTATGTGGATAGGCTGAGATGGCGGGGGGATCGGCAGGGGTTCTGGACGAATCTCAAAACAGATGGAAGACCAGGAGAACTTTCAATGAGATAGCGATTGGAACGATTAGTAATATAAGTTTTCGCTTGCTGTTGAATGAGGGGACGGAATGCGTGTGAGAATGTCCTGAGTTCAGTGATGTCGGTTCTTAGCTCATACCTCAGTTGATCGTTATATTATTTAATATAACAAAATACTTTGCCTTTCCTATGTGTATTTCTTACAGTATTCATGCTGAGGTGTTCTAGAAAGTGTTTGTCTTTTGTTTCATTCAAGACATTTCTTCCAGTCTTCCGAAGATCCACATTTCAGAGGCCTGATTCGATTTGCTTAATTTTTTAAGTAGAATAAAAGATACTGAATATGTTTACACGCATTGAGACGCATCTGGCATATAGTTCTAGTATTCTATTGTTAAAGACCAATTGGCATATCAGAAGTGATATGTTTAATAACATATTTGCCGTCTTTACTTCCCAAGATATTTCCCGGTACACATTTTAGGATGGATCAATAACTGATCCTAGGTTATTGTAAAAAAATTGCAACAATTGAAACTTGAACCTGTGACCGCCAGGCCAGCAGATAATCTTGCTGGCCACCACGGCTTGTCCATCTTTGAAGTCATGGTTAATGTTTCCATTTCATACAGTATTGATCAACACACATAGCATTTGATGAGCTCCAAGTGTTGAGGTGCTACATAGAGCCTGTACTTTTGTATGGATGTGAAACTTGGACAATGTGCAGTCAAGCTGAAAAACACCTGATGGCTGTAGAAATGTGGTTTCTGAGGAGAATGTAAAGAATACCGTAGACAAACAGAAAAACTAATGACCAAGTACTACAGGAAACTCATGAAAATCGTAAATTGATTAGAGAAATTGGACGCAGACAGTCAAAATTTGTTGGACATATTATGAGAAGAAATAAATTGGAGAACTTGGTGACAACTGGCAAGATCGAACGGAACAGACCAAGGGAAGACCGAGAGGTAAATACCTAGATGGCTTGGCTGCATGGCATGGTCGAGACAGGAACACTGAGCTGATCCACGACTGTGGTGATCGAGTGAAATGGCGAGTCATGACCGCCCACGCTTTCCGGCATGGCACATGATGGATGGATGGAATAATTGTTTGGAGAGAAGTAGATGTTTTATCTTGCTGGGTGTGCACAATGCTGTTTTGACATGTTGATTGTTTTCTTGATTTATGTATCATGTTTGCCATTTCCTTCATTGTTTGACCAAGGTAAGTGTAGCTTGATACTTATACTAACCTTTAATCTTATTTTTGTTATGTGAATGTTAGCTTTTAAACCTGTTTTCCCCTCTAGTAATAATAATTACTTTAGTCTTTGTATGTAAATTTCTAAACAGCAGTTGTAGCTTTAAATGTTTTTTTGCCTCAAGTAAATTCTGAGTTCTCCAGAATTAAGAATGTGTAATCTGCATATCTGAGAATGTTAATTATTTTGTTCTCCGGTGTTTAATCTTGGTATAACATAAATTATCTGTGTTACTTTAACTCCTCTCCAGTATCTCTCTTCTCATTAAATTACTAAAGATCACCGCTTGTCTCTCTTTTTGTTGTACTGTACAATAATAATAATAATAATAATAATAATAATAATAATAATAATAATAATAATAATAATAATAATAATAATAATAATAATAATAATAATGTTCTACTTTCATTAGCCTCTTTCAGATAATCATTGTTACTCTGGTCGCTCAAGGTATTCACAGCATTCGTCTCGGAAATAAATCTCCACTGCCTCCAAGTTTTTCTTAATGTGTTCGTTCACATTCCAAGATTCACTGCCATACAGCAGTACAGATTAGATATACATATAACATTCACATGCTGGGTAGGCATACCCTAGTTTACCGCTTGGTTTGACACCAAATCGGCTACCCATGCCTGGTTTAGCCAGCCTCTCACAGCTGTTGCCCGGGGGGTGGCCGCTGTCGCATGCTGACAGCTACTAGGAGCCACAGGCACGAGCTGGGTGTCAGGCTTGGACCAGTGGGGGATGGGTCCTGAAAAGGACATGAGAGTCATCCTTACTAAATGTGCTACCAATGCCTGACATACCGTACTGCGCGGAAGAAATCATTACTGATTCAACGGGCAAGACGGCGTTTACCTGCAAAGCGTTGTGGAACGAAATGAGCACGGCAAGGCACGTAGAGCGCCCTGGTCATCCACTGCACCTGTATTCGTCTCCAGTCATCTCGACTTGTCTTGCCACTGGACTCAGATGGACTCGGGCGAGAGAGTGAGGTCGACGAATTGCGCAACTCTTCCTCACTTTAATCTAAGTCATCGCACAAGTCATTCTTCATCCAACGAAATGAACAAATATAACATTTGAAGTCTCTCGTTCTAATATCCAACGAAAGTGTATAGTGTATACGGTAACCCATAAACGAGTATGGTCAGTTGAGAAATTAAAAGGAATCAGTTATTGCAGTATTACAACGGTATTACTTATCATTAACCCAGACTGAAACTCACCCAGGTATGGCAGCTCCTAACCGAGTGGCATTGCATTTATCAGCAACATTGTAATCCACCCAGATCGGCCGCAGTTCCACACTGACTGGCCCTGCTCCTAAATTTTCCGAGAGTGTGACATTAACTGTCACATTCTGTGATCCTTGCATAAAATTCACCGTGCCTGTAACGCCATTCATATGAATTGAAGCTTGCAGACTTTCCTGGCCATTACTCGGAGAGAATGCTGACAGGAGAAGATAAATAGAAATTTGTTTAAAAAAAAAAACATATAATGAATAAACTGAGATAATTAACTGTTATTACATTACGAATGGGAGTCGTGTAAGCATGGTAGCTTGTTCGCTTGTCTACCATCCAAGCGATCATGTGTTGGAATCAACATCGAGGCAGATTTAAAAGAAAAATGATCTGGACTAGCAGGTCGAATCAACCTAAAATGGGCACCAGGAAATGTCCTTGTAAGTGAAGGCGGTGGCCGTGATATTGTCCATTTCTCTCATCGAGTGTCGACTGGTCTATAAAGATACACAGCACCATATACCCAATACGTCTCAGGGCATGTAAAAGGGTTATTTGCTTGCTAATTAGCGGAGTATATGTTGAGTGGTAGCCACAATAGTGTAGTGGCTGCACGCTTGCCTGCTAGCGCCGTGGTAATGTGTTCGAAATCTACTCGAGGCAAAGATTTTTCCCCCCCTAGAGACTTCCACGTTGACATGGTGTGAACAGGATACTAGGAAAGTTCATATGGGAAGTAAAGGCGGCAGACGTGATAATGACCACATCACTCATTGAGTGCTGACCGTTCTAAATACATGGGGCTGGTACCAATGGGGAATTATGTGGGACCTCCAAAGATGTGATTTCATAAAAGAAAGACGAAAACTGCGTTGACAGATACAAGAAAAACGACAACTGCGTGGACAGATAGAAAGAGAAATGAAGATACTTTAAAAGATGTTAACTCACAAAGAGAACTGGTTACACGCATCAGAATACCCCAGTCCACATTCTTAGGGCATATCATGAGACGGAGAAATCTGGAATATATCACAACGGGAAAGTTGGTGGGAAGGAGAGGCAGAAGGGAAAGAGAATGCTGGACAATTTAACTTCTTAGCATGGAGGAACTTTGGTATCAGAAATGCTTGGAAGGAAAAGAGGCAGAAGGCTGAGGGCAGACATGATTACCAACGCTACACGGCATGAACTTTAAGAAGAAGAAGAAGAAGAAGAAGAAGAAGAAGAAGAAGAAGAAGAAGAAGAAGAAGAAGAAGAAGAAGAAGAAGAAGAAGAAGAAGAAGAAGAAGAAGAAGAAGAAGACTCGTGATATGAAAAAGGTATCTCTGCTTTACTTGTCTTAATGAATTTTTGTCACGAAGTAGTCAAGCCGTCTGCCTCGCGCTTCGAAGGTTGTGGGTTCGATTCCGGGCTACGTCTTTCGGTTCACGAGTGCATTTTTCTCGGAGACTCCTGGGGGTCGTCACTGGAGCTACGGAGTTCGTGCTTTGTGTGACGCTTTCTGCAGGTCGCCCTGCGGAAAGAAACCGAGCCAAATGCGGTAAAACCCGGTGCATTGAAGTCGATCCTCTCGAATTTTATCTTTCTTTTTAAAATACAGTACACTGAGTATTTACAAAAGCAATAGCATTGGTTAACAGATTAGTTATATACCTTTTCCCTACTTATTTGATAACTTATAGAAAGCAGCGTAGAAGATGCCTTGTGGGTGACTTTTCCAAACACTGCCTTACACAGAAATCTTGAGCATAGCCTACGATGGGTGACGTTGTAATATTCTGTTATGATAATTTGGCTGTGTGTCTAACGTGTGCCGCGTGGTTACACACCCGCTTCACACGCCAGTGATCCGGGGCTTGTTTCCGGATCCGGTCAGGGATATGTACTACTGACGAGCTCAAACGAGGGCGAAACTCGAGTATAGTGCTTCCATATTGACGTGGATAGGCCTTAGGTTCATACCAGAATACGATCAGCGTTGCCAGTAGTGGGTTGTGCTCAATATTTAAAATTCAAATCCCGAAATAACCAAATTAATCAATTACACAGAAATGTTAAGGACTAGTTTATCTCAGCATTTCTATTTACTCGGGAGTTGTATGCTCGGCGTATGTCAACACTGCAGTTGGTTATCTCTTTTAAAGACGGGGTTCCACAAGTGAATAATGCAGCACCCTGAAGGTAGTGGAAAGATCCGGGTGAATGGTGACGTTAAGAATGTGCAGTAGAACTAATAGAAGAATTAGGTGTGCATTTTACTGGTCTTTGTATAATGTGGCTTTCCGTGAGGTTCAGGGCTGCAGTCCCATGTAGTTTGGGAATCATCGACTTTCCTTTCTTCATTGAAGAAGTGAGAATAATTTTGTTTCGAATTTTCCTATGAGACGACGCTGATGCGAAGGAGTTACGGGTGCAATTCGTAATCCCGCATACTGCGGTCGAAACACAGCCGCGGGCTATTTGGCAGCACACCGCCTTGAGTTGGTTTTCATACAATGCACGAATTCTAGTCGTTCAGAAAACAATGGCAAACTAATAAACGAAAAACTTGCCAAGAAATCACAAACAGCCAAAAATGCTGGGGTTGATTGCGACGTCATGTAAGTGATATGAACTAATTAATTGTTCTTACGAAATGTGCCAATTTTCTTCAATCCGGGTTCCTATGGCGAAGTGATCATGCTGTTCGCATCGCTATCTGAATGTCATGGGATCTTGCAAATTTTCCAAGAGATCCCCGGGGAACATCGCAGGAGCTACTGAGTTCATACTGGTTGCGATGCTCTCGGAAGACTGCTGGCCACTCTGCGGAGGGAGACAGGGCCATATGGGGCAAAACCAGCTGCAATTAAGTCTTTATCGTCTAGAACACTTTAAGCCAGTCTTATCTCAATAGAGACCTCCAGATTTATTGATGCCTTTCTATGCAGCGTGTCTCAAGTTTTATCCCCTCTCCTTCAGTGACTGATTGATGTTGTAAGTAAAGGACCATTTGACACGGCTTGGGGTGTTTAGTGAATATAGAAAGTAAAGTAAAGTAAAGTAAAGTAAAGTAAAGTAAAGTAAAGTAAAGTAAAGTAAAGTAAAGTAAAGTGTAAAGTAAAGTAAAGTACCCCTTTATGCGCTTTAAGGCGTATTGAGCACATGGTGCTAGACCCACATTTTCTAAACACCAATCGGCACGATCAATTTCACACAGATCACCTTCAGCTGTCAAGACATCTCCTGATATAAATATCAGGATGGGTCGACCTGGGGTTGTGACGTTGTGGTTTCATTAAATTGTAAATGTCTAGGTGCCCTTAATCCTTTTTTGTTCAGTTTACAGAACCTGCCAAGCATGCGGTTTTCTCCCTTTCTATAGAACCAACAATCTACACTTTCTCTAAGGCTGAAATGGATCGCTAGACTTTGGCGTATTATCAAAATGTGATTCAAGAAATGAAAATCTTCGCATGTCCTGCAAATCTGAACACTAATAACTTTAGCCCATGATCAGCAGCACATATTGGACATGGGAGTATTTAATTCAACACAAGTTTAGAAAGGGCAGTAAAAGAAGGAAATTTCTGGAAAACAGGCTCTCTCTCTCTCTCTCTCTCGCTCTCTCTCTCTCTCTCTCTCTCTCTCTCTCTCTCTCTCTCTCTCTCTCTCTCTCTCTCTCTCTCTCACGCTCACGCAGGCGCGTACACGCACAACAGTAGCAGGCCCAACATCAGTTAGTAGATGAGGTGAATACAGAGGACTGCTGGCAGCGGGCTGAAAACTACTATGCAAAAGGGAACGAAAGCAACAAGCACATATAATGCCGGAAATCCTTTAAAAAAAAATAAAAGAAGGGAAAGTTAAGAAAACAGATTTAAATAGAAAAACTAGCGCTGTTAAACCCAGAGTCCATGAAAAATACACAGCACCCAATAAAGAAGTTTCGAAGCTGATAAGGGCGAAATGAAGGCAATAGATAGCTAATTTATCAAGCGAGGTAGAAGAAACAACATGGCCAGGAAACACCACCGACCTCTATAGTACCACAAGGAAGATAACAGGACAATATAATCAACCAAATGGACTAATAAAAAATAGAATTAGGAAAGTTCCCACTAACATTAAAGATAAACTAAGCATATGGGCTGAATACTTTGAAGAAGTCTTGAATAGACCAATATCACAAGACCCTCAAGATATTTAGTCAGCAGAACTACGAGAAATCATTTACATAAGATATTAGCAAAGCTACCAAACTTCTAAAGAAAGGGAAAGCTGCTGGTCCAGATGGCGTTCCGACAGAGGCCGTTAAAACTAATGTAAATACTTCAACGGAATTACAGTACATAGTTAGCAAAATCTAGGAAACTGAAGAAATGGGAGACTGGGGAGAAGGATATCTAGTGAAGCTGCCAAAGACAGGAGACCTACAGGAGTCCGAAAATTTATAGGAGAATAATATTACAGTCAGTCCCTGAGAAAATATCAAGGAGGATCAATCTGGAGAGACTAGGATATGGCATTGACAAGCAACTAAGGGATGAAGAGGCAGGCTTTCGATCAAATACGTCATGCATTGATCAGATTATAACATTGCGCATAATAACACAGTAAAACATCGAACTCAGCTGACCATTTTATATTGGAATTGCATCCTATGAAATGGCCCTTGATAGCACTGATAGAAATGGCAAAAAATAAAAAAGAAAGCGCCACCTAATGGAACACTCTCTGCTCCTTCATTCACGGGAAGTTAATACCCGAGCTAATTCCACACGGCCGGTCTCTCTGGCTGTGGAGTTACAACACTTTCTCTCTGTAATCCCGTTTATCATGCAGTCTCGCAGCGGAACGAGAACTAAGGTGGTTCGACCCCCGCTCGTGACTTGCGGATACTGAGCCGGCCGCTCAGAAAGCAATGGCAAACTACTGAGCGTAATCTTGCCAAGAGATCAACAGACAGCTGAAAGATGCTGCTGTTGACAGCTAAGTCCTGTAAAAGGATACGCAAAAAAAAAAAAAAAAAAAAAAAAATTCCACACGAAGCAACCGACAAGACTGAAGGTATTAGAGACACGTGCCGATAGAGGAAGAAAATACTGGACGAGATTGTAGAATGTAGACACTATTTACACTATTCCCGTTAGTCCTTTATTGCAATTTTTCATGTGCACTTACATATCCAGTTATTTGTTCGCTCGATAAAGACGATAACGGATACCAACTGTACATTTCCCCGTCTAACAACTTACTTTATATGCTTAAAGCTTCATGCGTGACGACTTTTATTTATCCTTCATCGTGTTCACCGATTCTGTGGCAAAGCGGTTACGAATAATTCTATACATACCGCGTTCGAAACACACAGTTGGTTCTCATAAAAAGGTATGACTACCGGTCGTTCAGAAAGCGATGGCAAACTGCAGAACGTAAACTTGCCAAGAAATCATCTCATCATGTTCCTCTTGCACCTTGCGGTGTCGAGGTGAAGTATAATCAGTCAAGAAATCACAAACATAAAAGACAACCAGTCATTGACTGCCACGTCCTGTAAAGGATATGCAACAGTTTAATTAATGTGTTCGCAATGTGGTCTTGATCATTGTAGGTTGTTAGCATGGTACAAATAATACAATACTCTTACAGAGATTTTACACGTTTTCTCATTGTTCAGTCTCTATTAACGTATCCATGTGGTATATACAACGTAAGTGCACTGTGGTTTCACATTTCTTTACTATCTACAGGTATGATTTTTAAATTCTTTAGTTGTGACATAAAGTTCGTTCTTTCAGTCCTATTGGGTTAATGTAGTTTCGAAAGTCTGTTTAAACAGACACACATATTTGAAGTACGTTTGGTTTATAATATTATAAAATTCTTGGGTACGAATTATGTTCTTATTCTATAGATGCTGTTGATGATGTTGGTCATACGCCATGTGTAACAGTGCCTGCCCTACTCCAGGCCAGGGGTGGTGGTCGCGGTCGCGGTACCAAATTGATCATCTGTAACAGCATGCCCTCACCAAGTCAAGGGTTGACTGTCACCTCCACCAAGTCTTCGCATCAGCAGCCGTTGTAACTTGTGCTGCTACAATCAGGTGTGTTACAATTTCACAGGCACTGATACCACCAGATGGTTTAGACCGTGTGTTGATCGTATTAGTGGTGCGTTGCTCATGTCTTGGCTTCACGTGATATAGTCTTCAACTAACCTTGTATGACATTGACAGAAGCCCAGTATACGGAAGTGAGGCTAAGCAGTCATGTGCAGGAAGTGACGATTCCTTGGGTGAGCCCAGTACCAGAACGATATTTGTCGGCTCTGCAATTATGGAAGCCTCCTTGGATGGCGGGGAATGCCCATGGTCTGACCCGCCTTCTTTTGTGGGCTGACCGTTATGCCTCGGGCTGATCTGAATGGACCGGCTGGGATGGTGATGATACCACAACAGTGAGTGTTGACCGTTCTACGAAACACCCGGGAAGGTTAACCCGGTTAAAAAATGCCCACAGAAGTCGGATGTGTCGGTCGAAAAGTGGAAATATCGCAGCTCTGCTGTAAACAAGCACAACGCAATAATGTCCAAAAAATATTCCGGATGAACGCCGCAGCAGCAGCAGCAGCAGCAGCAGCAACAGTAGCAGCAGAAGAAGAAGAAGAAGAATAAGAAGAAGAAGAAGAAGAAGAAGAAGAAGAAGAAGAAGAAGAAGAAGAAGAAGAAGAAGAAGAAGAAGAAGAAGAAGAAGAAGAAGAAGAAAAGAAGAAGAAGAAGAAGAAGAAGAAGAAGAAGAAGAAGAAGAAGAAGAAGAAGAAGAAGAAGAAGAAGAATAAGAAGAAGAAGAAGAAGAATGACATTGACTACGATTCAGTTCAACGACAGCAACTAATAATGAACACCTTGTCCGTTAACGTAACTTTTATTAGATCAAATTCTCCAATTCATGTAAACAGTCCAATTTCCATCTACAACACAACCAAAGAAGAACCCGTACCACAACCCACCTTCTTAAGGTCTCTTCTTTTCAATCACCGCAACGCCCCCCCCCCTTTTTTTTTTCCACTCGCATTTAACCTATGCCGCTTCTCTTTCTGCGCCACAAATCATGTCTTTTCTTTTGGTGCATTCTCGTACAAGGGGATTTCCTTATAAGTGTCTTCTGTCACCTCGGAGGTCCAAACGTGAATCTGCATGTCTTTACTCGCCACCTGTAGATTCATCTCACTCTCTTCAACGAATGTTTCTATCTTGCCAATTACATCCATCAGTTTTGTGAGTTACAGAGTATATAATGTGTTTTAGTCATATCTTTGTTGGTTGTTAATCTTTCTATCTCCTATATTTATAAATAAAACACCCATCCCCCTCCTACAAAGCTACACATTAGCCAACACTTAAAAAATGTTCCCAAGGCAGGTATGAAATTAATGACACATGACATGGTGTGTCAACTTGTATATAATCATTCTCTCCGGCACATTACGGACAGAAATAGCTTATAAAAGCTTTAGCTCATAAAATAGGTTATATTTTACCAAGTTTGGTGCAAAGATTTACCTTTGATGTATCATATAATATTTGACGTTTAAATGTATTTATTAACTGTTTTCTTTCAAACCTAGACTAACTATACATGGTTTATCATCATCCAGTGGCTTGTCCTGTGCAGAACATCTCATCCATACTCCCTTCTAACACCTGAAATGTAAAGCCAGACGAGTTGCCTCTGTTGATATCATGTATACATGATTTATATAACACGTTAAATCCAAAAAATCAGCACTACAATGCCGTAAATTAGCTACAGCGAAGAAGAGGAGCGGCTGGTTGAGTGGCTAGGTTGCCGGATTCTCTTTCGGGAGACCCGGGTTGGAATCCTCGGTAAGGTGTGGAGTTTTTTTGTTTTTTTTTTCTGTCGCGGGCAAAAAGAAAACTCTAACCTGCACAGTTCGCGGCGACTGCACTAGCCAGGCGGCCTTATTCCTCAAGCTCAAAGACCCTCCTGCCATACACCGCAAGGTACTATATTGACAGTAAATGACAGATTTTGAGAGAAGAAGAGGCGGTCATCAGAATGACACAGAGGGACTTGGCACTTCATGGAGCGGCTCTTGTACCCGAGGAACCTTGAGCTCTAAATAAATTTAACTAACACCCCTCCCCCCTTCCCCCCCCCCCCCCCCCCAAAAAAAGTTGTTTTTTTCGATTCTCCTGGACGTCCTCCTTAATAGCCTTTTTCAGACATTCATGTCTTTTTATGTACATGCCAAAAATATTTCAATGTCTTCAGTTTTATTTGTCTCCAACAAGTCTTTTTACAAGTCATTTCTACTATTCTGTGTGTTGACATGTGCTGGCGTTTTCCAGTAATAGGTTTTCCATCTGAAGCAATGAACTTTAAATCACCATTATCAACTATGACCTCAGATATACTCTCAAACATGAGTTTGTTAAAAAAATTAAAAGGCTAAATTTGAGCGCGCATGCTCTAAGACCTAAGAGTTTACCAGCGATGTGGCTTAGTGGATGTTGATGCGCGCAGTTTCATAATTCCCCGTCGTTACGAAAGAAGGTTTCGAAATCACCCGCGGACGATTTGGAAGCAGAGACCGCCCTGATTTCGATGATCTGGCGTCGGCCACCCTGAAAGCAATGGCAATGTAGTGAATGAACACTGCCTAGTAAACCATCAACAGGCAATGCATGCCGGGATTGATTGCAACGTCATGTTAAGGACATGCAGCTAACTTATTTTATACTAAGAGTTTGAGAACCGCCATATCACAGCGACTAGCACCTTAGCCTGCCGACCAAGTGGTCATGCGTTCGAATTCTCATAAAGCCGGATTTTAAAAATTAACATGGGCTTTCAGATCGAACGTACCAGGACATGCTCTAGGAAATAAAGGCAGCCGGTGTAATATTAACCACCTGACCCGTCGAGTGATGATTGGTCTGTAAAAATACTGGGTTAGCACTATATACATCAAGACGTCTCAAAGCATGTAGACAGGTCCTTTACTTTATCCACACAAAGAGTTAAAACAGCCAAAGTCAACGATCTGTTCACACATATTCCAGTATACTCAGTTTATGAATACGCGTATTGTTTTGTTGAACGACTGCCGTACTTTATGGGTTGTAAATGTGATATAAAAAAAGAAGTATAGAAAAGCGACCGACCGTAAAATTGTCTAGAAAATCGTAAAGTGCCGATGGATGCTGGGGTCGATTGCAACGTCCTGTAAAGGACATGCAATTAACCTTATGTAGTATAATATATATATATATATATATATATATATATATATATATATATATATATATATATATATATATATATATATATATTGTGTGATATATGATACGGTGGCATTATGTAGTGTAATGTATATATCATGTTTGATATATGTTACGGTGGCATTAATTTTTGTTTTCATAAATCCTTCACAAGGACAGATTAAATGTTTTTGGGTATACCACGAGCAAGAGAGAGAGAGAGAGAGAGAGAGAGAGAGAGAGAGAGAGAGAGGGGGGGGGGATAGAGAAGGCGAGGGTGGGGGGGGGGGAGGGTGGAAGATCTAGAGTAAACAGAATAATGCAATGTTTTCTAAATAGCTGCTGCTTAGATATTTATGACAGCTAATGATATTGCAGATATTAGCGTTAATTTCCGAAAACGTACGCCTGAGAATTATTCCTAATATTAATTATTATGTGTATTCCTTAAGTAGAGACTGCGTCTGTGGGTAAGGGGTGGCGAATGCGTTTCACAATCCCACTTATGGATTCGAAATCCGCATTTGGAAGCAGACAGCCTTGCGTTTATTTTTAACATTGGTTTGAGCGTCGGTAATTCAGAAAGCAATGGCAGACTACTGAACGTAAAACTGCCTAAAAATGCTAGGGTTGATTTTCCGTCTGTAAAGGATATGCAACGACCTTTTTCCCCTTTAAGTAGTTTTCATATATTTTTCTCAACAAATGTTGGTATAAAATACGATTCCACCATTAATTCATAGCTATTATTCTTCTATTTAGGATTAGGATATATAATCTTTTTTCTTATGTAACACACTCTCCCATCACACACCCAAACACAATCTAACTCGATTTGCTGAACGAAGGTCACGTGTGAGGTCACGCGAGGAATAGAACTTCTAGGGTTGTAGGTCACATAAAATGAGACACATGTAAATGTGTAAGCTGCGACACACCCTTCACTAATTAAGTCAACATTAAAATAACTTAACATTTGTAGTAAAATATTTCATTTTTAATACAAGTCATGGAGCATGAAGTTACACCCACCCAGTTCACTTAACCAGAAGAATTATAGAGATCAGGAGGCGGCCATGCGCAAATGTAGCTCTTTCTGTGTCAGCGTTTATTGAAATAATCACACGAGTGCTTGCCGGTCTCCCTAGTCGAGAGGGTAGCAGTTTTCTTCGTAACCCCGAATACTCTCGTTGTTGACGTGAGCGCACGAGAATTGGAAGCGGTTCGAGTCGCGTCGGTGGCTTATGAGAGTATGGAGCCGGTCGCTCAGAAAGTCGTGGCGTGCTGATGAGCGTAATCTAGCCTAGGAATCAACATACAGCTGAAAGATGCTGATGTTGACCGCAATATCCTGAAACAGGATGGAAACGCGGAAAATAAAAAGAGTGCTTATATATTTTATTTTATTTTCCGGTTCAGTTGCTTTGTTGCAATCATACATGAGATGTTACCAGCAGTCCAGTTCACAACAAGGATACAGATGAGCAACTTTTATATTTATATTTTCTTGGAAATGTTTTTTCATATAGTTGTATCAGTGTGTGCACGCGCGTGTGTGTTGTTTGTGTACCAATGAAGGCTTTGGCCGCAATGTCCATTTTGTTATTTTTAGTTGCGTTCTATTAAAGCATACAATCTACTTTTCGTGTTTTGGTGATTAATCCTGTTGCTGATATTATGTTGATAGCCAACACAAGTAATCTAAATGTTTTAAACTGGGGCACATTGTAACAACTGGAAAGAGCAATTTGTTCGCCTGCTTGTTTCCCACCACACCAGCATGTCCTGGGGGAAAATCCAAAAGATGTTGTCTATTTTTCATCGTTGAAGTGAAGCCTGCCACTTCGTCCGAATTATGCCTGTCTTCAACTTTCTCGTCATACTTTGGAAGTCTGTTACAATCACGACAAACAGCTAGGAAAACTGTCGTGGAATGCCGCCTTAACATCCCAGAATATTTTTCTCGGTCTCCAAATTTGAGAGGCCAAATTGAGAAAGAATGAATTAATCACGCTACTCCAAGGTTATCTAGTTGTGTCCATCTTAAGTATCCCATTTTACTTGCCATCTGCAAGCTTACGTCATGGCTAGAGGCTTTTTTGTGAATAATCTTACCTCACGACTAGATAACCTTGGAGTAGCGTGATTAATTCATTCTTTCTCAATTTGGCCTCTCAAATTTGGAGACCGAGAAAAATATTCTGGGATGTTAAGGCGGCATTCCACGACAGAGCTTCCCCCTTAAAAAAAAATTCTGCCAGAAATCTTTTGTCAAAGCACGCCGTACATCCCAGAATAATGCCTAAGCACTCTCCGTTCTGTATCTGCCTAAAGGTTTCCAATATTCCTTGTGGCAGTGGGTTGTCCTGCTTCTGCATAAAGACGTCCCATTTCCATAACCCAAAGATACTCTGGATAGATCCTTGTACCTGGTTTTCGGCCGGGATTCCATGCAATAGCTTGGTAAAATCCGGTAATTGTCAGGAGGTTGTAATTTTACCCCTCTGGGAAAGATCACAATCAACGGGATTCTTCTACGCCTCTGGGCAGCAATTGTTTTACACCATTCACTCACGTGATGTACTCCTTTCAGCCGAGGATGTACCCGTAGTGAGGTCTTGCATAGGCTGGCCACAGCAAAGCTTGTCTCCGTGATATACCTCCATCCGTTATAGATTTTTAACTGATCCATCAATAGCTTTCTTTTGAAAGGAATAATGTTACACATCATGGTCCCATGATATAAATTCAACTGGCGCTTTCCTCCTTCAAAGTTGGGCGTAACAATCTTCCCTCCTCGGTGTCGCGGTTTCTTCCCCTGATAATCAGTTAATGGGCTGAGTTTCTCTACATTAGAGTTTCTTGTAAAAACCGTGCTAGAAATTGGAAATTTACCCAGAATATTTTTCTCGGTCTCCAAATTTGAGAGGCCAAATTGAGAAAGAATGAATTAATCACGCTACTCCAAGGTTATCTAGTCGTGAGGTAAGATTATTCACAAAAAGCCTCTAGCCATGACGTAAGCTTGCAGATGGCAAGTAAAATGGGATACTTGAGATGGACACAACTAGATAATTTAAATTAGTCTACACCTGGGAAAACTGATGACCCAGACGGGCTATGACACCACACAGACACATTGACACCTTCTCGTCCAGGTAGACCCTGGCTGAATCAACAATGAACTGGGCCAGTGGTTGAATAAAGGCAATTAACGCCAGATGGAGATAATAGCCCCAGGGCTATAAACAAGCCCCGTCCACTCCGACTGGCAGACTCAGGAATGTGTGAAAACAGATCTGATAAGACAATTAACACTGGGCCTGTAGACTGTGTACCAGACAGAGGAGCAAGGTGTGATGGCCAGGTTGCGGGGATAATTGCAATTACCGTCAGCGGGAGATAAGAAGAATTTATGACAGGAATGCCAAAGAGATAATAGTGTCTCAGACACTGTCTGCGGGACTAAGCTTAAATAAGGGTCCCTAGCCTGTTTTATGTTAGATTAAGTCTGACTTCAGAACAGGTGAGACAACCAGCTCGTTTTGTATGATTCTTATGTTGCTAGATTTTACTGGGAGAATTAATTCGTAGTAACTAGTCGAGTTTTAGATGGATGTACTGACTTTCAGTCTATATCTGATCTAGGTTATTGCAAGAACTATCATTGTCGTAGGTTACTTGAGTGTTCTTTCTAAGTTCTGTGTTCAATATCATTGTGCTTCATGTATTACTCTTCTGAGAAGTAGAAACTTGTGAAAGGCATATCATTGTCTAAGTATACTTTTAGGTGTCTTGGTAGATGCTTGTCATTTCTTTGGACACTATCCTAGTTGCTTTTTGGTGTGTGCATTTGTTGTACAGAATATAGTCAACTGACTATTTATTTAATTCTTACAACAGCAGGTGATTAAACCGGGCAGCTCAGCAAATATAGCTGGTCTGTGTGGTAACTTCAATTAGACTTGTTGTGTATCTCATTTTGTAGCTATACAATATTAGTACTCATTAATAATGCCGGATGGTATTATGTTGAGTATCATTAGATGTCCATCTTGAAGTAATATAATGTTTACGGATATGTTGGATGTATGTATGTGTAATTTCATAAACTAACTAGTGCATTATGCTATGATGTTAAAGTATCATAATATGTCTAGTTTAATTAATGTTTTATGGGTATTTCATGTTTGGTATATTGATTTGTCATATGCAAGCCTATCAATATGAAGTGTTATATTATGGTGTGCGCATTGGCACACTAACCATCGATTGTCTGTGCATTGGCACATTGGCCAATGATTGTGTTGGAAGCAGAGGTGTAAGGGTACAGACCTTACCCACAATTGGTATATGGTGCTAAACTTTCTCAGTGTATTGTGGGCGTGCGTCCACGGTAATGCATGGAAACCTGGCACAGCTACTGGTCCCGGCTTGTAAGCCCGGATGATCAGGATTTGTTATAATACACTTACCGACCCTGTGAGCTGCGAAACTAACTTTGGACGGAGCGGCTGTATGACACAGAATTTCTGTATTAGCGACACGGACATGGGGCGGCAGAAATGTAATCATTACAGGCGTGTGAGACAATTGAAAAGCCCGTCCCAGACTAAAGACAGTAGGGAGAAGGAGGATGGTGAACGCAGTAGAGCTGTAAGATAAACTTGGCCAGACTGGTCATTGTATATGTTTGTGTTATGATATGTTTTAATTAGGATTGCGCTGATGTAGAACTGATATAACACATTCTTGACTTTCTTTCAAGCTCTCACAAGGAGCACCTATGTTATAGATCTCAAGAACGAGTTATGACTAGGTAGAGCCAGGACTGGCAGACGTTAGAATACCGGCAAGCTGTTCTTTTTTTGAGTCTACTGGAGAGTGGGGATCTGGACCACAGATCCAGATAGATCGAGTAACAAGTAAAGTTACGTAATGTTTGTCATCAATATCAATATGTATATGATTTCATCATCCTCATATTGACAATCATCCTATGTCTATTGTTATGATTAGCAAATAAATGTTGTAGTATTGTAACTCATAGTTCTGTCATTATATTTTTTCCAATTGTGCATACGTGTTGTTGTGTACATTGGTGGGGGTTCACTTACACACCAAGGAAAGGAGCAGTCAGGGAGAAAAACCTGTACTAGGATAGTTGTCTTTAAACTTTAATTCAGACTTAAAAATCTACCCTAACTAACCTTCTCTTTCCTAGTCCTTGGCGAATATTCAGCTCAGTTCATTTCAATTTTGTAACGAGCCACTTAGAGCTGTACGTTGGATATTCAGGGCTTAATCTGTAGTTCAGCCATATAGATTTTGTCCCTAGTCAGTTTCTGACTATTTAGGGTTGCTCGCCAGTGAATAAATACTTTCATCTAGCTGGTGGGGCACCCCGACTTATGACAAAAACAAACAAAAAACAAACAAACACGCGTGCTGGATATGATCACGCCAATTTCCCAGTAAGTGCCTTGACGTCATCATATTAGTGCACACGCATTTCCACCGCCCCTGTATAATTTACGAATATATATGGTAAATCATTCAGGTAATTTTCATTCGAGCATAGCCAGCAGCCACATAGTAATAACAGTAAAGTCTAAGCTACCACGTGGATATGTGGGTGATGCTGGTTTAGGATAATCGTAATAATAATAACTCTAACAATCCAACGGTTCGCATATAACTCTTTCTGGCTCAATTAACTGTACAACCAAGAGCAACTGGAGCCGTAACTTGAAAGTGATGGACGAAGCAGACTCTTGGCTTTAAATTATAATTCTCGCTGTTTAATTGTTACAACATACACCGTTTGCTTCGACAAACACTACAATTCATTATTACTTAAGAGCCTGTGACACCAGGCGGGGCTTAAGAACATTTGATATGAATATGCATGAATAGAAGACAAACTTGGTTTTCTAACTATCAGCCATTTGTTCTATTCGTCCGCAGACGACCTTCTGTCCATCCACTCAGTGTTCGTTTCGCTGCTCTATGTGAAATATGTCTAGTTTATCTGCCTGCAGGTTAGTTACTTTTGTGGCGATATATTGTAGCATGTCTGTCACCTGTTCTTTCTCTGCTATTGTAACTCCAGCCACTGATCTTTACGCCAACTCTGATCCATAGCCACGCCAATGTTTCACCGCTAAAATTTGCACTGCCTTCTCGGTTCCATGTCCCCGCAAGTCTGTCTGTTGTTACTCTGATCGCTATGTGACGTTTTTGTTGTTTCCAACGCGTCCCTTAGTTTTTATCGTATTTTGGCGTCGAGGATTTCTCTCTAATTTATATGACTTCATTTTATTTGCACTCACTATATGGCAGGTGACAGGAGCCAAGATATGCCCATGTCAATCGGGGCACACGAATTAATCGTGACGCGCTAGTTGAATTAACGGAATGGATGACAAGACACACAAAAAGCGTTAATCAGGGCTGAAACCCTGAAAGGACGATCACGTATCGAAAGCCCGATGTTGGTGAGGGCCAGTCACATCGCCGCTAGTTATTGTAGATTTATTTTATATAGAGATATCATTTTAGAATATTATTTTAAGGACTGGGTGTGACTGTAAATTGCATTCCTGGTTGGAACGATCAATTAAAGGGTATGGAAAGTTTCAGTGTTCTGTGCAGTGCTTTCGTAGTTCAATGTTATGTTAGTCAGTGGCTTCAGAATGCAGAGGAAGAAGTAGAAGGATCGTATCGTTATGGGCAATAAGTAAAACAACATGCAATCTAGACACCGTTAGATAAACGAGCCGAGAGAGCTCGACACAGAACGGAGGATTACACCTCCAGACTATAGATTTCAGATCCTCAGAAGTCAGATTCCAATCATCAGAAATAAAGAGAAGCTAAACAGGACCCCAAATGGCACTGGGATGTCCCTCACGCACCGAAATCCGACCCCTTACCGTAGGTTTCGTATGTGTCCTTGCCATTTAGCAGCCGGATCTAGACGCAAACAGCATCGTCATGTAAGTATTCATAGAAAATGCATTAATTTCAAGTTCCTTAAAGTATCACTTGGCACACCCTACATCCGCAATACTTGTGATAAGAAATATGTCGAAAGGTAATTCTTTAATCGTGACGCGCGAGTTAAATTAACGCAAGAGGTCAAAAGACACTCAAAAAGCGTTAGTCACGGCTGACTAATTTAATAAAATTGTATAAAATACACAGTATTGGTGGCGGATATTGCAAAAGATCTACAACAATTGTTGGACATTGTAGTAACCGACAGTGCAAAGAAAGGATTCTCCTTTACTATCAAGAAAAAAGTACCAACGGTGATATCAAAGAAAAAGGTGACACCAACATGTGAAATGGAAATAGAAGGGAACATTCTTAACCAAGTGGATAATTTTAAATGCCTAGGGGCATTTATAACATCAGCTGGAAGATGCACAACAGAGATTAAGAGCAGAATAGGGCAAGCAAAAACTTTATTTCAGAAAATTAAGAGTATCTATACAATAAGTCACTATCATTAAATGTAAGAAAGAATGCTGAACTGCTATATAAAATCTGTTTTGATATATGGCAGTAAATCTTGGAATGTAAACGAATAAATTAGGAAGAACTTGGTCGTAACAGAGATGTGGTTCCTGAGACGAATGTTGCGAATTCCTTGGACTGCCAAAGTAACTAACAACGACTATCTGAAAGAGGTTAATGAAACTAGAACATTATAAAAAACAATAAGAAACAAACAAACAGCTTTCTTTGGTCATGTGATGAGAAGAGAGGCATGGGAGAGAGGCAGAGACAAACGAAGAGAAATTATGCTGGATGGATTGAGACGGTAGCATGGAGGAATAACATCAGCAGAGTTAATCCAGAAAACCAAAGACCGAGATATGTGGAGAGTCAGCGGGCATTGCCCTTGGTGATGATGAAGTCGTTCGGATAATTCCAACCCCAATGTAACCAGCACCACATAGTAAGTACAGTAAAGAACCCTCGCGCCATTAGGAGCATCAGAAAAATTTTAAACGCTTTAGATATAAATAGATTCATAAAGCGCCATCGCCACCCACACAAAACCAGCAGGGACGCAGAGGTGTTTACAAGGCACCAGGGCTGGGTTCTATACTGGCAAAGACCTATTGACACGTCCTCGCCGAGTGTCCTGGGCAACAGGTCCCTTTGGGGTCCTGGCTAAAGTCAGAAGGATCGTTGATTCCTCCGAAGTCTGAGAGTGTCTGCCTGCACGGTGAGGAACCACCACTCTTCACACCAATAAGTCAGACATGGGACAACGGATACTCACGCAAACCTCAGGTCCTGTATAACATCACTTTGATGTTGGACAATAGGATGTCTTCATCCGACATACAGAACTTCACGCTGGAGTTCATAGCCATCGAACACAAGCAAGTAAGCAACAAACCCATCATTCAAAGAAACATTGATCACCAACCTCCAAGTAATTATTCAGTTTATTAATGTATACAGGCCGGTCTCCGTGACTAAGGCCTTCGGACGCGATTCGTAAGCCCGCTTACCTGCGTTAGAAACACAGCTGCGATCGATTTGGCAGCAGACCGCGTTGCACTATGTTTTAACGTGTTGGTACCCGAGGAGGTCGTTTAGAAAGCAATGGCAAACTACTGAACGTAAACTTGCCAAGACATCAACAACAGCAGTGAAGTGCTGGTGTTGATAGTGATGTCCTGTAAATAGGATATGCAGCGTATACAGGGCCGGCTCAAAACAAGTTTGCAGACGGTTGTGTTAAATAATTACAATTGTTATATATAAAACCGCCGGCTTCGTGGCTTAGAGGTTATGACTTTTCTCCGTAATCTCGTATACTCTCGTCGGTAACGTGATGACGGTTCAAATCAGCAGTGGTTCGAAACTCATCGGTAACTTACGGGGTATGTGAGCGGGCCGCTCAGAAAGCAATGGCAAACTACTGAGTGTAATCTTGCCAAGAGATCAACATACAGCTGAAAGATGCTGGTGTTGACAGCTAAGTCCTGTAAAGGATATGCTAAAAAAAAAAAATATATATATATATATATATATATATATATATATATATATATATATATATATATATATATATATATATATATATATATATATAAAACCACTATGATACATACTCCATCAGTGAAATTGCTTGTGTCTTCATATGCTAAATATACTCACACATACCAATTTCAAAGTAAATGTCAGTCAAATTACACAGGCAGAACGGATAGGCAGAAAATAGAATAGTTAGTTAGTTAGTTAGTTAGTTAGCTCGTTAGTTCGTTCGTTAGTTAGTTAGTTATTTAGTTAGTTACTTAGTTAGTTTAGTAAGTTAGTTAGTTAGTTAGTTAGCTCGTTAGTTCGTTAGTTAGTTAGCTCGTTAGTTCGTTCGTTAGTTAGTTAGTTAGTTAGTTAGTTAGTTAGCTTGTTAGTTCGTTCGTTCGTTCGTTCGTTAGTTATTTAGTTATTTAGTGAGTTACTTAGTTAGTTTAGTAAGTTAGTTAGTTAGTTAGTTAGCTCGTTAGTTCGTTAGTTAGTTAGTTCGTTAGTTAGCTCGTTAGTTCGTTCGTTAGTTAGTTAGTTAGCTTGTTAGTTCGTTCATTCGTTAGTTAGTTAGTTAGTTAGTTAGCTCGTTAGTTCGTTCGTTAGTTAGTTAGTTAGTTAGTTAGTTAGTTAGTTAGCTTGTTAGTTCGTTCGTTCGTTAGTTAGTTAGTTATTTAGTTAGTTACTTAGTTAGTTTAGTAAGTTAGTTAGTTAGCTCGTTAGTTCGTTAGTTAGTTAGTTCGTTAGTTAGCTCGTTAGTTCGTTCGTTAGTTCGTTCGTTAGTTTGTTAGTTAGTTAGCTTGTTAGTTCGTTCATTCGTTAGTTAGTTAGTTAGTTAGTTAGCTCGTTAGTTCGTTCGTTAGTTAGTTAGTTAGTTAGTTAGTTAGCTTGTTAGTTCGTTCGTTCGTTAGTTAGTTAGTTATTTAGTTACTTACTTAGTTAGTTTAGTAAGTTAGTTAGTTAGTTAGTTAGCTCGTTAGTTCGTTAATTAGTTAGTTCGTTAGTTAGCTCGTTAGTTCGTTCGTTAGTTCGTTCGTTAGTTAGTTAGTTAGCTTGTTAGTTAGTTCATTCGTTAGTTAGTTAGTTAGTTAGCTCGTTAGTTAGTTAGTTAGTTAGTTAGTTAGTTAGTTAGTTAGTTCGTTCGTTCGTTCGTTCGTTCGTTCGTTCGTTCGTTCGTTCGTTCGTTAGTTAGTTAGTTAGTTAGTTAGTTAGTTAGTTAGTTAGTCGACAGATCATCCCCATTGCACATCGAACCATTCAGTCCAGAAGTGCTCGGATACCCACCTCAGCAAATCCCGCAGCGTGTAGCGGCTAACGACACCAGTTCTGTGTTGGTTTATCAATCTTCTTTGGCTTCCTGCGTAATGTCCTTGTTTGGCAACACCTCTTTTAAATTACTGTTCTCGCAGTCTGACCATGGTTGTAGATTCACGGTCATCACTTGGTTCTCGCAACAGTCTTACTTCTCGTAGCGCATTCAAAATGTCGGCCTGGTCCATGGCGCGTCCGTTCTCCATAGTAGCCTTTCCTGAGAGCTTGTCAGTCCGCTCATTTCCTTGTACTCCCGCATGCCCTGGCACGAAGATGAAACTAATCTTTGCCAGCTGAGACCACCCCAGAGACAGCAACCACCCTCTTCGTATCCACCCCATCTCTATCCTCTTGAGCATGCTCATTGAGTCGGTAAGGAAACAAGCCCTAGTGAATGTCTGTGTTTCGAGCCATGTTATCGCTTTACTTACTGCCATGACTTCCATAGTCAGGCTACTTGTGGTCTCAGTGAAAGCACCAGAGTCCTGCTTCACAATTCTCCCTCCGGCCTGGCCGTAAAGGCCCATGAGCTTCTCACATGTCGGACGACCGACCCATCTGTGTAGATGACAGCATCACCGTCTAGCGAATTCTCGAAAATCAACGCTTGTACTTCAGCCTCCACAGCAACCGGATTTTCTTGTCTGCATTTTCGGTCTGGTTGTATACAAACAGAAAAGGACGTACATAAATCTGTTGGCCATTGTACCCAATCCTCGCCAGGTTCTAAGTCCTCCAGTGAACACACCTGTTGAAGAATGTCTTCGGCTTGACCCATCCACTACTTTCCTCTTTTTCACTATACAGTGGATGTTGTGTGTTTGTGTTAACTCTGGGGTAGGCACTTGGTCTGCAAATTTGTATTCTGTCTTCAATGGTTGGAAAATCAAGAAGGTAGCGCATCGTCCTGCATGCTGTATCTCTTGTACAACAAAGAATAATGCGCATAGCTTCGTTCTGTATCCTTTCCATCCTTCCTATATGCTTACGACTGAGAGTCATAATCGCCATCGCATACTCACAAACAGACATGACCAGCCCCCCGTATAGAAGACATAGATGACGCTGCTCATAGTTTACTGCCGCCATCATCCACATCGCAGCCATACCCCGCTTGGCGTTTATTATCACCTGGTCTATGTGCTCATTATAAGCAAGGCTTCGATCAAAACATATCCCCCGGTAATTCACTACCTGCGTTCTCTCCACAGTCTCTGAACACAGATTTACAGCTGGTGTTGGAGTGTTGACAATATGATTATTCAAAGAGAACCATGTTACTGATGCATTTGTTGGGTTGACCATTGCCCCAGCTTCAGCACACCAAGTACTTATGCGATTGAGTTCGGTTTGCAGTTCCACAGAAACCTGATCTCTTTCCTTACCCTGACGATACAATAAAATATCGTATGGGTATGACAATGTCTTAAAGTTGGTGACAACTGGTAAGATCGAGGGGAACAGACCAAGGGGAAGACCTAGAAGCAAGTACCTAGATGGCTTGGCCTTGTGGCATGGTCGAGACAGAAACACGGAGCTGATCCACGACTCTGGTGATCGAGTGAGATGGCAGAACATGACCGCCCACGCTTACCGGCATGGCACATGATGGATGGATGGATGACAATGTCCTCCCGGGTCCAGTGATTTGCTCGCTGCTGATTCTCACAGTGTACGCGTTGAACAGCACCGGAGATAATGGTGATCCCTGTGGTAGGCCAGGATATATTGTTGTTGGTTCCGAAGTCCAACTGCGACATCTAAACACTACTTTCCGATTGAAGAGGGCTGCAGCGATCCACCTAAGGAGGAAAGGATTTATCTTGAGTTCAAGCAGCTGAAGCATTAAGAAATCCAAAGGTACTCTGTTGTAAGCGTCCTGCAGATCAATCGCTGCAGCAAATATTTCAATGCCTAAGTGGAAACCTTCATAGACTTCATTGGCAAAATCTGCTGCATTGGTCCAGGTTTCTTTTGTTTTGGATGGTACCCTACTAGGGTAGGTGGGAAAACACCTTGCCTCTCTAACTAGCTTGATATTTTTTCTGGCAATTAACTTCTCCAACAGCTTGCCTTTTGTATTCTGGATGGTTATTACTCGATTTCCCTGAATTTTTGTGTGGTCTTTGCCAGGCTTCGGCAAGGGAATCAGATAGCTGCGTAACCACTCCTCCTTGATGCTAGCACTCCCTATATTGTTGTTGTACATGTCTGCTAGTTCCTCTAACTCCATGTCGGTACACCTATTGATGCCGTCGTATCTTATGCCATCTGGCTCTAGAGCGCCGTTTTTTTTTTTTTAATCGTCGAAGCACATCCTTGATGTCTTTCACTGTCATTGTGTCTTCATCCGAAATGTTATTGGCCTTGCACCTGTCTGAGATTATCTCCTTGGCAAGATTTCGACCTCTCATGTCTGTCTGGTTGCTCTGATCTAGATAGCGTTCGAAGAGGGCTTTGCCCTTGTTCTCGTCAGTCCTCTGCCAGATGAGGTCAGCACCGTGGAAGTCAGAAATTATCTTATTCTTGACTACCCCACTCATGCTTTTATGCAGTCGCCAGAACAATTTCAGTGACCTGTCTGTGCTTACACTTTGACATACCTCTGCCCATTTTTCACTTTTAACCACCTTAAACAGTTTTTTGAAATAGCTTACTTTTGCGTGCATCTCTCTTTCTAAGTGCATGCAGGGACTACGATGGCCAATTCTGTTCTTCTTGGCGTTTTGCCATTTACTTACAGCACTACGCCTATCCACTCAGGCCTTCGCCACCTCAAAATTCCACCAAGGTGGCTGCTCCCAGCTATTTTTCCTGCCCTGAAGCTTTCTGCGCTTGTCTAACCTTATTTTACTCACCACATCTTGACCTGTACTGTCGTACTGGAAAGTCTTGACCGTTGACTTATGCTGCCTGGTTCTGCCTTTCTCCACCCATATGCTGCAAGGGTGGTGGTCGCTGCCGTGGTACCCTAGGACGCCCCATCTACAAACTGTAGTGAGTGAAGGAGATCAATAGCACTGTCCTCATCACCTGGACGGCTTGCTGTCCTGGTGACACAGCCACTGTTGATACAAACCAGGTCAATGGTTTCAAGTGCATTCTCGAGACCTTCCCCCTGTGTGTTGGAGGAAATGTTTCCCCTTGATCTGCCTTTAGCGTTGTAGTTAAGATGGTTGTTGACATTTTCAGAAGTAGTTGTGACACACATGTGTAACGTGTATCAATTTTCATAAAAAGACACACTAGTCTATTTAACACTATCGTGGCAACACCGACAATAAAACACATGACAGCGATTTATGTATTTGAGTTATAAGAATTCATTATGTTAGTTTATATCCGTGTCTTTACATTAATTTGCTGTAGTATACACGTAAAAAGATACAGCGAAATATGTCAGGCAACAAATTGTGCAATTATGCAAATTCACACCAGGATATATGAATGTAGTCGGACATTGCCCGGAAAACGATATGTATCATATACCTGTATAAGTAAAATACAGAAAATATGTATGAGTCGTATAGTGAAATAATGAATGCTCGAAAGCATTATAGCACACATAATATTCTTATTAAACTGCTTCATAGAATACGTGAAATAAAAACCACACACACACACACACACGCAGACACACACCTACATATACACTCACACACAAATAATTACTAATTGAGTATAAATTAACTATTCAAAACAGAGACTTAAATTAGGATAGAGAACCTGTATGTAGATTTATTTTAATGTACAGACTAATGATAAGCTATAGTATCACCGATAGAAGAAAAAACTTCAATCCCAGGATAAATTAGAAACGCACCAGGGCTGTTTGCACTCCCGAGGACTATGCTATCGATTTTATAAAATGATGATAAAACAGCTTTTACAGTAAATCAATAACGTGTACACCTACTCAGGTTTGCGGACAATAAGGCTGTTATAGCGGAATCAGAACAAACATATTACAAACTGATAACTAAGATAACGTAATACGTCCAAAATAAACATTCAGATAACTGAAACCATTACAATTGCAAAAATACAAGTATTTGGACTAAATATTGAAGGACAACTCACTAAACAAATGTTAACGATAGTTTCTGGGCCAAAGTATAACATAATATACGCGACACGAACAAGATAATTAACTTAGAATTTTTTTTTTTTAATTCGCATATCCTTTTACAGGACATCGGTGTCAACAACAGCATCTTTCAGCTGTCTGTTGATTTCTTGGCAAGATTACGCTCAGTAGTTTGCCATTGCTTTCTGAGCAGCCGGCTCAGTTATCCCGCAAGTCACCAGCGGGGGACGAACCGTTCCCAGTTTTCGCCCGCTACGAGACTCTGCATGATAAACGGGATTACAGAGAAAGTGGTGTAACCCCTCGGCCAGAAAGACCGGCAACTTAGAATTACAACGGCAAAAGCCAGTTTTTGAGATAAACAGAAAAAGCAGGCGAGGAAAAACATACAATAATGCTTTTAGATTAAAAAAACAAATAATAATCCTTCGCATATGCATTGCCCAATAGCACTAGTATGGGCCATCAGCAAAGGTGACGAGATTCGTCCAAACTGGAGCTATCCTGAGGTGAAAACAATAAAGCCAAAACCGTGGAAAGGTAAAGTACAAGAAAATTTCTCAAAACTACAGACAAGCTACGGTTATAGTATCAGCATGACTACTACTAGCGTCCTGACGGAAACGGACCTTTGCGCCGAGGACAAGTTCTGGCAAGGGACACAGCTACTTCCCAGGCCAAACTATTGTTCTCGAACCGACCTCTCCACACATGTCTGCCCCTCCCATTCTTTCCAGTGTAACTTCGAGTATAATTTTAAATTCTAGGTTACTATTAGTATTATTTTGTACCCGTTAGGGCGGCCTAGTGACCAGTGTCGGCAAGAAGGAATACGGATACAGAAGGACAGAATGATGTGCGTGTGTGTGTGTGTGTGTGTGTGTGTGTGTGTGTGTGTGTGCGCGCGCGCGCGTGTCTGTGTGTATTTTAATATATATATATATATATATATATATATATATATATATATATATATATATATATATATATATATATAATATGTTAGCTTTAATCGCAGTTCCAACTTTACGGCAAAGGGTCACCTCCATAATGCTCCATTCCTATTCTAGTGAATATCACAGAAAATGCTCCTTACTGCCCCATGTGAATAGTGGAACAAACAGCAGTACCGACAAACCAAGAGCACGCACAGGCAAGTACATGCATAAGACCGCTGCCAGAATGCCACCACAACAGTCCGCCACAAAATTACAGCTCATCGTAGATGGAAGCGGCAGTCACTAGAAAAGCAGCAGCTTCACACGCATTATTGGATAATGCAAAACTAGCTAATTCATCAACCGGCCACTGAAGTTTTCTGAACACGCAGTTAACAATACAAACAACCGCGAACAGATGTAAAAGCACTGCACGCGAAATCCACAGCTCACCGTGTCTCTCCAAGCACGTAGCGCAGTAACTAGGCGACGGAACCATGTACTAACAGTCCAAAATGAGGCAAATGCGAAAGCAAGCCGTAGCCTGAAGCAAAAACATTCCAGAGGCTTTAACAGCTCAACCGCCTATCCGTCATATTGGACCGGAAGTCAAATATACATGTGTGCGTTAGAAAACTGAAGTTACGCCTAAAATGAGTAAAATTTATAGAATACGTTAACTAGTGGGGACTTTTCAAACATTGGGGTCACGAGCAGCGGTCTTCCCCTCTCCACCCTCACATCCCCTTTACTCACCCTTAGTGCATCATCATCGAACACTATTACCAGAGTAGTTGACGTCCAGCGCCCGATGGGTGGCACTGTGTAGTGTCATTTCGTATAATTGTACAATGTTGTAGATGACAACTGATTTTCATCTCGAGCTCTCTCTTGCTCTCGTATCATATCTTCTTTGATGCAGCGCCAGAGCTGGTAACCTTTAATATTCTGCCTTTCTTTATATGTGGCACACGACGTTGAGCTCACTGTCTGTTTGATAGCATCACTTCTTACTTTTAGTTACGCCACACACATACATCCACACAACCACACTCACCCACCCACCCAAACACACACACACACACACACACACACACACACACACACGTGCTTGTGCGTGCGTGTAACTATAAGTGAGGATCCTGCATTATTTATGAGACACGACACTGTTAAACGTAGCCATGTTACAATCACATAACAACAAAACTTATCATTAGCGAACATTCACTACGTTACACCAAGCTGCCAGTGCTCTTATGTTGACAGTGTCATTAGTATAATTATGATGAAGAATCAACATCACTAAAAAAAAAAAAAAATTCACCAGCTAATACGCAGTAAGCTACACCAAGTTGCTCTTGGTTTCACTTTGACATAGGGTTTAGTGTGGTTATGATTAAGAATCACTGCTCGTGGGGACAAGGCCGTAAGTCGCCCGGTCTTCCCCAGCATAGGTCGAAGGATGTGGTGTCTGACTGTGCTCGTTGCTTCCTTCCCGGCTTGTGATCATCGCGACCAGCTCCGCAACCCATTCCACACCTCAGTAGCCGCATTTGAGGAATCACCCTGAGGTGTGTCAGTATTCACACCCCCCTCCCCCCAAAGAGTAACTGTCCCTTTTACACACCTAACACTGGGAATATGGAGGTAGAGCTATATTCTTATACAGGGTGATGTGGCCGGTATCACACCGGTCGCCTTTACTTCCCAAGACATTTCCTGGTAACCATTTTAGACTGAGTCGACATGGGAGCATAGGTCAATTTGAAAAGTTCTAAACCGCACCAAAGTGTTGCAGTAGCAGCCTTGACTCCAATTCTCACACTAGAAGTTGTTATATGAAACTTGTCTGATAAGATTTGTTATTCGTGGTGATAGATTTGCCGCTTACTCTAGTACGCTGTGGCGAAGTGATCAAGCCGTTTGACTCGTGCTCCGAAGGTTGTGGGTTCGATTCCGGGCCGCACCCTTCGGTTTACGAGTTAAAATGTTTCGGAGACTCCTGTGGGTCGTCGTTAAAAGCTACGGAGTTCGTGCTTTGTGCGATGCTTTCCGCGCTGCGGAAAGAGACCGAGCCATATGGGATAAAACCCGGTGCGATGAAGTCGACCCTGTCGACTTTTAAGCGACTTATAGTAGAGAAAACAACTTCTTGGCTGAGCAGCGCTGATCCATCATTTAGAAATGGAAGAAATGTTCACTTGGGTTATTGCAGATTGAAACCTGCCAATGATTTAGTTTGCCTTTGTCATATTCCTACATTGGCATATGGTACCACAACATCCAGCTTAAGAATGGAGGTGGAGGCAGTCACTGTGGCTCTCCGCTGGATGGAGAATACGACACACATACACATCGTGATTGTAACTGACTCAGACACACACACACATATTCATTGTGGCTTTTTAAAAAGACAACTAAACCATAAGACTAATAGTTATGTAAATACGTAAACTATAAATGTCTGCCGCCTTAGGACATGTAAACGAATTAGATGGAGCAGTGATTTGTGCTTTTGTAGAGCAACTTTGCATACCACGTGCACTAAGTTAAAATGACCCTAACTTGTAGGTGTGCCCCGCTTCAACTGTCCAGATAATTTTGGAACATTTTTCATAGGAGTCCGCCAGTGTTACTCCAACCCTTCTTGAGAATAGACTAATCTTAGACATGGATAGTCCCTACTCGCATGACTTAAGTCATCAGCACTGCCATGTACCACAGATACATGTTTCCCATATCCTCACTACTTAAGCCCTCTTCTCTCTCTCTCTCTCTCTCTCTCTCTCTCTCTCTCTCTCTCTCTCTCTCTCTCCCCCCTTACCCCCCCCCCCCCCCAACGACATTTGTTTTGTTTCCCACGCCTTTCCTTTGGCTTTTCCTTCTCTGTACTATTTCTTCTTGTAAAATACATGCACGATGCGGATTTGTTAGTAGATCTTTCAACCCATGCTCTGAATTACTGTGCTTCCAGTATTTGAGGTACAACTATCCCGGAACAGTCATAACATCTGGTGGCAGGTGCCTTGAATAGAGTAGAACAAGAATTTCCATGGCGAAGGTACCTTTTGCAAAATGAAAAACATACTGATAAATAAAAAAAATAATTGCAACGAGAAAAAGGGTGTTGAAGTGTTACATAGAACCTGTACTTTTGTATGGATGTGAAACCTGGATAATAAGCAGACAAGCTGAAAAACATCTAAAGGCAGTGAGCATGTTGTTTCTGAAGAAAATGCAAAGAATACCATGGACAGACAGAAAAACAACCCACTGTGTAAATACTACAAGAGGTCAATAAAAATCGTAAAGTTAGTTACATATCCTTTACAGGACGTAGCAGTCATACGAGGCATGTTTTGGCTGTTCGTGATTCCTTGGCAATTAAAAGTTCAGTAGTTTGCCATTGCTTTCTGAGCGACCTGCACTCATACCGTTTCATTAAAAACCAACGTAAGGCGGTCTGCTGCCAAATCGCCGACAGCTGTGTTTCGAAAGCGGGCATGCGGATTACGAACTTCGTCCGTAACACCTACGCTACGGAGCGGGCAAGCTAATTAGATAAATTAGACGTAGACAGTACACATTTTTGGGGCAAATGTAATAGTCTAATACACTATATTTCCAAATTAACAAAATATGCATGCACTTCGAACACATGTCTAACACCATGCATGGCTACCGTAATCAAACCAGCATACTTCTGCTGATCAACAAGACACACAGAATGATCGATATTCACGGTTTAATTGTTGTTATTTTCAGACTGTTTTGCTTATCTGATGTTTATTACCTATTTGTAGTCAGTATATTTAGCTTTAATTCATACGTATTATATTTTCTCATATGCTGTGTACCCTGCGTTTCATTGCCATCGTAGACTTAATTTGTCCTGTATTATCATAATCTTTTCATACACTTATTATATTTCTATACCCCAAATTTATCGTTTTATATTTTCAATATATTTATTGCGTCCATATCCATAATCTCATACGTGAACGCTCCATGCCTGTTTCAGATTCTTCTATTTCCATCTTTATTACAATACATCCATGTTTTTACTTCATTACGTATATAGAGGCACCGCTAGTGCCAAGCGGATATCGCCGTTGGACTGTGAAGTGTTAAGCCTTAGCGTATTTTAAGCCACGACATTTGAGGTGAATTGGCCAGTTCCCTTTCTCGTCATCTTTGTTTCCAAGACGATTCCAAGAAAATCCCCGGCCACCAAAATTTGTAAAGCTGGGTTGACCCCCCCAGAGCCGTACTGGTTATTTTATTTTTAAAAATAATAAATTCTGCCTCGACTAGGGATTGAACATGGCAGACAAGCGCTTTATGTACAAAAACGTTGCATGTTCTTTGTAGGGTGTTGTGATCAACCCCAGGTTGATTTCCTAGTACGTTCATTAGCTTGTCATTGCCTTCTGAACTAGAAGTCAAGGTTGAAGTCCAACTGACCGGTGTGTGGAATTAACCCACAACCCCACCAGCAACGCACAGGAATGATAAATATCATATATACTATAATACAGTGTGTGTTTTTAATGACTGTGCAGTGCTTAAAAATATTGCCGGTCCAAGGTTTGTAGTCACCCTCTGTAAAGTTCATGCAACATAACAGGTCAATACAAAACTTGGACCGGCAATATTTTTAAACACTGCACAGTCATTGAAAATACACCCTGTATTAGCAGCGCAGTTGGGAGGGTAGGAACCTTATCATGGTGCAAGGAAATGCAACCTAAAGATTAAATGTCATGGTGTAACTGAGGGGACTGAGTGCAACGTACGTAGGTCAGTATGCCCCATAGTTCCCCTAACCAACAGCCCAGTGCTCTCGGGTCAGGTCAAAGCACTTAGTAACACACATGCAATTGCGTAGAAGAGAGCAGGAGTTTTATTAGGTTTATTAAGTTTATTACGTTTGGTAGGTAAAATTAAATAAATTAGTGCGCGAGAAACACAGCGGAAAACGAGTCGCGAACATCAACCTGTCAATCTTGTCACAAAAATGACAAGTTACAGAAGCTCATTTCGAAGCTAGAACTTTATAAACAGAATCGAGTCGCATTCTATCGTAAGAGTATTTAAGACACGAAGGGAGAAATACACGGGGAGTGGTTTTAGATCTTGGCTGTTGTTGTTGACTTGACAAGACAATGGGATATATAAATAAAAGTGAGCAGTTTGGCTGCGAACTCTAACGGCGTGTATAGGTGCCAAAACCAGCCGTAGAACATACCCAATTATAAGACGCTATAAGATACGGGCCGGTCTTCCTGGCCAAGGAAGTAAACGACTTTCTCTGTAATCCCGTTTATCCACGTAGGGTAATGCAGCGCGCGAGAATTGGAAGCGGTTCTCGCCGTGTTGGTAACTTACGGAACAAGTGAGCCGGCCGCTCAGAAAGCAATGGCAAACTACTGAGCGTAATCTAGCCAAGAAATCAACGACAGCGGTAAAATGCTGGCGTTGACAGCGATGTTCTGTAAAGGATATGCGGAGGAAAAAAATAAGATACAGAACGGACGCTCATACATCAATATTTCACAGATGTCATGTTGGCTGTGTGGGAGTCTCCGTGGCGAAGTTGTCAAGCCGTCTGCCTCGGGCTCCGAAGGTTGTGAGTTCGATTCCGGGCCGCATCCTTCAGTTCACGAGTGCATTTTTTTCGGACGACTCCTGAGGGTCGTCGCTTGAGCTACGGAGTTCGTGCTTTGTGCGACTCTCTTTCTGCGCTGCGGAAAGAGACTTAGCCATATGGGATAAAACCCGGTGCAATGAAGTCGACCCGGTCGACTTTTATGCGACTTATTTTTATGTTGGCTGTATTTGTTGTGTTGTAATCAACGGACTATTACCGCATTTATTAATAAAGATTGAAACAACAGAACTTGTGGTGTCTACTTTTTGGTTAACCACGGTAAACCACGGGCCATTTATATTTATATGATATTACCTCCATCCTCACATTGTGGTTGTCCCAAATGTAGTGGCTAATTGTGCATTAACAGTATTATCTCATCGACTGTGCAACAATGGCACTGAGACCAGGCCTTAAGCCTTGGTTGGCAACTGGTCTAGGATAAAAGCTCCGACATGTAAACGGTTAGAATATTGCTTTGCTGATCCGGCAGCTTCTGCAGCTGGTCTCTTTTCCAGAAGTACTGGTGTTACTTTTCTTCAGGAGTAAACTAAATAGTGCAGCAGACTGTCGCGTTGTGTTAAAACGTGTTGGTATGGGAGCCTGTCGTTCAGAAAGCAATGGCAAACTACTGAACATAAAACTTACCTAGTACATCAACGGCAGCTGAAAAATGCTGGTGTTGACTGCAACGTCCTGTAAGGGATATGCAACATTTAAAACAAAACTAAATAGACCGAGAGAGGATCATGCTGCATGGCAACATATGGTCTCTACAATTCAGCTCAAACTTTGTGCTATGGAGAGAATATTATTCATTTTTTTAAAAAAAACTACAATGCAACAAACTATCGTCTGTGAAGGCTGCAAGATGCCAGTAGTAGGCCTAGTAGTACTATAATATACGATGTGTCCTTTATTTTTTTTTTTAGTATGTACATTTCATTCCATTCATTTAACATTTTATCTTCGTTTCCGTCGTCTTCATTGTAATTCAAAACGGTGTTCCTGTAGTGAATTTGAATAACGAAGACACAAACAATAGAATGCACTATTTATTGCCTAAGCCGGCTTTCTGCAAACATAAAGATATGATAGTCAGTTTAAAATTACCATGTTAGGCAATTCAAATTACTGTGTGAAAGTGTGTGTAGTCTATTTCCGCTTGAATAATCTATCTTATTGCGTTAATTTATGTTGTGTGATTTCTGCAGTACGATGTACTTGACGAGATGCAGTGAAATATGCCAAGCAATAAATCGTGCAATCTATTGTTTGCGTCATCGTTATTCATTTTAATTAGCCTTTTGTGTTCACTTGAAAAAAACTTTAAATGGAAAAATTGCGTATATTTTGCGATGTATTTGTTGATATTACAACACACCCGTTATTGCGATGTATTTGTTGATATTACAACACACCCGTTATTGCGATGTATTTGTTGATATTACAACACACCCGTTATTGCGATGTATTTGTTGATATTACAACACACCCGTTATTGCGATGTATTTGTTGATATTACAACACACCCGTTATTGCGATGTATTTGTTGATATTACAACACACCCGTTATTGCAATGTATTTGTTGATATTACAACACACCCGTTATTGCGATGTATTTGTTGATATTACAACACACCCGTTATTGCGATGTATTTGTTGATATTACAACACACCCGTTATTGCGATGTATTTGTTGATATTACAACACACCCGTCATTGCAATGCCTATTAAACCATGCCGCGGCTGTGACTTAGGGGCAGTAAACACGTTTCACTAATTCCCAGCAGAAGGTTCGAAATCAGCTGCAGACGATTTGGAAGCAGAACGCCTTGCGATGATTTCAAAGACGTGAGCGGTGGTCTTTTAAAAAGCAATGGCAAGCTACTGAACATAACAACTGACTAGTAATTCACCTACTATTTACGTCCTTTAATTTATCTCCTATGGACAACAATCCTTTTCAAATTAATTTCCGATATGTCGCTGATTTGGTCACATGATTTTTAATCTGAGGCTGAAATGACCCCTAATTATAACCTCACTTATGAGGTTGAATGGGGTAGGGATAATGGGAAAATAACTGACTAGTAAATCACAAACAGCCAAAAAAGTCTGGGGTTGAATACGACGCTCTGTAAAGGACATACGGCTAATTTTATTAGCCCGCACAGATGACTTGCTTAAATGTATATTGCCAGTGACACAGAACTCGCAAACTAAACCAGGACTATAATTCCCATTATAATGTGATCCAAGAAAGACATGAATTACCACCACGAATAAAAATATTATTATTAAAGACAACGTGCACTTACTTACCTCCCAGAATAAGTACAGAAAGCACTAGAAAGGACAACATTTTTGTGAATATATAAGTGTTGTTCCGTTGTTTACGTTGCGAATGACTTTACATCAGCTTGTTAACTGTTCCCATGAATGAACAAACGGCAAGTCAGGTTGCACACAGGACACGCTCGTTTTAAATCTACCTTTCGGCGTCGTTAAATCTCCGCACTTAACGCAAACTCATGATCTCTGACAGTGTTACTAACTAGATCCGGTCATTGAGTGTGCTGTAGACTAGTGCACCGCGCGGTGTTTGTAGTACGGCTGTGAGAGGTTTTCATAATGTCTCATTCACAGGTTCTAAATCTTCCCGCCTATGGAGGTACACAGCTCAGCTGCGTATTGATTAGTGCCTTTGCACTGTGATCCTGGTTCAATCCCTATCAGACGTAGGATTTATTTTTTTCAAGAATATGGCTCTGAAGTCAATCTAGCCTCAAAACAATGCGTGCCGGGTAATTTTCTGAGAAAGGAAAAGCGACGAGGAAGGGAACTCCGATAGATGCAATTCCTTTTCAGGTCCTAAGCGACATGAACTCCCTGCATGGGACTTACGAGTCAAAGCTCAGTTTGCAAACGTCCCAGGTATTATGTTGAATGGATGTCCTCTTAGTCGAGAGAGTAAATTGAAGTTCTTGGGTATCACCTTTGACAGGTGTTTGTCTTTTAAGGATCATGTGGAGGCTTTGGTGGTGAAGGCTGGTAGAGGACTTAATGCATTGAGGGCTATGGCAGCAACCGGGGTAGATAAGAGGATGTTGTACAGGCTCTTTCAGCAGTTACTAATTTCTGTCATTGAGTATGGTTTGGGGCTGCTGACAGTATCAAAACGCCAGCTTGAACGGTTGGAGCGAATACAGAATGCTGCCATGCCGTTAATCCTGGGGTGCACAAAGGACACACCAATTATATGCATGAGGCGCTACCAACAATGACGGACAGGCATAGGGTCCTTCAGGCCAAATGGTACCTGAGAGTTGCCGTAGACAGGGATCACCCGCTGCATGCAGCAATGGATATGGTCAAGGGTCATAGAATAAGACGAGGCAGGTCCTGGATGGCACAGGCAGAACTTTCCATACTTCAGGTGTGTGATCAAGAGACCATCAATCGTGAAAGAGAGTGGATTGAAGTTCCGGAAGACATGACGGACTGGCACAATGTAATAATAACACTGGGTCGTGAGTGCAGAGAATGGGCAGCGGGCCGCACAGAGTTTGAAGTGCAACAGCTGATCCAGAGCAACACACATCAAGGTGACATAGTCATCTACACCGATGGGACAGTGGTGAAAAACATACGTAGTGGCTGGGACTTTATTGCAAAGGCTAATGGGCGAGTCTTGAAAAAGGAGAGTTTGGCATATGAGACTACGACCTCCAGCATGAGAATGGAGATGGAGGCAGTAACAGCGGCATTCCGTTGGCTAGAGGAGACTACTGCAACACACGTTGTATTCATTACGGATTCAAAGAGTATACTTAGCAAGGTGGAGAAAGGAATGTTTCGTGTGGAATGGCTCTCGTCGCTTCAGAGGTCACAGATTGTGAGAATTGTATGGATATTTTGCCCTGGCCATGAGGGTGTACGGGGACATGAACAGGCTGATATGCTAGCAGGGAATGCACCTCTTGGTGGTATTTTGCCTATGGACAAGGGGGAGGTGGCCGTGCGCTTGTGGGACCAGGTGGAGAAGGCGGAGGAAGAGATTGAGAACCCATATGTAGAAAGAATGAGATTGCGGGGGATCGGCAGGGGTTCTGGAAGAATCTCAAAACTGGGAAGATCAGGAGAACTTTTAATCAGATAGCGGTGGGAACGATTAGTAGTATGACTCTTCGCTGGCTGTTGAACGAGGGACGGATCACGTATGAGAATGTCCTGAGTGCAGCGATGTCGGTTCTTAACTCACCTCAACTCAACTCAGTTTTCGAGAGGATACACAACCAGCAACTAACCAATCAAGCAACCGAGCAACCAAACAACCAGCTAACACTCCCAAGTTCCCATTGAAAAATATTTTGCTGAATAATGAGAAATAGTAGTGGCGTTACATTTGGCCGGATAAAGTAAAGATATCGCAATGTTTTGTTTGTTCCACATGAAGCAGTATTATATTCTCGCCTATCTAGTTGTGTAGGATGTGTTCTCACATTATTTTCTAGCCTCTCTGCATTATTTGACAAGATCTCAAGTGCTTTGGTCCAGAATGGATCACATGTCTTTCTGCAGTCTTCATAATAATTTTGTAGCTGCTCCAAGTATGGTGTGTGAGATACAGCCCTAGGGGCTGTCAGTATCTGTCTTCACTTGTTACTGATATGCTTTCATTTGCCTGAATGTTCCTTTGTGTTCTTTGTTTTACTTCCAGGGGGTATTTGTCACTGTCGTCAGTTATTTTGTTTCTGCGATCTACAGTATGAAAAAAAAAGGGGGGGGGGGGGAGGGGGGTAACTGGGATAACTGTTATGCCAACAAGAGCTCTCAGTGTACAGGCGTGTTGCGTGTCTGCAGAGATTGTATCGATGTGTGTGTGTGAATCCACTTGTTCTGTGTAGGATTGTTGATGTTGATAAAGAGCAACATTACAGCGCAAATAAGCTTGCATTTGCTACAAAGTTTCTCCGCGCCACTGCCAATTTATAGTATGTATATCCCAAATACGGCATGTGTGCAGTGAAATATATGACTGTCATTAACATCTCTACCGCAAATGTTAATTTAGTTGTTTTTTAAAAATTAATTTGGTGGGTATTAAATGTTAAATAGAATATACTGTAGTTTATTGCGCCATAAATGTATCTTTTGGGGTGTCCTTTTCATTGTTGTTATGCTTTGGACTTATCTTTGGACAGTGTTCCTCAGAATTGTATCAACACCAATGCACTTACCACTTTTGCATCTGCGCATTGAATAGACTGATAGGGGGTAGTCCTTGTCAATTAGAAATGCAAATTATATATTATCATGTAAAATATTACTTAATTGACTAATTGTTTTTCTCAGTCCACAGATGCTTGCTTGCTTGCTTGTGTTCGCTGGCTGTGAACTCCAGCGTGAAGTCCTGTATGTATGTCGGATAGTGACATCCTGTTGTCCAACATCAGTGTGATGTCATACCGGACCTGAGGTTTGCGTGAGTATCCGTTGTCCCATTTCTGGCTTATTGGTGTGCAGACTGGTAATTCCTCGCCGTGCAGGCAGATACTCTCCAACTTCTGAAGAATCAGCGATCCTACTACGTTAGCCAGGACCCTGAAGGGACCTGTTGCCCAGGACGCACGGCGAGGACGTGCTAGTAGGTCTTGGCCAGTATGGGACCTGGCCCTGGTGCCTTGGAAACACCTCTGCGTCCAGTCCACAGATGTTAACTAGCATGGTGTTAAATGTTTCCCTGTAGGTGTATTTTGTTCGAGGAGCCATAGATATACTAATACTCGACGCGAACCTTTTAAGAAGTGGCGTCTGAACTCATAAGAGTTCGCTTTGTTTCTATGTTTGAATCTTATATTTTTGGGATGTTTGCTTTTAGTGCTTTCTTCCAAAAGCAGAGAATTATTCGAACGCTGCAAGTCCATGATAATAACCAACACCACACGCCATGGACTATAAAAATAAGAATTTTGTTACGCCTTTCTATGATAGTTATGAACCTGTTGTAGTTTCAGCCAATATTTTGTTGTATTTAACTTAATATAAATCATATATATTTAGCAACCTACACTGAAGTCCTTATATATATATATATATATATATATATATATATATATATATATATATATATATATATATATATATATATATATATATATATATATTGACACAAAGTGAATGTTGACTAAGTGACAGATAAGAGTGGCTATGGTTGTGTCTAGGGTATGTCCTTGTAAAATGTAATGTTGAACAACCGATTAACCAAGATGCATCCCAACCAAACACCAATCAGTGAACAAGCGTTAATTTGCGCACATAATATTCCTTTAATTCTGAATTAACACAGACACATGTAGCATATAAATCCAGGAACAATAATTCTCTAAGAATATATCTCCATCCCAATGGAACACTTCGAATAACATTGCCTCTCAAGGCTACTAAAATCTCGTCCCACACGACAGGTATACTAGCCTCTCTCTAGGCCCGACTCAAAGTAACCCACTATGGGTCTCGAATTCCACTCACTATCCCTGGAACCCACAGTGCGGAGTTATCTTCCAAACTCCGTCACAATTCTTCACTTTATCAGACCACTACCTTCTCCTGGTCTGGTCTACACTCAACGCCTCTCAGCTCGGAGTCTACACATCAACTGCCCCGTCAATCTTTGTCCCTCTCAATTCAACAATTCTATCCCCCACAATGCTTCACACACAACACACAACCTCACTGCTCCAACTGTCTGCCTCACCAGCTGACTTCTTCTCAGCTCCCCCTTTCAATTACTGTCTTCTCGTTTTCGCCCTCTGGGGGACTTACTATCCGCCCTATTTTATCTCGTGAACTGTTTATCTTGTACGGCCACTCACCTTAATGCCACTGAACACAGGCATGTGACACTACCCCACCCTCAAAAGAAAACATCGTTTTCAAATGTTGGGAGACTAATACTTATCAAATATGTGACCCAGACACATTGCCTGGGTAGTCGTAAGTATAAATCCAAATTACTCTAGCTACCACACTAAATAATACATCAAATGCCCATAGTACACTCCCCTATTCCCCACACATAAATACAAAACAACTTTCTATCTTGTGTACCAATGCATGAACTACTACATCACATAATAATAATAATACGTCATAGGAAAGCATTATACTTATGTACCCACAGGTCTCTTTCTACTTCACGAACACACAATACTATTTGTGTACCGATCCTATATCAGGTGGTTCTGTTCTTGCATTAACCCACCTCTGATTCCTGTCGATGCTGTGTCTACCTTTCATGTACCCATGACTCATGGTACCTCTACAATTACAACATCTGTTTGCTATCCCTAGCCCTGGGTCAGTAATGTCGCTAACACTCTTTAGACCTAACTCAACTTTTCTATCTGCATATTGCACCGTTACACTTGAGTCTCTGTTTAGTCTGAACTCTTTATTCAATCTTGGCCCATTTATCTGGCACCTTGCTTTCTGCTGCATATGCCTTATGCCTATGTGCCCTGCACATGCACTATCCTGAGCTGTTCTAGTATATCGGTCTCTATGTGCTAAAGGTACTGCTCCTTGCCCACGTGCAGTTCTGCTATCTGAAAAGCTGCGAGTGAGAACATTGTTCTTCCTCTCGAAACACCATCTACCCTTCCCTGACTGACTATTTTCTACTCTACTACATCCTTGGGAACATTTGTTCAGAGTAGTATCTTGTCTCTGGGAGCCACTAGCACTATATTTGGGATCCATTCTCATCTGCTCAGCTGTACTATCCTTGTCCTGAGTTCCTGTGTCTACTTCAAGTGCATCTTCTACCTCAGCTATACTCTCTAATTTAGGTCCTCTTGTGGTAACTACCTCATTACTGCTTACACTATATTTTTGGTCCCAATAAACTACTTCCTGTTCTGTACAATCTTTAACTCCTATAACATTTCCTATGATCAAATCAGCCACTGGTGAGTCCAAAACACACGCTGTCACTCTTCCAGTGATATATGGTGTTTTTACTGTTATTATGGCTAATGGGTAGAATTCTACTGTCCCATTAAATGTTATGGATCTAATCTTTTCCCCTGTATAATCCGAGGTATGCACTAAACTCTTTCTCACCCCGATGGACGTACATCCGGAATCCCTAATTGTTAACGCTGGCCTATCATTAACAAACCCATGATGCATCTTCAGACTTCCTCCCTCATGCACTGCTGATCCTGCTTTAACTGTGTGACCACATATTAAGACTGGCTGATCGTCTTTTTCAAAAAGAGGTTTGCACCCACTACAATCTTCATTGTTCAGCGTCTCGATTACTTGTGCTGCATTTGAGTGCTCTGTTTCTCTCATCCTACATTGATGAATGACATGCCCCTTCCTTCCACATTTGAAACAATTGATCTCCCTTTTACTGTTGTTCGTTGGTCCATCTGATGGTTGTGCATCACAATCTGCCATTTTGTGTCTCCAGCTCCCACAATTCCAACATCCGGCATAACTATTTGGCCGTCTCTGAAAATTCCCCCTTTTGTATGGGTACCGTCCTGCTCTGCCAAAATAGTTGCCACGGGAACCATTGTCTTTAGGTTCTTGTTCCTCATATCTTTGTGTTAAATCTACACTTTTTGATCTTGGTCTAATAACTGGATTCTGGTCCTGTTTCGTATACGCTGCACAGACTATTTCCTCACTAATAAGTCTACCAATAGAACTGTTTGGATGTGCAGTCATGTAATTTTGCCCTAACTGTGACATTGTGTCTATGTCCTTTGGCTTACGTTCTTCGAAGAAAGCCACTAAATTAGTATTGCACGATGATACCACCTTGTCTCTCAGCATTAAATCCACTAATTTATTAAAATCTTTTCCTACCTTTGCCAGCTCCATCCACTTATTAAATGTATTCTTTACTGTGTTAACAAAGTCTGTGAAATCTTGATTTGTCTCTGGCACTAACTGTCTAATTTTTGTTCTATATCCATGTTCAGTTAGTTGGAACTTTGTCAGCAAACGTTGACGTAAGATAGTGTAGTTGTTCATTTCTTCTACAGGTAAATTGAACATGGTGTCTAGTGCCTTGCCCGTAAGAAATTCGCCAAGTCGCATCCCATACTCTTTCTCTGGAATACCTAACGCTTTGGCTGATGCCTTGAACCTGGCCAAATAATTTTCAAGTTGGTCCCGGTCTGTAAAATATGGCAGTTTTAATCTCTGTGACGACTGCGACGGTCTTCTGCTTTCCTCACTTTGACCTTTCGAAGATAGTTCTAGTTTTTTTAGTGCAATTTCAGCTTCCATTTTAATCTTCTCTTTCTCAATTTCCACCGCATTTGTTTGTTTTAACTTTTCAAGTTCTAGTTGTTCCATTTGTAGTTTCACTTGTGTCTCTTTCTCTTCCTGTAGACGCTTGTTTTCCATTTCAGCTAGTTTTACTTGTGTCTCTTTCTCTTCCCGTAGACGCTTGTTTTCCATTTCAGCTAGTTTTACTTGCGTCTCTTTCTCTTCCTGTAGACGCTTTGCCTCGCGTTCATTATGCCTCTCCTCTCTTTCCGTCTGCTTTTGTACTTTCGTTTCTGCATACTCCTGTAACTCTTTACCTTTCAGGCCTATTCGTTCACCTGCTTCAATATAGTCCATTAAAGTAGGCATCTTGTACTTGTGGACACGTTGCTTGTATCAGCCAACTATAAATGTACAGACTCTGCTGTTAGTCTTTGTGTCACTTCCCTAAGTACACCCGCACTCCCTGTGTACGTAAATCCGTAGTGCTACAATATCACTCTGTACTCACCCAGTCACTCTATAAGCACTAGGTAGTGAGGGGGGAATATTAACTATACTCCCTCGTATATATATATATATATCAAATAACTGTAGAACAATTCCTGGAAATAGTTGTAAACATACATATACATACACAAATGAATGATACACACTAAATGCCAACTATTAAACGCTAGACACATAGGCCGGTGAAACGCAGACGGATGATTACATAGAAATAAAAACCACTGACATAAACATGCCCATGAAAGACCATACCGTGCGCATAATATAAACTGACAAATACCACCTAGATAGAAGCTATATTAACATAAGAATTACACCAATACCATATATCCAAAGAACTCAAATATTATATGTAACAGTAAAGAGAAAACAGTAAAAAGAACAAATATAAAATGAATAATGTACATAGATCTGACGTAGACACTTGGACACCGTGTATAATGTCGAGACGACCCAATGCCACAGCACAAAACAAACTGACTCGTCAGCTGTCTCTCAACAACATACAATATGTACCTAGACAATTTCACCTTTGCGCCGTCTCCCGCATTTCGAGAAACAATGCAAAAATATCCTACTTATAACGAACACTGGACCACATACAAATATTTACGTAACGCACAACAACAACAATACTTAGGACGATGAGAACTGTCACGAATTGGCCGCCTTAACATCCCAGAATATTTTTCTCGGTCTCCAAATTTGAGAGGCCAAATTGAGAAAGAATGAATTAATCACACTACTCCAAAGTTATCTAGTCGTGAGGTAAGATTATTCACAAAAAGCCTCTAGCCATGACGTAAGCTTGCAGATGGCAAGTAAAATGGCAACTAGATAATTAGTATACACCTTGGGAAACTGCTGACCCAGACATGCTGAATCAACAATGAAGGGGCCATGGACTGTGTAATTAAAACTGACCAGGCATGACACCTGATAAGCACAGGTAGGAAATCGCCAGGTGTGAACAACATTGACAGAGGGAGAGATAATAGCCCCAGGCTGTAAACTAAGCCCCGTCCACTCTGACTGGCAGACTCAGGAATGTGTGAAAACAGATCTGATAAGACAATTAACACTGGGCTGTAGACTGTACCAGACAGAGAGGAGCAAGGTGTGATGGCCAGGTTGCGGGGATAATTGCAATTACCGTCAGCGGGAGATAAGAAGAATTTATGACGGGAATGCCAAAGAGATAATAGTGTCTCAGACACTGTCTGCTAGACTAAGCTTAAATAAGGGTCCCTAGCCTGTTTAATGTTAGATTAAGTTTGACTTCAGAACAGGTGAGACAACCAGCTCGTTTTGCATGATTCTTAGGTTGCTAGATTTAACTAGGAGAATTAATTCTTAGTAACTAGTCGAGTTTTAGATGGATGTACTGACTTTCAGTCTATATCTGATCTAGGTTATTGCAAGAACTATCATTGTTGTAGGTTACTTGAGTGTTCTTTCTGAGTTCTGTGTTCAATATCATGGTGCTGTAAGTGCTACTCTTCTGAGAAGTAGAAACTTATTGAAGGCAGGTCTTGTCTAGATATACTTGAGGTGTCGTAGCAGATGCTTGCCATCTCTTTCTAAACTAGACTAGTCCTTTTTGGTGTGTGCATTTGTTGTACAGAATATAGTCAACTGACTATTTATTTAATTCTTACAACAGCAGTAACTAAGTGTGATTAAACCGGGCAGCTCAGCAAATATAGCTGGTCTGTTTGGTCACTTCAATTAGACTTGTTGTATATCTCATTTTGTAGCTATACAATATTAGTACTCATTAATAATGCCTGATGCTATTATGTGAGTATCATTAGATGTCTATCTTGAAGTAATATAATGTTTACGGATATGTTGGATGTATGTATGTGTAATTTCATATGAATATACGATGCTAGGAATATGCTTCGTACATATTCTTTTTGTGTATATACATCTCATTTCGTATACCTACAAACTAACTAGTGCATTATGCTATTATGTTAAAGTATCATAATATGTCTAGTTTAATTAATGTTTTATGTGTATTTCATGTTTGGTATATTGATTTGTCATATGCAAGCCTATCAATATGACGTGTTATATTATGGTGTGCGCATTGGCACACTAACCATCGATTGCATTTGTAGCAGAGCTGTAATGGCACAGACAGTACCCACAAGTGTTATGGGGTATATGGTGCTAAACTTCCTCAGTGTATTGTGGGCGTGCGTCCCCGGTAATGCATGGAAACCTGGCACAGCTATTGGTCACGGCTTGTAAGCCCGGATGACCTGGCATTGTTATAATACACTTACCGACCCTGTGAGCTGCTAAACTAACATTGGACGGAGCGGCTGTATGACACAGAATTTCTGTATTAGCGATATGGACATGGGGCGGCAGAAATGTAATCATTACAGGCGTGTGAGACAATTGAAAAGCCCGTCCCAGACTAAAGACAGTAGGAAGAAGGAGGATGGTGAACATAGTAGAGCTGGAAGATAAACTTGGCCAGACTGGTCATTGTATATGTTTGTGTTATGATATGTTTTAATTAGGATTGCGCTGATGTAGAACTGATATAACACATTCTCGACTTTCTTTCAAGCTCTCACAAGGAGCACCTATGTTATAGATCTCAAGACTAGAGACTACTGACTAGGAGTGTCAGGACTGACAGGATCGTTAGAATACCGGCAAGCTGTTCTTTTTTGAGTCTACTGGAGAGTGGGGATCTGGACCACAGATCCAGATAGATGGAGTAACAAGTAAAGTTACGTAATGTTTGTCATCAATATCAATATGTATATGATTTCATCATCCTCATATTGACAATCATCCTATGTCTATTGTTATGATTAGCAAATAAATGTTGTAGTATTGTAACTCATAGTTCTGTCATTATATTTTAATTCCAATTGTGCATACGTGTTGTGTGTGTACATTGGTGGGGGTTCACTTACACACCAAGGAAAGGAGCAGTCAGGGAGAAAACCTGTACTGAGATAGTCTTCTATACTAATATATTTAGACTTAAAACATCTATCTTAAGCTAACCTTCTCTTTCCTATACCTTGGCGAATATTCAGCTCAGTTCATTTCAATTTTGTAACGAGCCACTTAGAGCTGTACGTTGGATATTCAGGGCTTAATCTGTAGTTCAGCCATATAGATTTTGTCCCTAGTCAGTTTCTGACTATTTAGGGTTGCTCGCCAGTGAATAAATATTTACATCTAGCCGGTGGGGCATCCCGACTTATGACAGATTGGGGTCCAGTCCGCGAGCCTGAACCAGGATTATAGTAATCATAGTGATTCTACTAGACCCTAGACATACGATTTTAAAAGTTAACTCTTGTAATCTTCAGTCATCAAAATAGACTATCATCAGATGTAGCTAATTTTAGTTGAGGAAGTTAGAGTATAGATATAACTTTTCAAAAGTGTATAACAGATAAGAACTTATGAGAACTACCTCATCTATCATTTATTGATAAGTATTTTAATTCTTATCATTTAGTGTATCATTCATCATTTAATGATAACTGATCACTTTAATCATATTTACATTGATGTGTTTGATGATTTAACTGCTTGATTGATTTGCCATTTTATGCTACTTATGCCATTTTCATTATGACATGTATGCAGTGCATTTTAATATTTATTTAGGTAAATATTAGTATTGATTACTGTGTAGTATATCTCTCACACTTACTTCACTGCGGTCGCCAGAAACTACTTGAATATTACTTTCAGTTGTCTTTCATTGCTGAGGCTAAACTCTACACATTGGTTTAGGTTCTGCTGTCATTGGTTCACTCTTGTCTTTTTAGCTTAGCTCTGAGTTTGATAGATACATAGGAGCTTACTTGAATTTAGCCAGTAGCAAATATGGACTCACCTTCTCAGGATCTAGATTATCTGAAGGCGCGAACAGATTACTTAGAGTCCACGAGAAGGTTAGGCATAATAGAGGGCTTAACAGGAGAACAATTAGAAACATACATCAGAGACGAGATGAAAGAGTGGGACATGGCGGAGGAACAGATGAATAAAACAATTGATGAGTTATTTGAAGCAAAAGAGCGTAGCAAAACTGAAGAAGCAGAGATTAATATAAAGCATATGGAAGTAGTCAATGCAGAGAAGCTAACCTTTCTAGCGGAACATAAGGTAGGAGATATGGATGCTCACCCAACCAGGAAGGAAGGGACATCTTTGCCACCCACCGCGGAATCAGAGTTAGTGGACCGGGAACTACAGGTTCTCATTCGACCCTGTCCTAAACGGAAAAGAGGGAAGAAAAAACGTGCCAAAGGCACTTCAAACAGTCACAAACGTGATAACTGTTTGTACCACGGCAATGGTGGTTTAACTGTACAGGACCTTCAGGAAAACCACTTGACTTCTATGAGAAATGAATCTCGAGAGGAAGAGGAACTGAAGACAACCTTTAATGAGGTCGCGGGCGGAGACCTAGCCGATTCTCACATTCCCTTCTGTTCACAGAATCATGAAGTGGAATTACATCTGACTGAAATAGGGAGGATGGAAGTAACGGAATCCCAGGTGAATTTCATTACTGCAGCGCGGGAAGAATCACTAATTATCAGTTCAGATAATTTAACTGGTCCGCCAGTACAAGACTCCCAGGAATCTCATTTTACTTCAACGAGAGGTGAAACTCAAGAGGAAGATGACCTGAGGACATCTTTTAAGGAGGTCGGAGATCGAAAGGTAACCGACTTTATTATTCCCTTCAGCTAAGGAGAGGATGAAGTGGGATTAAATTTGACTGACAGAGGGAGTAAGGATGACCCGGAACCCCTTGTGATCTTTGAGGCTGCAGCTCAGGAAAAGACACTAGACATCAGTTCAAATTATTTACGTATTGTGATGGATTGCTTAGACAGCCCACCGCAGGATTTACCTCAACTGGACTTAGCCCATGAAAGCAGGACCAGAGAGGAACATCCAGACCAGGAAACATTTCCAGTTGTTATCTCACAGTATACCAGTTCGGAGACTCAGGAAACACAGGGAATTGTCTTGAGCCAGAATATGGACTCTGATATTGTGCAGACATTGTCTGTAGTTGCTAAAGAAGAAAATTCTTTGCACAAGATGGAGGAAGAAACGCCTATCATCTCATTAGCTGAAGTTATCAGGGAATTCCAGCAACAGGAACCTGAAGTAACAGAAGTCAAGAGTGGTTTGGAATCAACACTCTTAGGACTCAATCTACCCTTCAGTCAGGTCGATTTGATAGGAGTAGATCAGCTATTTGTGGATACTTTATTCAAAAGTAACACCACTTTATCGCCCTGGAGTAACTATGTTATTTCTCAAGGCAGGACAACTTGGCACACTAAAATTCCACTTTCTAGCACGGTTTTCACACGAAACTCTAATGCAGAGAAACTCAGCCCATTAACTGATTATCAGGGGAAGAAACCGCGACACCGAGGAGGGACGATTGTTACTCCAGACTTTGAAGGAGGAAAGCGCCAGTTGAATTTATATCATGGGACCATGATGTGTAACATTATTCCTTTCAAAAGGAAGATATTGATGAATCTGTTAAGGATCTATAAAGGATGGAGGAATATCACGGAGACAAGCTTTGCTGTGGCCAGCTTATGCAAGACCTCACTACGGGTACATCCTCGGCTGAAAGGAATAAATCACGTGAGGGAATGGACTAAGACCGTTGCCCAGAGGCGAAGAAGAATCCCGTTGATTGTGATCTTTCCCAGAGGGGTAAAATTACAACCTCCTGACAATTACCGGATTTTACCAAGCTATTGCATGGAATCCCGGCCGAAAACCAGGTACAAGGATCTATCCAGAGTATCTTTGGGTTATGGAAATGGAACGTCTTTATGCAGATGCAGGACAACCCACTGCCACAAAGAATATTGGAAACCTTTAGGCAGATACAGAACGGAGAGTGCTTAGGCATTATTCTGGGATGTACGGCGTGCTTTGACAAAAGATTTCTCGCAGAAACTTTTTTTTTAAGGGGAAAGCTCTGTCACGAATTGGCCGCCTTAACATCCCAGAATATTTTTCTCGGTCTCCAAATTTGAGAGGCCAAATTGAGAAAGAATGAATTAATCACACTACTCCAAAATTATCTAGTCGTGAGGTAAGATTATTCACAAAAAGCCTCTAGCCATGACGTAAGCTTGCAGATGGCAAGTAAAATGGCAACTAGATAATTAGTATACACCTTGGGAAACTGCTGACCCAGACATGCTGAATCAACAATGAAGGGGCCATGGACTGTGTAATTAAAACTGACCAGGCATGACACCTGATAAGCACAGGTAGGAAATCGCCAGGTGTGAACAACATTGACAGAGGGAGAGATAATAGCCCCAGGGCTGTAAACTAAGCCCCGTCCACTCTGACTGGCAGACTCAGGAATGTGTGAAAACAGATCTGATAAGACAATTAACACTGGGCTGTAGACTGTACCAGACAGAGAGGAGCAAGGTGTGATGGCCAGGTTGCGGGGATAATTGCAATTACCGTCAGCGGGAGATAAGAAGAATTTATGACGGGAATGCCAAAGAGATAATAGTGTCTCAGACACTGTCTGCTAGACTAAGCTTAAATAAGGGTCCCTAGCCTGTTTAATGTTAGATTAAGTTTGACTTCAGAACAGGTGAGACAACCAGCTCGTTTTGCATGATTCTTAGGTTGCTAGATTTAACTAGGAGAATTAATTCTTAGTAACTAGTCGAGTTTTAGATGGATGTACTGACTTTCAGTCTATATCTGATCTAGGTTATTGCAAGAACTATCATTGTTGTAGGTTACTTGAGTGTTCTTTCTGAGTTCTGTGTTCAATATCATGGTGCTGTAAGTGCTACTCTTCTGAGAAGTAGAAACTTATTGAAGGCAGGTCTTGTCTAGATATACTTGAGGTGTCGTAGCAGATGCTTGCCATCTCTTTCTAAACTAGACTAGTCCTTTTTGGTGTGTGCATTTGTTGTACAGAATATAGTCAACTGACTATTTATTTAATTCTTACAACAGCAGTAACTAAGTGTGATTAAACCGGGCAGCTCAGCAAATATAGCTGGTCTGTTTGGTCACTTCAATTAGACTTGTTGTATATCTCATTTTGTAGCTATACAATATTAGTACTCATTAATAATGCCTGATGCTATTATGTGAGTATCATTAGATGTCTATCTTGAAGTAATATAATGTTTACGGATATGTTGGATGTATGTATGTGTAATTTCATATGAATATACGATGCTAGGAATATGCTTCGTACATATTCTTTTTGTGTATATACATCTCATTTCGTATACCTACAAACTAACTAGTGCATTATGCTATTATGTTAAAGTATCATAAATATGTCTAGTTTAATTAATGTTTTATGTGTATTTCATGTTTGGTATATTGATTTGTCATATGCAAGCCTATCAATATGACGTGTTATATTATGGTGTGCGCATTGGCACACTAACCATCGATTGCATTTGTAGCAGAGCTGTAATGGCACAGACAGTACCCACAAGTGTTATGGGGTATATGGTGCTAAACTTCCTCAGTGTATTGTGGGCGTGCGTCCCCGGTAATGCATGGAAACCTGGCACAGCTATTGGTCACGGCTTGTAAGCCCGGATGACCTGGCATTGTTATAATACACTTACCGACCCTGTGAGCTGCTAAAATAACATTGGACGGAGCGGCTGTACGACACAGAATTTCTGTATTAGCGATATGGACATGGGGCGGCAGAAATGTAATCATTACAGGCGTGTGAGACAATTGAAAAGCCCGTCCCAGACTAAAGACAGTAGGAAGAAGGAGGATGGTGAACATAGTAGAGCTGGAAGATAAACTTGGCCAGACTGGTCATTGTATATGTTTGTGTTATGATATGTTTTAATTAGGATTGCGCTGATGTAGAACTGATATAACACATTCTCGACTTTCTTTCAAGCTCTCACAAGGAGCACCTATGTTATAGATCTCAAGACTAGAGACTACTGACTAGGAGTGTCAGGACTGACAGGATCGTTAGAATACCGGCAAGCTGTTCTTTTTTGAGTCTACTGGAGAGTGGGGATCTACTTAGGACGATGAGAACAACAGAAGCAAACAAGGGTTGCCGCCACCAATGTGATGGTAGAATCTTACAAAAGTCCTTAGTTTGTTTTTAATAGTGTCCGAAAATCGCCTGGAAATGTTTGTCCGTTACTGTTTTGAAAAGATTACGACGTTAGATTCCCACAATGAATTAATGTTCTGATGCGTTGTCACTTTTTGTTGACGTGGTGACACGATTTTCGACTGTCGTAAAAGTTGAAGATGATGGTAATTATCCCAACACCTTGTGTCTTCACAGTTCGTAACGTTTTGGTAACCCTCCCTTTAGAGTTGGCCTGTGATTGTATAATGTATGTGAACGCTCTTGTTTTGCCAGAAATATTGGGTTTTCGTTGCGCTTTGGGGAGCCGAAAATACCTTTAAAATCAATGAATGTTTATCTGCGTAGTCACTGTCGCTTTGAAGTGATGATGGTATGGTTTCACTGTTGCTGACCCGGTTAAACCAACGAATGGCAGAAAATGATCACGCGCTTTAAATCCGTTTTGCAAGTCTTTTTTGGTAGAGAAATGCGCTCATATTTGCGAAGACGGCACCTGAATGACTGTTGTGGTTTGTTTCTCGATGATGACACACATACAAAGACGTTAAACGCAAATCCTAGTTTCAGTAGAAAAACAACGTGTTTATCTCGTTCTACTCTGGACAATTTCTCAGTAAAATTCCATTGTCCACGGCCTTGAACCCGCCGGTCATCTCTGTTTCTCTTTATCACAATAATCCGTGTAGAAACTTTTACTTTTCTGTGGAGCAACGATTGTCACCTTTGTGTGTTCCCCACACTTTCCTCCTATAACTCCCCTCCTCCTGGCGAGTTTTTAACCATGAATTACCCTCGTAACTCCCCTGGCGCCCCTTTCCGTCTTATTATCTGCCCGAACTCTGAAGACGCCGTACACACACACACTCGCTGTCCTCGTAAACAGCACTGACCCTCTTGTCGACCCAATTTGTCCGTGGCGACTCACAATTTCCACCGTCGTTTTACCTGTGGTGAATTCTTAACCTATCGCCCTGCAACCACACTGTGCTTTGTCCTCAACACACACACACAAGATGTCTCACCACGCCCAGGACTTCCCAACGAAATTGCTCACTGTCTTAAATCCTGTCTTCGTTACACCCACACGCACCTGTCAGGATATCATCTTGCCAGTATCATGGCGCCGACTTTTTGTACTGTTCACTTGACCTATAAACACACGCGCCTGTTTGCGTTAATTTTCTGACGTCCCTGATAGCTGAAGAAATACTGCCTGGTGTCCAATTTACCTGTCCTGACCTTCTCGTGACCTATGTGCTACCCAGTTCCCGCACGGAAAAAACCCAGTGTTTATACCGTGGACACGCTCCGCTGTCCACCCTCTCTCTCTCTGAGTGAGAAGTGTTATTTTTATCTGCTTTCTCGTGGATTCTGTATTAATTCTCCGACACTTTTGAAATGCGCTGTCTACTGAAAATGGTGTTTATTCTTGACAGGAGAGCCCTCAGAAATCTTCTCTGACACAAAGTGAATGTTGACTAAGTGACAGATAAGAGTGGCTATGGTTGTGTCTAGGGTATGTCCTTGTAAAATGTAATGTTGAACAACCGATTAACCAAGATGCATCCCAACCAAACACCAATCAGTGAACAAGCGTTAATTTGCGCACATAATATTCCTTTAATTCTGAATTAACACAGACACATGTAGCATATAAATCCAGGAACAATAATTCTCTAAGAATATATCTCCATCCCAATGGAACACTTCGAATAACATTGCCTCTCAAGGCTACTAAAATCTCGTCCCACACGACAGGTATACTAGCCTCTCTCTAGGCCCGACTCAAAGTAACCCACTATGGGTCTCGAATTCCACTCACTATCCCTGGAACCCACAGTGCGGAGTTATCTTCCAAACTCCGTCACAATTCTTCACTTTATCAGACCACGACCTTCTCCTGGTCTGGTCTACACTCAACTCCTCTCAGCTCGGAGTCTACACATCAACTGCCCCGTCAATCTTTGTCCCTCTCAATTCAACAATTCTATCCCCCACAATGCTTCACACACAACACACAACCTCACTGCTCCAACTGTCTGCCTCACTAGCTGACTTCTTCTCAGCTCCCCCTTTCAATTACTGTCTTCTCGTTTTCGCCCTCTGGGGGACTTACTATCCGCCCTATTTTATCTCGTGAACTGTTTATCTTGTACGGCCACTCACCTTAATGCCACTGAACACAGGCATGTGACATATATATATATATATATATATATATATATATATATATATATATATATATATATATATATATATATATATATAATGAAGTCGACCCTGTCCACTCAGCGAGCTTTCTGTTCGGACTTTTCACGAAGGACATTCCACTCTCACTCGGACGTTTTTGCGTTGTGCCAATTTTATTTGCACCCGTTGGCCGGCACATTCGACTTCTACGGGCGTTCGTTAACCAGGTTAGCCTTCCCGGGGGTTTCGAGGGACATTCGACTCTCACTGTTGTGGTGTTGTCTACATCTCAGCTGGTCAAGGTAGAACGGCCAAAGACATCACGGTCAACCCTCAAGGGAAGGCAGGGGCAGACCATGGGCATTCCCTGCCATCCAACGAGGCTTCCATAATTGCAGAGCCAACACATAGCGCTCTGGTACTGGGCTCACCCAAGGGGTCGTCACGTCCTGCGCATGGCTGCTTCACTTCCTTAGTTCCGCATATTGGGCATTTCGTTCGCTACTAGCCGTTTCCCACGCAAACCAGGAACGGTCAGTCTGCAGACGACATCCATTCAGCAAGCTTTCGCTTCGGACTTCCACGTAAATGATTCGGTTGGCGAGTGTTACATTTCGTGTTAATGAGACGTTTTCCACCTTTGATTACGCTCACTCAATGAGTTTTTGATACAGATTTACATCGTAAGTAACAATGAGCGCGACTGGAACGCTTTTTCCACCTTTGGTAACGCTCACTAGGTAGGCTGCATGCGCTGCCTGCTCAGCATCTTACCTCCATGCATCAAAGAGTGAGTTACGGCCAGGCCCTCACATCCAGGGGGTGTTGACTTAGAGGCGTTCAGCCATGTCCCTTAGCTGAGAGCCGTAGAACAAGTGTCTGGACCAAGCATGTAGCAGGAGCAGCATCTCACCTCCATTCAGCAGTGGGTGAGAAACATCCCGACCCTCACATCCAGAGAATATTGACATAGGGGCGTTGTGCCATATCCCTCAGCTGAGAGCCGTATAAAAAATGTCTGGACCAAGAATGTAGTGGTAACTTGCGAATGATTCGGACTTTGGGTGCAGTGGATTTACTTAGCCAAGGTATATTCCAATTCGCCTCACATTGCCACTGGGGTGACTAGTTGGCATCGTTTATGGTCAGAACTACGACGGTATCTGATCGTCTTCGCGCCTCTGACTTTTGTTCTTGATTAATGAAAACATTCTTGACAAATGCTTTCGCAGTAGCTTGTCTTGCGGTAATCCAAGAATTTCACATCTAATACGAATGCCCCCGTTTGTCCCTGTTAATCATTACCTCCAGGCCCCCCCCCTCCCCAACCGAAGTCAAATTTCATTATTCAATGCAACATTGTTCAGGCGGCCGAGGCCTGCTTTAAACACTCTAATTTTTTTTTTCAAAGTAAACGCGCCGGCGACCCGGGACGCTCAGCAAAGAGCACCAACAGGAGAGAGCCGGCAGACGGTAAGGCAGGAACACGGGAAGTGAACCGGCGCGAGTCGGACCGCCCGCCTGCAGCTGAGATCCAGCTGCGAGCTTTTTAACTGCAGCAACTTTAATATACGCTATTGGAGCTGGAATTACCGAATTATTGTTATTTTTCGTCACTACCTTCCCGTGCCGGGAGTGGGTAAGTTGCATGCCTACTGCCTTCCCTGGATGTGGTAGCCGTTTCTCATGCTCCCTCTCCGGAATCGATCCCTGATTCCCCGTTACCTGTTACAAACATGATAGGCATGTCACGTACCATCGACATTTGATAGGGCAGACATTTGAAAGATGCGTCACCGGCACATAAGGCCGTACGATCAGCGCAAAGTTATCCAGTCACCAGTGGAAACGCCGCGCCCCACGATGGGCAACGACGATTGGTTTTGAACTAATGAAAGCGCTCTTTCCGCGAGGGTCGGAGCTTGGTAAGCACGTATTAGCTCTAGAATTGCCACAATTATACAAGTATCATCTAGGGAACATCGGCTGATTTAATGAGCAATTCGCGGTTTCACAATGAGACAGTGTGAACTTAGACATGCATGGCTTAATCTTTGACACAAGCATATGACTACTGCCAGGAACAACCAGATATCTATCGCACAGACGGAATATTCACACACATGCAGGCCAAGAGTAGCAATCGCTCAGCATACCCCCTCGGTACCCGGTGATACATGCACAATCACTGGACGCCTACCGACAAGCTTCCAAGTTATGCCAGGCAGGGCTGACCGAAAAGCTATGCCAGCTTACTGACTGTAGGCCCACTACTAATCGAGAGAGAGAGAGAGAGAGAGAGAGAGAGAGAGAGAGAGAGAGAGAGAGAGAGAGAGAGAGAGAGAGAGAGAGAGAGAGAGAGAGAGAGAGAGAGAGAGAGACTCGTATTGATACTTTGGCGAACGGTTGCACACATTTGCTCTTTCACCCGCTCAAACCACGACTCTGGCTTTTACGCTGCGGTCATTTTCTCGAAACTCCTGCCTCGCTAACTTGCGTCAGCCGGGAAGATCCCGATTGGGCGCACCTCACACAGCCATCCGAGACAACGAACGTCAGGCGCGGGACTGATCTTGCGAACCAGACCAGCCCTTACATAAGTGATGTTTAATAATTATTTTACATCCTAGAAACGTCTCGCTGGGCATTGACCTGCAGTTCGCTGACAATGACATTGCTACGGCGATAGAGGACAAATTACTGCGATTAAACTAGTGTGGGGGTGTTGACTTAAGGATAATACTTCTGATAATAGTTACTTGAAGCAATGGCTCGTCCACACAAGAATCTGGCAGATGCTCAGACGAAAGGATCAGGACCAACTCACGGCGGCAGCTGAAATAACATTTATTCCCAGAAGATGTACATCGCATATGCTCCCACAACAGGTAATATACTATTAGTCACAACAGACAATCGTACTCATACACCTCTCCATCGTAGACAATACACTTGATGACCCTCAATAATATAAACACAGATTCTTCTTCTTCTTCTTCTTCTTCTTCTTCTTCTTCTTCTTCTTCTTCTTCTTCTTCTTCTTCTTCTTCTTCTTCTTCTTCTTCTTCTTCTTCTTCTTCTTCTTCTTCTTCTTCTTCTTCTTCTTCTTCTTCTTCTTCTTCTTCTTCTTCTTCTTCTTTCGTTCGCCTGAAATATGTCTATAACTGCAATGGTGTCTCTTGTATGAATCTGACAGTCTTTCTTAGTTCACTCAGCGGTCCATAGAATTTATCTTCCACTGTTGTCTCTCTAGGCCAGAAGGTTCGCCTGGATATGTTGTAGTTTGGGCAGTCCTGGAGTAAGTGCTCTGATGTCTGCGACTCTATAGCTCACCTCCATAGCATGAGGAAGGGGCTAGAAAAGGTGCCCTAAACACTGTCTGCTCCATCATTACCTAACCAGCTAGCCGCGGTTGGTGGGTACCCTATACTGCGGTCGACATACAAAGTAAAAACAGGTAAAGCTAAAAGAGCTAACCATATTCCCTTGACAATCGAACTTGGAATGTACGCACCCTATTTGATAAAAACGGCGCGTCGGGCCTAGAGAGACGAACAGCACTGATTGGGAGAGAGCTGGGCAGGTACAACATAGACATTGCAGCCTTGAGCGAGACACGACTTGCAGAAGAAGGCCAAATCTGTGAAGTAGGTGCCGGCTACACATTTTTGCTGGAGTGGAAGGAAAAGTGAGGAAAGACGCCAATCCGGTGTGGGAGTTGCCATTAAGTCGGCCCTGGTTGACAAACTAGCTGAATTTCCGAAGGCTATAAATTACAGGCTTATGACTATTAAGTTACCCCTGCTGAAAGGAAAGAAGCATGCAACCATCTTGAGTGTCTACGCACCAACCATGACAAATGAAGATGACGTCAAAAACAAGTTCTATGAAGACCCGCACAACGTATTAACATCTGTTCCCAAAGGAGACTAATTTATACTCCTTGGGTACTTCAATGCCAGAGTAGGCAAGGACACCGCCTCTTGGAGTGGCATCATTGGAAAGGACGAAGTCGGAAATTGTAACAGCAATGGGCTCCTCCTCCTTCAGACCTGTGCTCAACACGGAACACGATCTCCTGATCATCTCATCTCATTTCATCTCATCATGTTCCTCTTGTACCTTGCGGTGTCGAGGTGAAGTATAAACATCGTGAGAGTGCCCGATTATGGGCTTCATATATCGATGTTCCCACGGACTCTGCTATTCCCTCCGTCCAACGTTTACGTGGGCGGCCTTTTCCTCTGTTTGCATCTGGTCTGTACATCATTGCTTGTTGTGGTATGCTGTTGGATGGTAACCTACTTGCATGGCCAAACCATTTAACTTGCTTCTTTCTAATACAATCTAGTACAGCTATAACCCCCTCTTTAGTAGTGATTTCTTCATTTCTGATCTTATCTCTTCTTGATACGTTGAGTATTCTTCTCAGGAATCTCATTTCTGTTGTTGTGATTTTTTCTTTTCTCTTTTTCTGTCATTGTCCAGGTTTGGCATTGGTAGCATAGAGTTGGTAGGAAGACTGTGTTGTAAAGTGCTTTCTTAGTAATTATTGATACATGTTTGTTCTTTAGTATTGGTCCCATTTGTCCAATGAGTTGGTTTGCCTTATTGCATCTATTTTCTAACTCGTCTGATCTGCCATTTGATGATATTATACTTCCTAGGTACCTGAAAACCTTTATTTGTTTCAGGGTATGTTCGTTTAGGTGAATTTTTTTTTTCTTCTTTAGAAATAGTCATTACCTCTGTTTTGCTTGTGCTAATTTTCATGTTATGTTCCCTACGCATTTCGTTTAGACTATTCATGTGGTGTTGTAATTCAGCTTCTGATTTTGCTATTAGTACTTGGTTGTCCGCAAACAGGAGTTCTTTAATGGTTAGATTTGCAGATGGTTCTTCTTCTGTGTTCTCGTCATGCTGTATTCTTGCGGTCTCTGCTTGGCTGATTTCTTTACATACGTTATCTATATATGTTATGAACAAGAGAGGGGACAGGACATAACCTTGTCGTACTCCAGATCTTATGGTGAAGGGTTCTGAGTGCCCTCCAGTTGCTCTCACTATGCATTCACTGTTGTTGTATAAGCTTCTACATAGGTTTGTTAGATGTGTACTCACTCCATATTGTTTAAGGATTTACCCCAGCTTGTTTCTATCTACTCTATCAAATGCCTTTTCTTGGTCGACAAAGGCTAAGTAGAGTGTTTCATTGGATTCGATTGATTTTTCTATAAGTTGTCTAAGAGCAAAAATGGCATCTGTGCACCCTTTGTTTTTCCTAAATCCAAGTTGTGTTTCGCTTAGCTGAGGTTCTACAGTAGTACGTAATCTTTTCTCCAGTATTTTGAAAACTATTTTCCCAGTGTGACTCAACAGTGAAATGCCTCTGTATTGTGTGCAATCTCTTTTGCTGCCTTTGTTTTTCCAAATTGGGATAATTATGGCATGTCCCCAGTCTCGTGGTGTCTGTTGTTTGTTCTACCCAAACATGATTGAATAGTATATGTAGCCATGCAATTCCCATTTCTCCTGATCACCAACACAATTTTTCGTCTTCCCACGAGAAATAGAACATCATGGATGTACCTCGCTCGAAACAATGGCACCTCATTGACTATGTCATTGTCAAGAGGAGTGACAGACAAGACTTTCGAGTGACAAAATCCATGTGTGGTGCCGAATGTTAACAGACCATCGTCTCATTATCTCGAAAATAAACATACACATCAAATACCACCAGGGCGTCCTCAAGGAGTACAAATGCAAAAAAAACAAAAAAAACAACAACAACAATAACTAAATGTCACCCACCTAAACAGCAAAAAAATGCAGCTGTTGTTTGAAAACATGCTGGAAGACCGCCTCAAGCCTATCAGGATGCGGAAACAGAGTGGAGAGCCCTAAAGGACATAATTTACAACACTGCTATGAAAATCCTGGGTCTAGCCTCCCTAAAAAAGCATAAAGACTGGTTTGATGAAAATTCTGAAGACATCGACCAATTGCTGGCCAAGAAACATCTTCTCCTCAAGGCATAATTGAATGACCCGAAGTCAACAATAAAAAAAAAAAAATTATGCCTTCAATAACATTCGGAGAGTAGAAACATATGGGTGAACGAGACCATGCCACAAGATTTCAAGGACGCGTCAATAGTCCACCTTTACAAACGTAAAGGAAACCGCCAATCCTGTGACAACCACCGAGGCATCTCCTTGCTCTCAATCGCAGGGAAGATACTCGCCAGAATTCTTCTCAATCGCCTCACAGCCCATCTCGATCAAGGTCTTCTTCCTGAGAGTCAATGTGGCTTCAGAAAAGAACGAGGAACTGTTGACATGATTTTTCGCTGCAATGCAGCTGCAAGAGAAATGTCAGGAACAGAACTCTAAAATGTTCTCCACTTTCATTGACCTTACCAAGGCTTTTGATACAGTCAGCAGAGAAGGATTTTGAAAGATTATGGCAAAATATGGCTGTCCACAAAAGTTTGTCCAAATAGTGCGGCTATTTCATGATGGTATACAGGCAAGAGTACAGGAAAATGGGGAACTGTCTGAAGCAAGGATGTGCCCTGGCACCAACACTGTTCAGCCTCATGTTTTCAGCTATGCTGACGAATGCCTTCGAGAATAATGACATTGGAATAGACATCAACTACCGCATGGATGGAAAGTTGTTCAATCTCAGAAGGCTGAAAGCCAAAACCAAAACTAACAGCGACACCCTCAGAGAACTGCTGTTTGATGATTGCCCTCAATATGCCAACTCAGAGGCAGACATGCAACACAATATTTCAGCTTTCTCATATGCCTGTGCCAACTTTGGGCTCAATATCAACTTGGAGAAGACTATAGTTATGTACCAGCCAGCTCCAGGGAATAATCACACTGTGCCGAATATCAAGGTGAACGGTCATAGACTAAGTGTTGTGGACAAATTCACCTATCTTGGCAGCACTGTGTCACAAGCTGCCACAATTGATGATGAAGTCAATGCAAGAATCTCCAAGGCCAGCACGACCTTTGGCAGACTGTACCAGAATGTGTGGGACAGACATGGAATACGTCTGCTGCAAACAAAGCTAAAAGTCTACAAAGCAGTTGTATTATCCACACTGCTATATGCTTGTGAAACATGGACTTTTTATCAGCGACTTGCTAGGAAATTAAACCACTTCCACACAGTCTGCCTTAGGAAGCTATTGAAGATTAAATGGCAAGACAAGATTCCAGACACCGAAGTTCTAGAAAGAGCGTCAATGCCCAGTATCCACACTCTACTAATGAAAAATCAGATTCGCTGGACTGGTCACTAAACTCGTATGCCAGACCACAGGCTCCCTAATTGTTTTACGGCGATCTGCGTTGTGGTAAACGCTCACAATGCGGCCAGAGGAAATGCTTTAAAGACACTCTGAAAATCTCACTGAAAGCTTTTGGAATTCATCTTGACACCTGGGAGACTGCTTCTTAAGACCGTAATTCGTGGCGTATATCATTACATAAGGGTGCAGTCACTTGTGAAGCAACCAGGACTGCAAGAGCTGTGAAGAAAAGGCTGAACAGAAAACCCACTGCAGGAGATCCTCCTCTTGGAACGTCAAGCACTCTTTGCCCACATTGTCAAAGAACATTTCGAGCCAAAATAGGCCTTATCAGCCATCTTAGAACTCACGGTTCCATACTTTCAACCCCACTGGATGAAATAAATGGTCATCATCATTCTTGATGGACAAACAACACATATGACTTGTCGCTCAGCTGCCGTGTACTTAAATGAGGGGCTATATCTTCCCAGATTCGGAACGACAACTCTGGTCGTGAGCTTTCCTCATGGCTAACCCAAATGTTTGTCACTAGAGCTCACCTGCTAGCCGCTTGACTGGCTTTCTGGACCTGTCACGTATTTATGTCTCGCTATGGTTTGTTTCCGTCGAACTGTTGTGTAATTGTCTTTAATTCTTCAAGTCTTGTTTTTAAGTCATAATTAACTTCATCTTGATGTCTGATAGTTATCAACCTAGCTTAATCTCAACCAATCGTATATGGTGTGCCAGACGATAACCTGACTACTACTAGTTATTTGGATATACACTTCACCGTGGAGTTAAGCACAACAGGAAGCCTTTGATCGTCAGAAGTAATCCGCCTTCTACGAATTTTGTTGACCTTTCTATTTTCTTTACCCACGGGAGGAGGGGGGGGGGAGGGGGGGGGGGGTTAAGATATTGGAGTCATAACTCTCAGATATCTTTCTCCTCATGAACATCTGCATCCTTACGCCAACTCCAACACACATGTCATCGTTGCTTGTCAGTCTCCCACAAACTTGCCGCCTCATAAAAGAAAACGGCATACGCGATGTCAATTTCCGCCCACGGTGTCTTTCACTTGGTAGGGAGACATGCAACATTTCTCCTCCTGCAATTTTGCTTCTTTCGTCGTCTACGCATTTGCAATTAGCTAAATTATAATGTCGCTATGTTACTTTCATCGCATTCTATCCACAGGTAAGGAAGCCGCATTTCTGCACACGCCTAGGAGGAAGCTAACTCTTCCCATTGGCTATTAACATTGTGTTGAAGGAAGCGACCCTCACATGTCGTCTGGCTCTACCGCCAAAGACTGCTGTTACGACTTGGCCGCAATGGCGGGACTTCGGACTTTATTTCCCTGTGTCCACGCGCTGGTAGCGGGTGGGGAGGAAGGTATCTATACTCTATAACAAACATCACTACAATAGTCTTTCCAGGGCACAAACAACTTAAATGCCAAAGTATCGGACTTTACAAAAACTCAGTCCTCATGAGGATTCACCAACCAACCAACCAACCAGCCAAACAACCAACCAACCAACCAGCCAAACAACCAACCAACCAATATCCCAACCAATATACCCCCTATAAACATATACCACTGTTTATTGCCTTCATCGACCTCACAAAGGCATTTGATTTGGTCAGTCGTGAGGGTCTGTTCAAGGCACTAAAGAAGATTGGCTGCCCACCAACTCTTCTGTCCATTGTGGAATCGTTCCACACAGGCATGAAGGGTATAATCAAGTTTGATGGTGCAACTTCTAAAGAATTTGAAATAAAGAGTGGAGTTAAGCAAGGTTGTGTACTAGCTCCCACCCTCTTTGGAATATACTTTTCACTTCTACTGAAATATGCATACATTCACTCACGCTCAGATGGTGGCCTTTACAATGCTCAGAGATTGAAGGCCAAGACCAAAATTAGGAGGGTACTGATCAGAGAGTTGCTTTTTGCAGATGATGCTACAAGCGTTGATTTTCGAGAATTCGCTAGACGGTGACGCGGTCATCTACACAGATGGGTCGGTCGTCCGACATGTGAGAAGCTCATGGGCCTTTACAGCTCGGGCCGGAGGGAGAATTGTGAAGGAGGACTCTGGTGCTTTCACTGAAACCACAAGTAGCCTGACCATGGAAGTCATGGCAGTAAGTAAAGCAATAACATGGCTCGAGACACAGACATTCACTAGGGCTTGTTTCCTTAGCGACTCAATGAACATGATCAAGAGGATAGAGGAGGGGTCGATCCGAAGAGAATGGTTGCTGTCTCTGGAGCGGTCTCGACTGGCAAAGATTAGTTTCATCTTCGTACCAGGGCATGAGGGAGTACAAGGAAATGAGCGGGCTGACAAGCTCGCAGGTGAGGCTACTGTGGAGGGCGGACGCGCCATGGACCAGGCTGACATTCTGAATGCTCTACGAGAAGTAAGACTTTTGCGAGAACCAAGTGATGACTGTGAATCTACAACAATGGCCAGACTGCGAGAGCAGCAAATTAAAAGAGGGGTGGCCAAACAAGAACACTACGCAGGAAGCCAAAGAAGATTGATAAACCAACACAGAACTGGCGTCGTTAGCCGCTACACGTTGCGGGATTTGCTGAGGAGGGGATCCGAGCACTTATGGACTGAATGGTTCGATGTGCAATGAGGATGATCTGTCGACTAACTAACTAACTAACTAGATGATGCTGCAGTTACGACCCACTCTGAGGAAGAATTGCAATGTCTACTATCTGCATTCTCCAATGCTTGTTCTGAATTTGGTTTAACAATTAGCAAAAAGAAGACACAGATTATGTCACAGGGTGCACATGGGGTACCATCAATCTTTATTGACGACGCCGAACTAGAGATGGTAGACCATTTTACATATCTAGGATCAGTGGTAAATAGCAAATTATCCCTAGATCAGGAAATCAACATCCGGATTGGTTAGGCAGCAACAACAATGAACAGGTTAAGAAAAAGAGTCTGGGAGAACAGGAAGCTTACTGCAAAAACAAAAGTCCTTGTCTATCAAGCCTGTGTCCTTAGTACTCTTCTTTATGGCAGTGAAACCTGGACAACTTACTCACACCAAGAGAAACATTTAAACAGCTTTCATATGCGGTGTCTGCGAAGAATTCTTGGTATTAAGTGGCAAGACAAAATCATAAATACTGAAGTATTGGAAAGATCAGGTTGTGTGACAGTTTATTCCATGCTCAGTCTTCGTAGACTTAGATGGATAGGACATCTAAGGAGGATGGATGATGGTAGAATACCAAAGGACATCTTTTTTGGTGAATTACAGACGGGTAAGAGATCTCAGGGTCGGCCTCTACTACGATACAAAGATGTGTGTAAGCGGGACATGATTGATACAAGCATTGATAATGCACATTAGGAGCAAGTCGCCGCTGAACGTGTTGCATGGAGGGCAAACATTAGAAATGGAATAAAGACAAAGGAGAAAATTATTGCAGATAAGTCACACACCGAGCGTTTGAGACGTAAGATGGTGCATGATGGTGGAAATGACCACGTGTTCAGATGCACCCACTGTGAACGGACATCTACAGCGCAAATTGGCCTTATCAGTCACATTCGCTACCGCCATAGGTAAAAGTTATTATGCTTTTTTAAAGCACAAACTATCGTTTGTCAAGACGGCAAGGTGCCAATGAAACATATAGCTATACCCCAGGTAACTGGCAGAGACGTTTACTGCGCGTATAGGGAACAGATTTGAGAACCCATCTAACTAGCGACATGACATATACAATCTTCAAGAGAATTCACCAACTAACTAAACTACTAAACAAGGAATCTACTAGCGAAACGAACCAACCAAACGAACGAACCAATCAATCAACTTCCTATAAACACATACCCAAGCATGCGCAGATAAGTTTACTATGCATTAAGGGAAACGATACACACACGTTTGAGAACCCATGTAACTAGCGACATTACATGCACATTCCATTCCTTATATAAAATTCGCAAACAGGTATGTATGTATTCTTTGTCAACACTGTAACCGGGCTGCATAAGGTGTACGCATCAGTGACATAGTTTGGGCTTTTGTTTCTTTTGTGTTATCTAGGGCAGAATCTGGCTGACGCCTATTTACGGCTGAGCAATATTATTTATTTTTAATGTGGCAAGCTATTGTAATAAACAGAGAAAAAAAAAACACATTAAAAATAACAACCCCACTAAAATATGCTGTGGCGTAAAACACAAATGAATTTGTTGAAATAAAAAAAAATACAGTATAATAATACTCATGGAGCCTATTGAAAGTCAGAGAACCTTACTGCCTTTTTTATGTTGCATAACCATAACCCTCACTTGACGTTGCAGTCAACATCGGCATTTTTCAGCTGCTGTCGATGTACTAGGCAAGTTTTACGTTCAGTAGTTTGTCATTGCCGGGCTACTACTTGGTCTAGGGGTTACACGACTTTCTCCGTAATCCCGTATACTCTCGTGAGTGACGTGACGTTGTGCGAGAATCGGTAGCGGTTCTCTCCGCGTCGGTAACTTACGTGGTTTGTGAGCTGGTTGCTCAGAAAGCAATGGCAAACTACTGAGCGTAATCTTACCAAGAAATCAACAATCAGCTGAAAGATGCTGATGTTGACAGCGATGTCCTGTAAAGGATATGCGAGAAAAAAAAAAGTTTGTCATTGCTTTTTAAACGACCGGCTCACATACCCCCGTAAGTTACCAGCGCGGCGCGATCCGCTGCCATTCCTTAACTTGTGTACAATTCACAAACAGGTGTGTATGTATTCTTTGTCAACATTGTAACCGGGCTGAGTTAGGTGGACGCAGCAGTGACATAGTATTGCCTTATTCTAAGTTTAAAAATTACCAATGCCTGTAAAAAGGGAAAGAAATTTGTGTGCATTCGTTTTGCTGCCTCTGAAAGAAATAAACATCTCTCTGCGCAGTAGCCTATGGAAGCAAACGTAATGTGTATGAGAAATATAACAATGCTCACTTTTATTATTTTTTAACAATAGGACATATTCATATTATATTTATTGCAGCAGGGCTCGGGTACGGATTTTTTAAAGTCCTAGGTAGGCCTACTTAAAAAAAAGCGTGTTGCATATCTCACTCTCTCTATCTATCTATTTGTCGGTGGTTCGGTCGGCCAAAAAAAATCTTGATTGTCTACGTCTGACATCTCTAATCAGTTTAGGATTTCTATATGTTTCTTAAATAACTGCCTCGTTTATTTTTCTGTCCGTTCATTACATTATGTGCATTTTCTTTATAAACACATTTCCACTATCATTATTGTTTCTCAGCTTGCCTACTAAATGTCAATGTTTCACGTGCTCTACAACACAACAGTATAGACTCTATGTAGCACTTCCTTTTTTATAATTACCATCATTACCTCTTATTTTTGCCTGCTCCTTGGTTAAGGAGTTATGTACACAGTTCACAATCCCGCATTCAAAACACAGCTGTGGCCGATTTGGCAGCAGACCTCCTTACGTGGTTTTTTTTATGAAATGGGAAATGGTATGGTTGCCGGTCGTCCAGAAAGCAATAAAATACTACTGAATGTAAACTTGCACAGGAATCACGAATAGCGAAACAATGCTGGGGTTGACTGACTACTTTTTTTGCTGTTGAAACAAAGGTCTTGATTTGGGATTTATGCTACGACTGTATCTACTATTTTCTGGAACTAAATTTCACTTTCCATGATCAAAATTGCCATACAAATAATTCAGATTATTTACAGTATGTCCACTAGCTGATATACCTGATTTAACATGTATAGATCTCATTATTATTTCACTGTAAAATGTGAATAGATCGGGAGACAGCACACACAGTTTGAAGTGAAACAAGACTTCTCAATACTCCAGGCTTTTAGAGATACAGGTAACAGAGTAAGCATATACAAGATGGATTGGTGGAGTAGCATGGCAGACAGTCAGAGGTCAAACTTATCAAGAATACAGAGAGCTGACATGTTTAATAGAGCATAATCACCTTGGCTGCACTGCTGTGCTCTGTGAAAGGGTGAGTTGTCCAACAGGAACCTACACTCATGAGTTACCGGAGCCCTTTAGGCATGTTGTAAGAGGCAACTTTGAATGGTTGTGTTTTGGGCAGACTACCCCATAATGTAGAACAGTTCAGCAACAAAATCCAAAAGAATAGCTCAGCCAATCAACAGGAAAGGAAGCTCTTCTAGAATAGCTGTGACGTGATGCGGAGAATGCCGCAAGGAGTCCGGAGTGCTGATTAACTTCCTTCATGTGGTAGAAAAAAATAAAATGATTATAAGATCTTCATTTTGGGATTATGCGAAACAGAATAGATGAGGATAACTCTTTGAAGCACAGGTGAAACAGTACTGTTTTCAATCCATACAGAGGAACATACCACCCACAGTGAAGGAGTGGCCCTAATGTTATCCAGCAAATATAAACATATTTCTGCATGCCCTCACCTGTAGAGGGTGTTGAAAACCTGTTGGTTCATTTATATTAATCAATGAATCAGGTTCCATCTCCACAGTGATTGCCTGCATAAGTGATTACTCATGTGCATTAATTCAGCTAATTGATATCCTTGAAGTTAGCAAAGTGCTGACTGCAAAGTACATTTTAAAAGGATAAAGATCCATCTAATAGGTGTGTTGTTTATTAATGCTTTGCTTAACTGGCACTTTTAAATTATAAGCCTATCTCATATAACTGGTCCTAGCCTGGAACTTACCCATTTTATCATTGTTTGAGGGCCTACAGCTCCCTTTTTTTCAAATAAAGCTCTTCTAATGTATTCACCTTGTTTATAGAAATTACTTGTAGTCCATTTCTTAACACAGTACAAAGCAATATAGTACAGTACAGTAGAGTACACCTCAAACATGTTATTACAAACATAACTATTAACAACTCTGTATGTTGTAACAATATACAAAGAAAACAATCAGTAAAAATGTACCGGGGGAAATTGTAACAGTACACAAAGAAAACAATCAGTACTGAAGAAGACATGAGGTAACTAAAAATCAAGACACAATGTGGTTGTAAAATTTCTTTAATTTCACTAACACAGCAAAGCATAATATTCAAAAATATTTGTTCAGTTCTGCTGTAAGTTTCTGAGACAAGGAAGACTATGTGAAACCACTCTGAGTTTCAGTGAGCGTGGAATGTAACAAAAATTAAAATGTACAAACAACAAAATACTTAACATTTAAGCACTATTTTAAAAACATTAACAATTTTATTCAAGTTAAAAATGAAATAAATACAAAAATGTTAATAATGTGGTATAAATTATACATGATTACGAAGGCTTAAGAAAAACAACCCACTGGGATGCTACATAAAGTAAAGGACCACTTTCCTTGACTCGAGTTATATTTGGTCAATGGTAAGTAATTTTAGACTGTCGACCTGGAAGCCGATGCAAATTTTAAAAATATCAATAATTGAGGAGCGGCTGGCCGAGTGGCTAGAATGCAGGGTTTTCCTTCAGGAGACCTGGGTTCAAATCCTCACTAAGGTATGAATGTTTTCTGTCGGGGCAGAAAGAAAACCCTAACTTGCGGCGACTGCATTAGCCAGGAGGACTTAATTCCTCAGTCTCAAGACTTTCTTGTCCTATACTGCAAGGTACTATAGGCACTCAGAAAGCATGCTGAGGAAGGTGAGGTCAGGCATGCTTCATGCAGAGTGGCTTGCTTCGCTTCGGAGGTCACGGGTGGCAAGCATCGCCTGGATCTTTTCTCCGGGCATGCCGGTGTGCTGGTGAATGAACAGGCGGACAGATTGGCTGGCTCTGCACAACTTGGTGGAGTATTGATGCATGATAAGGAAGACGTGGCTGCGGCCTTGTGGGAGCATATGTACACCTCAGAGGAGCAAATGGATCATCATGGTCTGGCAAGAATGAGGCAGCGAGGAGAGACGAGGGGATCTGGCTGACGCTCGATGCTCAGAGGAAAGGCAAGACAGCTTATAATCAGATTGCTACTGGTACTATTGGTGTTGGAACTCTTCGCTGGCTGCTGAGGATGGGACGAAGTGCCTATGGGAATGCCCCGAATGCTGTGATGCCGGTTCCTAGATCAATCAATCAATCAAGGTACTATAGCCAGTAGTTAACAGTTTTGTTTTCACAGGTAAGAAAGTAAAGGACCCTCTTACATGCCGTGAGGTTATAGGGTATATGGTGCCAGCCCCATGTTTTCATGGACCAATTGACACCTGATGGGTGATGTGGTCAATATCATGCTGGCCACTCTCTACAACTGGGGTTAGAATTGAATTGTAAGAAGACACAGATTATGGTCGTCACTGGGAAGAAGGAAATACCACAAATACAAGTAAATGGGCATATTCGTAAACAAGTGAATTGGTACAGTTATCTCGGAACAGTCATAACATCTGATGGAGGATGCCTTAAAGAAATTAGAACAGGACTTGCCATTGCGAAGGTAGCCTTTTGCAAGATGAAAAATATACTGACCAATAAAAAGATATCAACTGAAACGAGAAAAAGAGTGTTGAAGTGCTACATAGAACCTGTACTTTTGTATGGATGTGAAGCGTGGACAATGAGCAGACAAGCCGAAAAACATCTGATGGCTGTGGAATTGTGGTTTCTGAGGAAAATGCAAAGAATACCATGGACAGACAGAAAAACCAATGAACAAGTCCTTCAAGAAACAAATGAAGATCATAAACTGATTAGAGAAATTAGACGTAGACAGTCAAAATTTTTTTGGCATGTTATAACAAGAAATGAATTGGAGAACTTGGTGATAACTGGCAAGATCAAAGAGAAGAGACCAAAGAGAAGACCGAGAAGTAAATACCTGGATAGCTTGGCCATGTAGCATGGTCAAGACAGAAACATGGAGCTGATCCACGACTCTGGTGATTGAGTGAGATGGCAAAACATGACCGCCCACGCTTACCGGCATGGCACATGATGGATGGACTCTCTACTTCCCAGAACATTCCCTGGTACCAGTTTTAGACTGTGTTGACCTGGAAGCCAATGTAAATGTTAACAATATGCCTACCTGGGCGGTGATTCAAACACAAGACCACCAAGGTGGCATATAATCGTGCTGGACAATGCACTAGAAAATAAAAACACAAACAAGATTTTTCACTCGTACATTAGTATGATGCAATGTATATTATATCTGAACATGTTTACAAATGTTAGCCAATGTAATTCAAGCCTGCTAAAATCGGAAATATTGGTTTTATTAAATACTAGCTGACCCTGCCCGGCTTCGCCCAGTCCCTGGTGGGAAGCATCTCATTTAATTCATATAAGTAGTCATATAAGTTCCCGTTCCCGTTACCGACTATCTGTCTGTCTGTCTGTCTGTCTGTCTGTCTGACCCGGCCCGACATCGCCCAGCTCCTGGTGTGAAGCATCTCATTTAATTTATATAAGTAGTCATATAAGTTCCTGTTCCCGACTGTCTATCTGTCTGTCTGTCTGTCTATCTGTCTGCCTGACCCTGTCCGGCTTCATTAAATTCACACAACAACAAAAAATGTAACTTAAAAGAACGTTCTACCACACACCATCCATTATTTTTAATGAAAACTCTTTCTAATCACCTGCATGACTACAGTAACTTCTTAAGCAAAAAAAGATGAGTTACAATGTTATGCATTGTGCATCATTTTTATGAAAACTTTGAAAATGCCTTACAGATTGTATCATTATTTATTATAACTCATATGCCGGTACATAACTATGGACAAAGAGTTTATAAATCTTTGAAAACGATGCCACAATATGACTATAAGTTATACAGAAAAGTTATGCCCCTTGAAATAACTTTTACAGAGTTAGGTCCCCTGAGATATATGAAATTATGATGAAAAATGAAAAATGAAATAATACTGAGTAAGCAGGCGATTTCACACTAACAAAATATCACAGTTGACAGCTCTGGAATGAAAGGAAGGCGTGTAGAAAATTTCATCTCAATCGGATGGGCCGTTCGCGAACAAATAAAGGACATACGGACAGAGATACGCACAAGTCTTTTTTATATATAAGATATATATATATATATATATATATATATATATATATACACACACACACGACAATTTAAAAAAAAACTGTCAAATGCGGTGAGAAAAAGGACGTTGAAGTGTGTTATGGAACTTATACTTATAATGTCATTGGGGGGGGGGGGAAGACTTGGAGTGAGTTGGTTGAGTTGAGGGCCTATGTCCCAGTGGGGGATAGAGGTCAAAAGAAGAAACAAAAGTAGCTTTAAGTACAGGGTGTATTTTAATGACTGTGGGGTTTTTGAAAATATTGCCGTTTCGAGTTTTGTATTCACTCTCTGTGAACTCATGCAACATAAAAGTTAAATACAAAACTTGGAATGACAAATTAAAAAAAAAAAACATAGTCATTAAAAATACACCCTATATCTAGAATTAGGATTATTTTTCCATGTGTATATCAGAAATGTATTTAGCATTGTTTGTTATAGCAATAAATCAGATCACCATGTTCACACTGCTATGTTTCAATGATCCATACGTACAATGTTTAAGTCTTGTGTTCTTGGACTCTGTCATTTGGCTCATTAATGCATTTTTTGGGGAAGAGACCCCTGGATCTCATCATTAGAGCTATTGATTTTGTGCTCTTTGTGACGCTTCTGGCAGACCCTTCTGCGAAAATAGACGAGTCATATGGGATAAAAACCCAGTACAATAAAGTCGATCGTGTTGGCTTAACCTCTGTGCTATGGTTAAAAATGATGATGCTATCATTTATATATCAGCTGATATATGTAAGCATGACATCATGTAAGCATCTTGATATTATAGTGAAAAGTCATGACACAATGATAATAATAAATCAAAATAAAAACAGTTAACTCCCACCATATTATAATCTGGCCACCATGACACTAACCACATTAGCCAGATGGTGCCCATTGGTCTATCATAATATGGGTCTAGGACCATATGTCCAATGTGCCTAAAGACATGTAAAAAGGTCCTTTACTTTTTTATATTCAGAATCAGCAGCCACGATAGAACAGTGGCTAGCATGCTTGCTTGTTTGTCTGGTGGTCTGTGTTTAAATCTCCATCCAGATGGCGGAATTTTTAAAACTGATGTGGGCTCCCTGGTTGACCAGCCTAAAATGTGCATCAGGAACAGTCCTGGGAACTAAAGACACCTGGGATGATATTGACTACATCACAGTTTAAGTGCTGATTGGGAGATACAATTAAGTCTAACACCATATACCCAACATGCCTCAAGGCTGGTAAGAGGGTCCTTTACTTCTACTATATTGAGAGTCATTGAATTCATGGAGCTAAATAAAACAGCTCTAATATTTGACATTTTAAACATCACAAAGTATATGTCATAAAATGTATGTGTTTGTAAAGTTAGTAGGAATAAACAGACACAAAATAATATAAAGTTATTATTATAAAGTATTTGTTTGCCTTAACATATAGCCAAAAGACAGTAAAACTGAAATGTATAATGCTGTTAAAAAAGACATAACATTCATACAATGTATAGTAAAATGTAGGTAAGTAAAATTATGGCACAAATACTGTGTTATTCTGAGTTCAAATAATCTTTCAGATCTGTTGTAGGCATATTTAACTCATGATTACGAACAGCAGAGGTGTGATAGAAAAACCAGATAAGTAAGCAATTAACCAATATATATTGGTGTCTTTTGGAAGTAGGAATTTTTAAATATGGCTGCTCAGTAACGAGAAAGCAAAAATAGTGTCATCAATGTCAGAGGCAGGTAGATGAACACTTGAAAGTTTAGGCATGCATAAACACTCTGAGTAAATGTGGTTTTATAGATAAAAGAATACTGAAAATTCCTTGGACAGCCACAATGAGTAATCTAAATGTTTTGAAAAAAAGGCTAAGACGCAAAGACAATTTTTCATAAACATTAGAAAGAGACAGTCATAATTATTAGTTAAATCATGAGAAGCAAGCAACTGGAATATATTGCAACAGCTGGAAAGATTTGTAGAAAGAGAGATAGAGGAAGACAGCAAGAGAGTATTCTTTACAGCCTGTTTTCATAGCATGGAAAGGTGCCACATAGCATGAAAAGGTGTCATGGCATGGAAAGGTGCCACATGGCATAGAAAGGTGTCAAGGCATGGAAAGGTGCCACATGGCATGGAAAGGTGCCATATGGCATAGAAAGGTGTCAAGGCATGGAAAGGTGCCACATGGCATGGAAAGGTGCCACATGGTATGGAAAGGTGTCATATGGCATGGAAAGGTGTCATATGGCATGGAAAGGTATCACAAGTATGGAAATGTGTCATGGTATGGAAAGGTCTCACATGACATGGAAAGGTGTCACATGGCAGGGAAAGGTGTCACATGGCAGGGAAAGATGTCACATGAGATGTGGAGATGCATGGCTGCCCATGCCAGTTGACAGGGCACTTGATGATGATAAAACACTCTCACTAGGAGGTACTGCAGAGGCAAGTTGACCACACGTGTTGACACTGAGATGAGGAAGCTGGTTGAACAGCATTCACATCCAGAAGACATAATCATCTACACACATGGGCACGTGAAGCAAAGTTCAAGGTCAATGTGGGCATGTATAGCACAAGGGATTGGAAAAATAATCAAAGAGGACAGCTGCATATTCTAGACAACTTCATCAAGCATGACTATTTAGATCACTGCTGCCTCCAGAGCACTCACAAAAGCAGCAGGATGAGCAGTCACACTTGCAGTAATTTCAGACTCCATAAAAATGTTACAAAAATTGCAACTAGCAGACACAACCCTGAATGGATAGACAGCATTCAGAAGTTAAGCATCACACCACTTTCCTGGATGTACTCTGAGATGGCTGCTGCACTGGAGGACTGAGCACACTTGGGAATGCCCAATGCGCCGTAATGTTGATTGACATAACGTAACATTTTGAAAGATCTACAATAAATATTGTAAGAAATGAAAACAAAAAGAACATTTTATTACAAGAAAATACTTCAGTTTCAATTATTTATTTTATATATAAAATGAATGAGAAGTCCAGACTCATAAAGACTGCTTGATGAGTATGAATCTGCTGTTTAATAATAATATCCAATACTAGACCAAGTACAAAAATATACAGGTATTCTTATGCAAACTGCAATCACACAGGTGTATATAAACTTTTGACATGCATTTGTATAAACAGGAGTGACATTTCCTATGTATCTTTATATTTTCAAATGTCCCTGTTCTTTCTGAATGGTTCTGAGGTAATTTTATTTCTGTCGCTTTAGATCTGATCACCTCTGGTAGTCAACTGTCTTTTAAGGCAATACGAATAAGATCATCAGCTGTTTTCTTCAACAGGCTGAGATGTTTATTTCTTCTGGCGTGACATTTTCCAAGCATTCCAGATTCGGACTGTTGCATCCCACGAACATGAAACATACTGTGGAAAGTTAAATAAAGGTTATCAAGAGCAAAGGGATAAAAATGCTGACATTAAAAATGTTAAAAATTATCAAAATACCATTAACTTGTCCTTATTGCTTTAATACTTATACATCATGTACAATCAAAAGTAGATTATGTAAATTCTCAACTAAAGTATTCATTCAGACAGCAGTCTTCTCACCTTTTTGATTAATAAAACCACAGATCTATACATAGGGCAAGAAGAAGAGGTAGCAAATCGTATTATCCTCTCTTTTGAGAGGAGTGTGTTTCACCTAGTTATGCACCTTAAAAGTTAGTGTGTACAATTCAAACAATCATTTGTTTAAGGTTTGCTTTCTCTAGACAAGGTACTGGATTCTATCTATCTGTGGGTAGGTTTTTTCTTATAATTTTGTCATTGCAATGGCCTTACAGTCTACTCTTTGTGATGTCCAACTGCCATTGGGATTTTTATTGTGCGTAACTTGCACACAGGTCCTCCTGTTTTTCAATATTATCAGAGAAGGCTAGGTATTCAATCTCATTACCCAAGAGATTAGGCAGATGAGTGATAACATTAGATACCAGTGGTTCCTAGAAAAACTCCTGCCCTATGATGAAATCAAACTTGGTACCTTTTGAGCCTGAGGGGACATCATAACCTCTCAGACACAAAACCATGGTACAAAACCATAGAATATTTATGTTTCACATTAATGTATGCACTTACCTGGCTTCTTTCAGGGATGTGAATAATGCTTCTCACTGAATCTTTATGCCCAACATTGCTCTGTACCAGTCTGTAGTGCTCAGCATCAAATATTCTGTTACAAATATAGGTCATAATAATTCACTTCATATGATATATAACTTTGCAGTATGCACCTGATGAGATGCAGCAAAATATACCAGGCAATAAATCGTGCCATGTATTGTTTGTAGGTTCAGTGTTTAAATTCACCAAGGGAATAAATTATTTTGAATAAATACTGTGTGTCTAATATAATAAAATTGACAATTTCAGTACTTCTAAAAGCAATATTTAATTCTAAGAATAATAAATAAGACTATTTCTCAGTTTGTTTTTATTGTTATACACATATAATGTAAGTGCTCATCTATTCCGAATATATTATCCTTCATTCATAATGTATGAGCAAAGGCTAATGGGCGAGTCTTGAAAAAGGAGAGTCTGGCATATGAGACTACGACCTCCAGCATGAGAATGGAGGTGGAGGCAGTAACAGCGGCATTCCGGTGGCTAGAGGAGACTACTGCGTTGTATTCATTATGGATTCAAAGAGTATGCTTAGCAAGGTGGAGAAAGGAATGTTTCGTGTGGAATGGCTCTCGTCGCTTCAGAGGTCACAGATCGTGAGAATTGTATGGATATTTTGCCCTGGCCATGTGGGTGTATGGGGGAATGAACAGGCTGATAGGCTAGCAGGGAATGCACTTCTTGGTGGAATTTTGCCTATGAACAAGGGGGAGGTGGTCGTGCACTTGTGGGACCAGGTGGAGAAGGCGGAGGAACAGATTGAGAACCCATATGTGGAAAGAATGAGATTGCGGAGGATCGGCAGGGGTTCTGGAAGAATCTCAAAACTGAGACCAGGAGAACTTTTAATTAGATGGCGGTGGGAACGATTAGTAGTATGACTCTTCACTGGCTGTTGAACGAGGGGATGGAGCACGTATGGGAATGTCCTGAGTGCAGTGATGTCGGTTCTTAACTCAACTGAACTCATAATGCATGGGCAGGAAAAAAAACACTTAACTAACATTACAAAAACAGCTTGCTTGGAAACACTGACTATGCAATTTTTATCAAATGAGAAAAATTCTTTTAGATACATTTTTCTTCTTCTTTGTGAAATACAGCTATTGTCTTAAGCCTTCAAGTACGTTTGAGGGTATTACGTATTTTTGATAGTTATAAATATTCAGCAGAATATTTCAAATAACCATGGAAATGATGGACAGCTGTCATTATTATCCCTAGATCAGGAAATCAACATCAGAATTAGTAAGACAGTAACAGCAATGAACAGGTTAACGATGTCTGGGAGAACAGAAAGGTTACTGCCAAAACAAAAGTCATAGTCTATCAAGCCTGTGTTTTCAGTGCCCTTCTTTATGGCAGTGAAACCTGATCACTATACATGGAGGGGAAAAAATCAGGAATAGAATAAAGACAAAGGGTGAAAATGATTGCGGATAGGTCACACTCTGAGTGTATGAGACGTCACATGGTGCTTGATGGTGGAAATGACCATGTTTTCACAAGCATCCATTGTGCATGAATATTCACTGTGTGAATTGCTCGGTTCAGTTACATTTACTACTGCCATGAGTTGTCATTATTATGCCCATTTTAAAGCATAATGTAACAAACTATCATCTGTCAAACCAGCTCACCATCAATATTATTACAAATAAACTGACTAATGCTTTATTCTATGCTATTTTCAGAGCACATGATGCAGACTTTGCTGAATCCTATTGAGATATTTATTTAACTCAGAAGACAACATTCCAAATACTTCTATCTTAATACAGTACCAAGAGAATAATCATACCTTCAATTGTCAAACTAATTAGCTCAGACAATGGCAATATAAAATGTTCAATTTATTGCCTAGCATATTTTGATGCATCTCTTCAGTTGCATACTGCAGACTTATATCATATGACGTGAGTAAATAAATAATACTTCAGCTGAAACAATTAAAACACATAGTCACAGGTATTTTTCGATTGTGGAACATCTGTTCATTTAAAGAATATCTGTGACTACATGTTCTAATTGTTTCAGCTTAAATATGATTCATTTACTCACTTATATGATATGTAATTGCACAGTGTGCACCTGATGAAATGCAGTGAAATATTCCAGGCAATAAATCGTGCAACATATTGTTTGTGACTTCTGAGTTTAAATTAACTAAGGAAATACATTGGTTTGAATGGTAAATACAAATGCTTGTATGTGACATTGCTAATGACTATAAAATGTCTGTAACATAAATATAACATTAGTCATGTCGCCAATCAACTGCTGTTTTAACGGAACAATTTAATAATTTTCGTGGCAGGTCGTGGAAGCAGACCAAAACAAATGCTAGCTGAAATCAGATTAGGACTATTAGGTGCATAGAACACAGTGCAATCCGCATGTTAAATGAGACCAAAACAACTTCCTTCTGACAACAACTGGAATTTCCAGTTCAGTCGCATTGTTGGAATCATACACCTGGATTTCATGAAACATGTGTCCAGTCTACAGCAAGGATACTTGTGATCATCTTCTAGTAGGTTTTAACGTCTACTTCTTGTTTTTGGTGATTCTTTCTGACAAAAACTGCACAGAAATATCATGAGCCTGAAACTAACTACTACATTATTTGGAGTCTTAATGGAGGTCTGAAACGAGAAAGCAGTAGTAATATTTTACACCAACATCACCATCATCATGTGCTCTGCAAAATGGTATAGGCATTCATGTATCTTTCCAGATCTTGGTCCTTGATGTTCTGGGTCAAATGTTATTTCTCCATGCCACTTTCTTGGGTCATCCAGCATAATTTCTCTGTCTGCCTCTGCTTTTCTACCACTGATCTTGCCAGTCATCATGATTTTTTTCCAGTGCTTCTCCTCCAGTCGCTCATTAGTTACACTGGCAGTCCAAGATATTTGCACCATTCATCTAAGAAACCATATCTTCATTGCTTCCAAGATCTTCTTAATTTGCTCATGCACATTCCAAGCTTCACTTCTATAAACAGAACAAGTTCAATAAAACATTTAATCAGCCTCTTTATAACATTTAATGCAAAATATCTGATTATATATGATACTATTCATCTTCTGAAATACATCTTTTGCTTGGCCTATTCTGCCCTTAATCTCTTAACACACAAAAATACTAAACATTCATTTATCACCAGCTTCATGTTATGTAGTTAAACTTAAGACTGAAAGAATAACATCTTACTTAATAGTGTGCTGAACACCTGCAATAATACTGCCATGATTACTGTCAATACAGAGACAGGTAACTTCGCCCTGAGCTGAGAGAATCTGTTCACATTCATTCATTCCATGACTGGACTGAAACCAAAACATGGAGACATTTGTTTAATGTAAAATTTAGTGGGCATGTTCTGTATAGTAATTCCAAGTATAGTGATCTAAACTACTGTGCACTGTGTGGGTCTCAACACATCCATCTGTGTCTTGTGTTCTTGATGAGTTCAACCACTGAAAGTCACTCAGCCATCCATCTAGTCTTTTCTTCCTCTGTCTCTAATACCCTCAGTCTTTTCAGTTATCACTATCTTCTTCATTGTCAGTTGTGTTCTTTGCATTCTACAATGAAAATACATCTTACAGGTCTATTGTTTGTTAAACTAATAACCAGTGCCTGTGATTCACATGAATACAGTACTATGAGCAGTCTACAACATTCTAAGACTTAATTACTAATTTTCATGGATAGGGATCTGTTATATCACATTCTCCAACAACTGTAATTAACACATGTTATGTCAAAGTTGCATCTTGTTAATAATGGACCATTTCATGATCACTAGAGAAGAAAATCAATGATTCTGAACTTAACAGTTGCAGAAAAAGTGTTAGAATATAATGGATCAAAAAGAAGAAAAATACTGACATTCTAGAAGATCTGAACATTGAAAAAACCTGGCTCATAAAGCGTATTATGTCTCAGAAACTAAAACACTTTGGCCACATTAAATGTGACAGTGGTTTAGAGAGAACAATTGAATAACACGAGAGTAGGGAAGATTTGCAAAATTACAGTTACACAAAACAGAGGGCTTTAGAGTACCAAGCCGTTATCAACAAGAAAGAAGAAGAAAGACACCAGCACACAAAACAAAGGAAATGACATTAAAGTAACTACTTTAAAACATAATATTATGGATTCATGTGAAATAAGATTAGCAAACAAAAGTGAATGCAATATGTGGTACCTAACAGAGACTTCAAATATGAAAAGGGTGAATGCTGAAAAGAGTAAAAATAATATTGAGAAAGCAGTCAGAGAATATGGGGTCATATGGTGTTTGGAGGGTACTGTTAGATCAGAGAAGGAAATAGGTACGGTCAACAGCCCCGTGAAAATGGCAAGAAATTTAGGGCAGAGGAGAGGAGTATTTAATGAGGGGGCAGGACAAAGTGGAATGAGGCAGGAGAAGTAGATATAGTATGGAAAAGAAGGGTAAAAAGTTATATAAAGAGTGTGAACCCTGGAGGAGTTCATAATAGATTTAAACACAGTATGTGAGTTTCTAACAGTATAGACGACTGATCATAATACAGACAAGATTGATGAATGATATTGTGCATGTACATGGGATTGTAATAGTGATAAGCATAACAGTAAAGAAACACAGATACAGGGTAGTGAGGAAAAATAAGAGCAAGTTGTGCAAGGAGAATAACAATATTGCCAAACACATTGGTCAAACAGAATGGCAGGTTCTCATGATACACTGCTTCACTCTTCATGTTCACTATTAGATACAGAGAGCAAGCATGGTTGTTATATCATGTATCATCTGATCCAGTGCACAAATACAGTATCCATATCTAACTTGCCATCGAGAAAGCAAGAATAGGTGGTATACTGTATCACTGGAAGTGTAGTTGATATAAATGGCCCTTGTCCACAAGATATAAGATAATACCATAAGGATAACTGTTATACAACATTGCACTAAGATATACAACATGACTTATCTCTTGCTGTGTGTAAGCGCGCCAACAACTTGGAAATCATAAATGTACATTAATAGAGACAGCAGGGATGATTGTTATAGTGTATATGTGTATTACTCTTCCAATAATTTCTTACATTGATGTTCCTCCATGCCATGATGTCAAACTGTCCCGCACTTTCTCTCTTGGTCATCCCCTGCTATTCCCTGTCAGCCTTCCAAATGTGATGAGATACTCCAGTTTTCTTCTTCGCATGACATATCCAAAGAATGTGGACTGTTTTCTGCTGATGTGAGTCACTAGTTCTCTTTGTGAATTAACTTCATTTAAGATAACTTTATTGCTCTTTCTATCTGTCCATGGTGTTCTCATCATTCTTCTATAAAACCACATCTCCGCAGCTACCACACAATTCTTCACTTGTCTAGTTAGTTAGTTAGTCATGGTTCCAAATTCACAGCGACAGGTCGTCCCGATTATGCTCCGTTCCTGTACCAGAAAATATCACACAAAATGCTCATCACTGTCCAATGTTAAAAGTGGAACAAACAGCAGTCTTGGCAAGCCAACAGCCTGCACAGGCAGACTGTGCATAATGCTGCAGCAAAAATGCCAACACAAAAGTCCTCCACGAAAAATACAGTTCCTCATCGATGAAATCGACAGTCACTAGAAAGACTTCATTGACCCGGGTGTTATCCCACATGGCTCGGTTTCTTTCCACCGAAAGCGCAGCACAAAGCATGAACTCCTTAGCCCCAGTGACGACCCCCAGGAGTCTCCTGAAAAATGCACTCGTGAACCGAAAAGGCAAACCAGCTGGTTGCCATTGTTCCGAACATGCAGTTCACGCTACAAACAACAGCGGACAGATGTAAAAGCATTCCACACGAATTTCACAGCTCACAGTGTCACACCACGCACTCATTCAGTAGCAGGGCAACAGAACCATGTACTATTAGTCCAACATGAGGAAAATGCAATTGCAAACCGTAGCCACAAGCATAAACACTCCAGAGGCCTTAATGGTTCAATGCCTATCCACCATGTTGGGGAAATATACACACTTGTCTGTAATTGTTCAAGATTAACTTTTGTACATCAAGATTGTCTCATTATAGCTCTTACAAACTCCTTTCCTCACCTCAATTAACCAATATAAATTACAGAGAATATTCTTCATCTTGTGAAATTATGCTTTTGCTTGGGCTCTTCTGCATTTCCAAAAACAAGAAGAATATTCTCCACTGAGAACATGAGTATTTCCTGTGGTAACATGTGTGTGAAACTTACAAATTTAACAAATCAACTGAAAGCATACATACACCTTTGAATATAAATGTTGTAGAAGAGTACAACAATTCATTGGAAAAAGAATAGAACAAACAGATCAATCCAACAAAAACTCAGTATTAAAGAAGACTGGTTATTAAGACAAATAAATTTGAGGAAAATGAAATATTTTTGGCTATAAAAAGACATGAATGTCTGGAAAAGATAACTATTGAGAGATGAGTACTGGGGAAGCAGAGAAAAGGTAGATGGATTCCAGAAGTGATAGATAATTTACTCATGACAGCAACAGAGACAAGACATCTGGCTTATGATAGAGAGACATTTCAAAAGGCTGTTATGAGAGTTCTGCCCAGGGACAAGTCAATGAATGATCATAATTTATAACATTTACCTCCCTTTCATAAGATTGGCCGGGCTCCATGGCGAAGGAGTTACGGACGTGGTTTGTGATCCCGCATACCCACGTTAAAAACACAGCTGCTCGCGATTTGGCAGCAAACCACGTAGCGCTGGTTTTTTACAAAATGGTATGGGTGCCAGTCGTTCAGAAAGCAATGGCAAACTACTGAATGTAAACTTGCCAAGACATCAACAACAGCAAAAAAATGCTGGTGTTGTCTACAAATGTCTTGTAAAGAATATGCAACTAACTTTTTTAACATACGATTGACATTTACAATTATAAACAAAATTACCCAAATTCTAATAGTGCCGTCATCTGACCCTGTTACCCACTTATGACAGATGGGGTTCCATCGCACACATGTGACCTCACCCTCATGGCCCTGCAGAGTATTGGCCAGTGTCATTTTGGAGCCAGTGGTTGAAAATTTGCGGATGTATACCATCTTGTCAGCACAGGAATAGGCAAACTCCATACTGTTTAGTGTAAGATGGCAATACTGTTAATTTCCATTAAATATCGAATACAAATAACCAGAAAATATATGTTTCAGAATTGTAATCTTAACTCTTCTGTGAATTAAATACTAGTTTTCTTCTTCTTCTTTACCTTTACCCCAAGGTCATGAAAGTGTTACAATAAATGCTTGTAAGGTCAATGTTTTCTACTGCTCCCTGTCTTCAGAAAAACATACAAGTGTGGTATTGGGTATTGCTCTTGTTTGCACATTCAATGTTTTTAACACACATAAAAAAGAAGTAAAAGATTCTTTATCACATCTTGAAGTGTATTTGGTATATGTAACTAGTTCTATATTTTAATAGACCAATAGGCATTCAGTGGTTAATGTTGACAATATTACACCAGCTGATTTCACTTCTAAAACATTTTCTGGTGTTCATTTTAGGCCGAGTTGACCAGCGAGCCCATGTCATCATGTGCATGAAAAGAAAAAAAAACCTGTCTTGAGGGAGATTCACACACATGATCACAGTTTCTTTTGTCTTCAACTATTTTTGGAGAATAATTTTCTACACAACAATCAAGTTAAAGTCATGTGACCAAACCATGCAAAAGTTTTAAATATTTCACCAGTGACATTAGTGGTTCTTTGTAGCTGTATATAGGTTTATTCATTCCCCATCAAGGATATATTGTTTTAAATGTTCTCTACATTAAATGAATAGAAATGTTTGGTAACTTTTGTGGTGAAAAGCCTAAAAAATTCTTCACTCCAATTCTACCCACGACATCATCACAGAGTAGTGTAGTTTTATTTTCCCAAATGAAGCTAGTATCTTGGCTTTCCAAATCTGCTTCGTCTTTTCATTCACTAAGAATCAGCCCATATCTGCAATTCTGTTACCTGGATTGTTTTCTGTCATTCCTGCAGACTTTTACAGTTTGGCATGTAAGACTGTTTTATCTGGCCATAGAATAGACCTTTCTAAGTTGTGTGCCACTAAGTTCCCTCATTATGGCTAAGTTTTTCTAGCTATCAAGCAGTCTTGCCATGACAGATGAGGCCAGCTTGAGTTTTCTCTTGATTTCTTTACCTTAATTTCCAATGTTACATATAATAAACCTAACATGTTCAAAGACATTCACTTCAAGATGCCAAAAAACAACCTATCACAGGCATCAGAAGGAAAGTGAAACATACTGTAACTACTGGTAAGATTAATGGAAAATAAGAGGAGGACAGGCAACAAACTAGTCTGTCTCCATGACATGGGTAGTTAACAATAGGGGTCATAAATTGATCAACTCTGCTAGAGAACTGTGGAGAAGAATGATCATCCATTCCAGCTGGCAAAAAACTTAATGACGATATTGAGAAACTCTTGGACCTGTTACAATAGAAATAACCTTTAGTCGGACTGTTTAGAGAACATGAGATAACAACACTGACTTAGGACAGAAAATTTTCTGCATCGTGAAAGAAATTGTTAGTGCTAACAGGAAGTTTTTGGAAGAGGTCAAATGTTCAATTGATAGGTGGCCATGTTGTAGTTACTGCATTGGGCAGTATATAATCAATTACTACTTTGGCAGGAAAATAGCTCCATTGACAGGAATGCAAGTTAGAATAGTATGATACCTCTGAATTTGGAGTGAGATTGCCTGATGGTGAGAGACACTGGTAATAGGAAAAACTAATCCACATGTGTAAATCAGTTCATTAGGTGTAGTAGCATGTGTATGGACTACACTTGAGTTCAAAGTGAGCGAACACACCAAAAAGAATTGTGTGAACGTATTATTAAACTATAGTGAGTGAGCACATGTTGTGGATTTACCCATAACAGAGGAAGAGGCCGACCACGTAAACGTTGGACGGAGGGAATAGCAGAGTCCATGGGAATATTGATACATGAAACCCATAATCGGGCACTCTCACGAAGTTTATACTTCACCTCGACACCGCAAGGTACAAGATGAACATGATGACATGAAATGAGAGCATGAGAAATGACTATTAGCCACTTGTTGTCAAGTGAGCCTTTAGAAGGCGAAATAATCGTTGTCTGTCAGATTCATCATAAATAATTGCGACTGGACAATATCACTGACTGCATAGTTCTGACGATATCGAATAAACTGTCAAAGCCTGAAAGATGTCTCAGTTGTCTGTGCCCATTATGTTTTAAGTTGGACCTGTTGCAGTTTTATTGAACAGACTTATTACCCATTGGGGTTGACTCTTGTAACTGTTGGTCAAGATTAAATGACTAGACCACAGTTCTCGACAACTTGTTGGAATAAAATAAAGCCTAAAGGATGCCAACAGATGATTGTTATTTTATACACACAACTCAAACACAGTAAAATATAATAACACATTCAATAACAATATTTATAAGACGTAGTTACACTTACTTTTGAGGACTAAAGTCCATGTCTGTAATAATTTCATCAGAGGCAAGTTCATTTACAAATGTGGTTGCATTAGGATCAATTTTACAAGTATCTTTCAATCTGTAGAACAGAAGAAGATTCCAAATCACGTCTTCAGATGATTACAGCTAGAAGAATTATTAAAACAAAACTGTTTAGGATAGATGGCATAATATAATCTAATGGATTATACGTTTCACTGCATAGTTTGTGTAAACTTTCTTTCATAAAGATTTCATAATTTAAAAACAATATGACATAATGTTTCACTCAATAAAGTCTTTAGTGTAAAATATGTACAACTTATTTGTACTAACTGTCCAGCCTCCAGATCCCACAGACAAATCCTTCTATCCCAGCCAGCACTCAACTGAAATGAAAAAAAGGATAAGAAAACAAGGTTATAGTTGTTTCATTTGCTACAAGAATACTACAATGATTCCATTATGAAACCCTGATTAACCCCCCCCCCCCCCCCCCCCCCCCAAAAAAAAAAAAAATAAAAATAAAAAACATGCCCTAAAGCAGGAATCTGCTATGAGTCTGTGATGTGATAGGGCCACCACATTTTGCAGGTCTGAATGTTTGACTGAATAATTAGCTTACTTGGGATTTGTCCTTAAAACATTGGTATCTAAGGATATCACAAAGCCCATGCATCTCTTGGGTAGTGACATCGGATATCTTATCTTTTCAGAACAAGGCGAAAACAATTTATGCAGGCTAAAAAACTCACAGCAGTTGGTAATCATAAAGACTAGCCTAGCCTTTAAGGCTGCTGCTCTGGAAAAATTATAGAACAAGAAATCAAACTTAAAATGTTTTGCATATCCTTTACAGGACATCGCTGTCAACATCAGCATCTTTCAGCTGATTGTTGATTTCTTGGCAAGATTACGCTCAGTAGTTTGCCATTGCTTTCTGAGCGACCAGATCCATACTCTCTTAAATCACTGGCACGACTCGAACCGCTTCCAATTCTCGTGTGCTCACGCCAACCATGAGAGTATTCAGGGTTACGGAGAAAGCTACTAACCCCTCGACCAGGGGACCAGAGACCGGCTTGTCAGGATGAAGTAGACATACACATGCATGTCAAAGTTGGATACCCTGACCTATGAGTTAGGGAGATGCACAGCAAGGTGTGACACACTCCCCTCAAAAGAGGAACTTTGAAGAAGAAGCTACAGACTCATCATATACAAGTACTGGAGAACGAAGACACCACAGCTGCAGTTTTCCAAACTCAAAGCAAAGATTAGTTTTGAACCACCATTAGAGTATGGCAGATTTGCTGCTATCACCAACCCTGTTCAACACCATCTTAGAAAAGGTAATGTTGGAAGTACTGATCGGTCTTAAAGGAGCAATTATTATTGGGCCATCAGATGCAAAAGACATTAACACTCTGGTGGAGATGAACAAGAACTATAAAAAATAATAGCCAGGCTTGGTTTCTGTATAAAACCTGTATAAATATGGTATAGAAATGCAGGCAGACTAAATCATTATGATGGTATATTTTTAATTCAGTTATTGATGAGTAATGTGCTAACTAAGGTTTCAACATAAATACAACAGAATACACTGTAAATACATGGATTATATAATATATAAAATATGAGAGGTCTTACAATAAAAGTTCCATCCACACCATGTTGATGACTGACTAAAACTAGACTTGTTACACAGCTGAGGTGCTCTGAGAGTACATACTTTAGAATGAAACCTGCAACTCTGTTGGTCACAGAATCGGCATCCTAGGTAAAGAAATGAAGTGTAAATATGCTTTTCTGACCATTGTTCATGTCATGATGAATAAGCATTAAAGAAGAACTGTGACATATATTTCTCATCGTTAATGTAGAGATAAACATATTTACTAAGATATAATATAAAAGCCAACAACAAATACTTTTATGATCTTGTCTGATGAGAAGGGGTGGAGTATGATGTGCATGTATGTGTGCATGTGTTGTGGGGAGGGGGGGGGGGGAGTGGTAATCACCATTATGGAAAATCACAAATACGTTACTTTAAGAGAGGCTAAATATAAAGTTAAATATACATGCCTTATATAAAATATATAGTTTGTTGCATTTTAAAATAATAGGAACAATTCGGAGAGTTATTTTATAGTACTAGTTAAAAATTATTTGTTCAGTAAGATTATAAAAAGTTATGTGTAAACTGAAAACCTCCACAAAAATCCATACTATGGCACATCACATGCATTGTAGGAACATAAAAGGAATGGAAGTGACCATTGGGGATGCAGATTTCTTTTGCGTACTCTGAACAACTGTAAAAGTAAAATTAAACAAGATATGATGGTTGGGATGCATAGGTAAGAGCCTATCATGCATGTTGCATTGACTGAAAGAGTTTAAACAAAATTGACATAATGTAAATTATTTGGTTATATAGTAACCTTTGATTGTCACAATTCTTTATCCTTTCCTTCAATTTTCTCATTTACTTATTGTGTAAATTTCAGTAAACTGATTTATTGTACTATGAAAAACTTTCTTTACTTGACCAAACATTAATAATTGTTTATCATCAGGTCAAAAGCATGTTTTAGTACACTTACAGTGCAGTTCCTGTTTATTTGAATTCGTGGATCTAAAAATTGTTTTTTGCAAAAGAAATGCTGTATATTATTACTACAATAGTTTGTGAGAAAGGTTATGTGTAGATTTATGGGTAAAAGAATAATATGACATTATAGCCTTACAATATTTACTATTGAATTTTGTGATAGGTAAGCAAAATAATTCTGTACTCATAAGTGAAAATCATTAGAAACTATTGTAAGTGAACAATATTTCAACCTGGAAGCTGAAGATGAAAACAGACATGAAGGTGTAAAAATGGGCAGGCATGCATTTACATACCGGCTTCCTGGCCTAGAGGTTATGACTTTTCTCAATAATCTCGTACTCTCGTAAGTAATGTGACGACAGTGAGAACCAGCAGTGGTTGGAATCACGTCGATAACTTACGGGGTATGTGAGCCGGCCGCTCAGAAAGCAATGGCAAACTACTGAGCGTAATCTTGCCAAGAAATCAACAATCAGCTGAAAGATGCTGATGTTGACAGCAATGTCCTGTAAAGGATATGCAAACATTTTATTTATTTTATTATGCATTTACATGAGCATGTACGCGTGCACACACACACACACACAGGCAACCCCCCCACCCATCCACCCACCCACCCACCCACACACTCTTGCACACAATTATAAATGGGATAAAAACACACACACATGATTTCTCACATTTACCACTGTCAGTTTATTTTGCTTATGCAGTAGTCCAGAATCTGGATCTAGCAACACAGCATATTTCTGAGTCAGGAAGTCCTCATCTTGAGGCTGCATATTCTGCAGGACCTGAACTGCAGTATCATCATACCCCCAGACGTCTGTAAGCAAAGAAACAAAACTACTGACACTGATAAGTCCCATAATCAGATATTGCTGTTGGGGAGTGCAGCATTAGACCTTCACATATTTTAGGCCTTAGGTCTTTTCCACTTTTCACATTGGGCAGTGGGGAGCATTTTGTGTGATATTCACTGGCACAGGAACGGAGCATAATGGGGACGACCCGTTGCTGTGAAGTTGGAACTGCGACTAACTAACTAACTAACTAACATAAAGAAGTTGGCACGTTGGGGTAATGGTTAAGACGTTGAGCTGACAATGGCATGAGTGCGGTCAGGCAAGGGTTCGATGTCAGCTCTCGAAGATTACCTAAGGAGGCAGAGAATGGTGCTGCAGGGAGTGACCAGAGGATCTGGCCGACACTCAGGACTCTGAGGGAAGACCAGATGGACACATAATCAAACTGCTACTGGTACCATTAGTTTTGAGATCTTCTCTGGCCGTTGAAAATAAGGACGGAACACATATGGGAATGCCCTGAGTGCTAAGATGTCAGTTCTTGACTCAACTCATCTCAACTGTAGGGGGGAAAGACTGACCACCTATTTCTCTGTGCACTCAGGACTACACAATGTGATGGTTCTAACACTTCACATACCCACAGCAGGTTCTGCTACAGGACCTTGGTTTTTTTTAAATGACAAAACATGTGACAAGACCACTTTCTATTCTCACCACCATTTCTTCCCCAACAATTGCCAGAAAAAGATTAACTCATACTCATTCTATGAGACTGGATCAAACCCAATGCCAAACTGAGCTGGAAAATGAATCCTGCTAGTGTTGAGAATTGAACTAGGGCACTGTGTTTGTAAACAGACACACAAAGCATTATAACATCATGGCCCCTTTAGTTATGTTATTGAAACATTTAAAATATAAGGTTTAACTTTAATACTAGTTTCCTAGTAAAACTATATTTTCATTATTTCAATTTGTTAATGAAGTAGGACACTACCAGTCAATCAAGAGAGGTGTGCAACAGGGTTGTGTAATGTCTTCAGGTATTTTTTCCTTATATAGTAAAATATTATGAGAAACTTAAAAGAGATGAAAGGATGTGTCAACGTAGGACACAATATCAACAGTATAAGATATGCAGATTTCGTGCTCTGTGTGACACTTTCGGTGGGTCACACTGTGGTAAAAGACCAAGCCATGTGAGAAAATCCGGGTCAATGAGGTCTTTCTGGTGACTGCCGAGTCCATCGATGATGAACTGTGGTTTTCGTGGATGAATTTTGTGTTGGCATTCTGGCGGCAGCATTATGCACAGTGTACCTGTGCAGGCTGTTGGATTGCCGAGACTCCTGTCTATTTCACTTTTCACATTGGACAGTGGGGAGCATCTTGTGTGATATTCACTGGCACAGGAATGGAGCATAATGGGGATGACCCGGTGCAGTGAAGTTGGAACCTCGACTAACTAACTAACTAACTAAGATATGCAGATGATACAGTATTGATTGAGGACAATGAACAGGATCTATATCATTTAGTTGATGCTGTTTTTGTACTCTGTTAGCAACTAGGGTTAGAATTATTGTAAGAAAACAGAGATTATCATCGTGTCCAAGAAGAAAGAAATAACACAGCCAAGAGAATAGGAAATTTCTTAACCTGGTGAATCAGTACTTCTATCTTAGGACAGTCATAACATCTCATAGTAGATGCCTTGTAGAAATTTGAATTATCATGGCAAAAGTAATGTTTGCAAGATGGAAAATATACTCACCAATATAAAGCTGTCAATTGCAGTGAGAAAGTGAGTAAATTGTAAAATGCTATATTGAACATATAATTTTGTATGCATGGGAAACATGAACAATGAGTAGACAAGCTGAGAAACATCTAATTCCAGCAGAAACTTGGTTTATGAGAAAAATGAAAAAAAGTACCACAGACGAAGAAAAAAATGAATGGGGGAATCCTTCAAGATACAGATGAAAATTGTAAAGTGATTAAAGAATTTAGATGTTGACTGTTAAGATATTTTGGGCATATTAGGAAAAAGAAAAAAAACTTGAAAACTTAATGATAACAGGCATACTTTATGAGAAAAAGGCAACGGGGAGATGAAGTGATAAACAGCTGGATAGTCCGGCCACATGTCATAATCGGCACAAGAACACAGAGCTGATCCGAGATTGTTGATCTTGTGAGATGATTAACCATGACTGTTGATGATGTGAGATGATTAACCAAGACTTGATCTTGTGAGATGATTAACCATGACTGTCCACGCTTACTGGCATGGCACATGATCTTATGATGATGATGGACCTAAATCCATATTCCACAGACAGAAGATAAAAGATGCAGATGCAAAGGACTATAATCAAAATAACCGGCAACTAAATAATCTGCAGCAGACACAAATACTCAAAACCTGTTTGCTTCTTATTTTCAAGACATAAAGGGCCAATTATAAAAACCCCCAAAACTTAAAGGACCAATAATAAAACCCCCAAAGTTTCCTCATCATCATCATCATTGTCCACTTTTGTCATCAAGCATCGTAGGGAGGAAATGTTGACATTCCAGCACCCGATGGGTGGCACTGGATAGTGTCATTCCATATGATTGAGCAATGTTTCTGGTGTTGTCAATCCATTGTCTTCTCAGGCATTCTCTTGCTCTTATATCAGGTCTTCTTTGATGTAGTGCCAGAGTTGGTAACTGATGGTGTTGCATTCTAACAAAATGGTTGAACCATTTAATCTTCTACCTTTCAGTATATATGGCACAAAGTGTTGATCCTACTGTCTGTCTGATAACGTCATTACTCACTGTCTTGGACAGTTTAGTTGGCAAAGTGTCCTAATGGCATTGCAAAGCATTTGGTTAAAATACTAATATAACACAATATGATGACTTACATATATTGCTATCTTCTGATGCTGCCAGCATAAGATCCATGCTCTCAACAAATATAATCTTTAAGATAGTGGTGTTGGGGTGCAGATGAGATGATATCTGTATAGATACAAAAAGAGATCTATTTGTGATGTCAGCATGATCATACTATGATGTTAAATTGTAAACATATCAAATCATACTTTTGCAAGTCAGTCTCAATATGCAACAAAAATGGAAACACAAAATGTATTTCCAGATGTTCATATTTTTGTTACTGATCATAATGATCACCTTAAATATTTTAAAAGTTTGATGCATGTCTTTTACAGGACATTGCATCAACCCCAGCATGTACTGGCTGTCTGTGATTTACTTGGTAATTTTACATTCAGTAGTTTGCCATTGCCGGTCTCTCTGGCTGTGGGGTTACAACACTTTCTCTCTGTAATCCCGTTTATCACGCAGAGTCTCGTAGCGGAGCGAGAGCTGAGGCGGTTCGACCCCCGCTCGTGACTTGCTGGATACTGAGCCGGCCGCTCAGAAAGCAATGGGAAACTACTGAGCGTAATCTTGCCAAGAGATCAACATACAGCTGAAAGATGCTGGTGTTGACAGCTAAGTCCTGTAAAGGATATGCTAAAAAAAAAAAAAAGTTTGCCATTACTTTAATAAATATACTTTGAAACAGTACTAATTAAAGCAATTACTTCCCATTGTAAATTTAAAAAAGAAGACACAAACAACACATTACACAATTTAATGCCTGGCATATTTATGCGTATCTTGTCAAAAACATGAACATAAATAAATAAGACGAAGAAAACAAATGAATCCTTTTGGCTAAAATACAAAACACAGACACACTCAAATGCAACCCGGGTGCTACTGGGGTAACCTCATACTGACTGCAATGTCTTTCAATTTACACTCATGGGGGGTCTCCATGGCCAAGTAGTTAAGCCATAATTCTTGTGCTCTGATAGTCATGAGTTTGTTTTTGGACTGTGTTATTTCAGACCACGAGTACATATTTTCTGGAGAGGCCTGAGGATCATTGTAGTAGCTATGGAGTTTGTGCTTTGTGTGATGCTCTTGGCAGGCGGCTTGAAATTCTGTGGAGAAAGTCTCAGCTAGATTGGGCTAAACCTGATGCAATGAAGTTGATCCTCTTGACTTTAACCTTTAACTTTAACCTTTTCTATTAACACAATTGTGGATGCCAGCAGCGAACAATTGCAGCATCAGAAAATTGAAGCAGGTATGATTGTTCATGGTATAAAGCACACAAAATGCATATTAATTATCATTTAAATAAAAAGAGTAGGCTCCAAGACCCCCAAATGTAAAACAAATATTCTAACTGAAAAGAACATGTTTGATCAGATATCTGCCACTTTATCCCACTTTCTATCCCAGACAGCTGACATTTTGAAATAATGAAAGTTGATGGCTTAAAGGAAAATAAAAACACTGTCTTGAACTGAAAGGACAACTAGGACAGAAACATTTAAATTAACAACTGGTACATAAATATGTAAATTAACAACTAGGACAGAAATATGTAAATTAACAACTAAGATATAAACATTTAAATTAAAAACTATGGCATAAATATTTAAATACATAACTAGGACAGAAACATTTCAATTAACAACTAGGGCAAACACTGAGAAAACCTTGGGATAGTATAACTAGACACCCCTTTGTCTGAAACCCACAAGGTGAATGAAATAATCAATAAATCAATCAATCAGGTGCCATCTCCACAATGAAGGTTGGCTGCAATGGATCTCCAACACTGTCTGTCTCTCGCCCTGACTGTACATTCTGTCAGATTCATGTTCGTCCATCTCTTGATGTTATCTTCCCACTTGTATTGCTATCTGCCTCTTGCTCACTTTCTTTCAACCTTGCCCTCCAGTATTGTTTTTATAAGAGTATTATGACTTTTAACATGGCCGAAATATTTCACTTGCCTCTTTTTTTTATTTCTTTCATGAACTCTCTTTTCATTCCCAGTTTTTCTATAACTTCTGTATTTGTTGTTTTTGTTTCCAAGAAATATGACATATTCGTCCGTATATCCACACCTCCAGGGCCTCTATTCGACTTTCTAGTTGAATTAAATAGAGCGAGACCTAAAAGCATAAAACACACGTAGAAGAGAATTAAACACAAAGATGAACTATATTAGCAGAACATGGCGGAAGTTGTAGGAAACAGCAGAAGATAGGACTGCCTGGTGTAAGTTGGTTCAGGGTCTATGTCCAAAAGTGAGGTAAAGTGCAAGAGATGAACAAATCATTGCAAAAGACCAATTCACAATAACATATTATTGCCCACATCAGTATAAGATAACCATCATATTTTTGTTAATGCTATAAGATGAGAGGATCTGGGTAAGGTTGTGACAACCTGGAAGATCACAGGTGTTAGAGATAGACAGAGAGAGCAAATGCTGGATGGGTTGATACAGTGACACAGAAGACAACCAGTGGTCGAACTTACCAAGAAAACTTAACAGATGTTTGTGAATGAGGATGTTCATCTGTGCTACTCAGCAGGACATAAGATGATGATAATGAGAAAGTCACATAATACAAGTAATTTCATGACAATTTACGACATCATAGTTAGCCCATCTAACATATGTATTTTGATAAATTAACCAAAAGGTGTCACTCACTGGGACAGTTGCTGGCTTGTTGAAGGAATAATGGCTTTTTACTGTCTTGGTATTTCCTCCAGGTTGTGGCTCAGGACGTTTAATTTGCTGAATGATTTGCTGTTGTTCCAGCAAGAGTTGGCGAGCTTTACTTCCTATACGTATTTTCTTCTTCATTCTCAAGTCTGTCGGTGTGAATGTTTCCTTGCTAGGTTTAAAATGATACATTATGTCAGAAAGGATACCGAAGGACAAATATACATAGGTAATATAGCAAATATTTTTTGTTGTTGCATATCCTTTACAGGACGCCAGCATCTTTCAGCTGTATGTTGATTTCTTGGCAAGATTACGCTCAGTAGTTTGCCATTGCTTTCTGAGCAGCCGGCTCACATACCCCGTAAGTTACCGATGCGATTCGAACCACTGCTGATTCTCACCGCCATCATGTTACCTACGAGAGTATATGAGATTACGGAGAAAAGTCATAACCTCTAAGCCACGAAGCCGGCATAGCAAATATACACAGATGAAATGCAATATATATATATATATATATATATATAGTGAGAGAGAGAAAGAGACAGATAGACAGACATACATGGTGAGTTGCTTAGTATGGAATGAGTAAAAGGACAAGAGGACAATACTTTATTTGAAGCCAGTATTTGTGACTGACAACTTAGACCAGATTGTCAATATAATTTTGGCCTGATGACATTGTTGTAGAACAACATCTTGCCCTGTTCCCACCATTGCCAATTGTCACCAAGTTTTGAGGAAAATTTGTGTCAACGTCTCATACACACACAGGCATTCTTAGTTCCTTCACATGCATTCAAGAATATTTAACCTCGCATGTGGAATCAAACATTTATTTACAGAACTTCAATATCATCAAGATGTGCACATAGGGCGGTTAACTCAATACATCATCTTAATAACAGGACTACTATTTAATAAACAGTCGTAGCAATCAGGCAATCACAAAACCCTGCACTCAATACTCGCTATCTTTAACATGGCAATGCTAGCTCGCACTCTTGCAAAATCCATACACTCACTTCTCGAACACAAGCGTCCTTCCCCTAAAACGTCCAGTCCAAGTCTGAGTCTCCTCACACTGGCCTGTTGGTCACGTGGTACTGGACCCCGTGTGTCTCGGGGCAGTCGGGCTGTCTCAACAGTCCCGTAGTACGGCTGTCCATTCGTGTTGTGTCGGGTCCTTCAGTGCAAGGCTGTCCGGTCAATCCAGGACAGAGTCCCGCAGACTTGTGTCCCCTTTTATAGCTGGGTCTTGTCCTGTCTATGACATCTCTGTGTCCCTGCCTATGTCCTGTCTCTGATATCTCTATTGTCCTGTAGATGTCCTGTCTATGACATTTCGGCATCCCTACCTATGTACTGTCTCTCATATCTCTGTTGTCCTGTAGATGTTCCGTCCATGACATCTCTGCATTCCTGCCTGTGTCCTGTCTTTAATATGTCCCTTGTCCTGTATATGTCCTGTCTCTATTCCCCAACACGCTGACAATTTGTCTTCATAATGTGCCTTAAAAATCTTGACTGTCTGTATCTAATTTCTCTAATCAATTTATGATTTCACTTATTTCTTCAAGAATTGTCTCATTACATTTTCTGTCCATCCATTCCATGGTATTCTTTGTATTTACTGATTCTTGAACTCGCACTCATACTATGTAAGATCTGCAGTATCAATTTTTGTATCTTTTTTTTTTTGCCTATCCCTTACAGGGCGTTGCAGACAACACCAGCATTTTTCAGCTGCTGTTGATGTACTAGGCAAGATTATGCTCAGTAGTTTGTCATTGCTTTCTGAGTGACTGGCTCACATACTGCCGTAAGTTACCAGGGTGGCACGAACCGCTGCCGATTCTCATGCAGCTGCGTTACTCACAAGAATGTATGGGATTATAGAAAAAGACGTTAACTCCTACACCAGGGAGACCGGCTTTTTATCTTTACTGACCCCTAAAACAAACATCTGTAGTGCACACCGGAAACACAATGGACAGGGCAAGGCAGATACCTGTACATAAAATGATTGGACTGCATTCTTTCCCACTTTGCAATGACCCCATCATGATCCCCACTGAAGATGAGAATTGGTATTTTCGATGCTGGTGTTGGAAAGAAGAAATTACTTTGATTATAGTTATGCTGATGTGGTTTAAGAAAATGTCATTCATTCATTCATTCAGTAGCATGTCCTTTGCAGAACCTCGCTCCCATAACAACCTTCCGGAAAACTTCTCGATCACAAGCAAGATGTCCCGCGTCTGATACACCCATCTGGAGATCATCCGCCACATCCTGCACCCATCTTCTCTTTGGCCTTTCTCTTCCCAGGCATATACCCTTCCATTATTGTTCTCTCCAAACTGTCGTGACGTTTCAAGTGACCAAAATACTTCAATTTTCTTTGTTTTATCGTCTTTAATAGCCATCCCTCCTCAATATTCAATTCTTGAAGTATGGATGCATTTGTTCTTTTCTTTACCCAAGATATTCTTAGAACTCGTCTATAACATTTATATTCAAAGGCATGTATGCGCTGTTCAGCTTGTTTAGTAAGTGTCCATGTCTCACAGGCGTATGTTGCAATGGGAAAGATGCATGCTCTTAAAAATCTAATTTTTGTAGTTCTGTCTGTCCCACACCATAATTTATTCATCTGTTTTAGTCTTTGAAGAGCAATGGATAGTCGCCGTTTAATTTCTTTCATTGTGTCACCATTATTCGTAATCAATGACCCAAGATATTCAAAATTTTCCACCACCTCCAATTTTCTCCCATTAAAGTATATTTCTTTCTCCATAGTAGTTTTATCTGTATGCATTATCTTAGTTTTTGCTATGTTAAGATATAAGTTGTGATGTTCCCTATTCAATTGTGTTGAAGCTATTAGGTTTTCTATGCCATTCTGTGTTGTGGATAGTAATACTGTATCATCAGCATATCGAATCTCTGGTATGTCATGACCGCCGATATTTAGGGCATCATATGGCTCCCTGTTTATATCATCTCTTACATTTCTCATTATATTTTCGGCATACAGGTTAAACAAATAGGGTGACAGCACGCAGCCCTGACGGTCTCCTTGCTTATGTCAAACCAATCTGATGTCTCGCCATCTATTCTAACTGCTGCTTGTTGGTCTAGATATAGCATTTTTATGAGATGTACTACATGTGAAGGAAAGCCCATATTCCTCATGATTTCCCAAAGTTTCTGATGCTGTACACAGTCAAATGCCTTTGAATAATCCACAAAACATGAGAATAGGTTTACATTAAATTCTCTGCACTTCTCTATTATTAAACGCATGTTGAATATGTGATCTCTTGTTCCTCTTCCTTGTCTAAATCCAGCTTGAACTACATTAATCTCTTCTTCCATTTTCTTACTAAGTCTTCGCATTATGACTTTTAGTAGAATTTTACTTGCATGACTTATCAGGGCAACAGTTCTATAGTTGGTGCATAATTTCAGGTTGCCCTTTTTTGGTATTGGAATGAAGATAGTTCTCTTCCAATCTTTTGGCCATATACCATATTTCCAAATCTTTGTACATAATGCATGATATATGTGTATGCTTTCTTCTCCTCGTGCTTTAATTAGTTCAGCTGGTATCTCATCACATCCAGGTGATTTACCATTCTTCAGGTTCCTTATAGCCCAAGCAATTTCATCTAATGAGGGTTCAGGTTCTGTCTCTGCTGTCATTGGCTCATGTATCTCATTCATATCCTCACTGTCACTCATATCATACATTCCACTGCAGTACTCCTGCCATCTTTCTAGAATTTGTCTAGATTCTGTTAAGGTATTTCCCATCTTGTCACAGATAACATTCAATTGAGGTTGAACATTTCTTGTCAATAACTTCATTTCCTTGAACATTTCATAATCTCTTCCAGCCTTATGATATTGCTCTATTCTGGTACAGCAATCTTGTATATATTGATTTTTGTCCTTTCTTGTGTTCTTTCTTATTTCTCGAGTTAAAGATTTATACTTCATCCTGCTATCGGATTCATCTCCTTTCTGTTTCAGCTCCCTTCGTTGTTTTATTAATTCTAACGTGTCTGATGTAATCCATGGCTTAAGTTGCTTTCTCTTGGTCGGAATGAAATCTTTGGCTGCAGTTATCAAGATATCTCTAGCTTGTACTGCCAGTTCATCAGGTGTAATTTCTTCTTGTACAGACATCAAGACCCCAAAGTGATTCCTAACTTCTATGTTGTATGCGTCCGGTATTTGTGTGAGATCAAAATGAAGTGGCCTTGGTTCTCGGGTAAGCTTTTTGAGTTTTAATTTCAGATCTGCTTCTAATAACTGATGATCTGTATCACAGTCTGCACTTCGTAGGGTTTTTGCAGATGTTATGCTTGATCTCCATCTTCTTTGTATTAAAATATAATCTATCTGATTTTTGGTAAAACTGTCTGGAGACTTCCATGTGAAGAGTCTTCTTGGATGTTGTTTAAAAAGTGTGTTGGCTATCGTTAACTCATTTTCTGTGCAGAGAAAATGTACATCCACTTTTTCAGAGTGTTAAAACACATTATTACTTGTTTGATTGTTTAAAATGGAGTCATTAAGACAGTGCTAGATTTTTTAATTGTTGAATGACAGGTTGTTATGCAAATCATGTTGATAAAATTATATATTCTAATCTTATATATAAATTAGGATGTGCGTATCTCTGTATGTATTTATGTATCTCTGTCCGTATGTCCTTTATGCGCTCGCGAACGGCCCATCCGATTGAGATGAAATTTTCTACACGTCTTCCTTTCATTCCAGAGATGCCAACTGTCGTAGTTTTTTTTCCTTCTTCCTCCTCCTCCCTCCTCCCCCTCCCAAAATACGTACGTCCAGGAAATGGTCTTCTACATAGACACTTCTCTCTGAGGTCCGCGATAACATATTAACCTGGTGGGATGGCAATCAATCATCCTACTACCTCCTCCCTTCTCCCTCTTCCTCCTCCCTCTTCCTCCCTCCGCCTCCTCCCTCCTCCCACTCTCTACTCCTCCTTCCTCCTCCCTCCTCCTCCTCCCTCTTCCTCCCTCTTCCTGCTCCCTCCGCCTCCTCCCTCCGCCTACTCTCTCCTCCTCCTCCCTCCTCCTCCCTCTCCCTCCTCCTACTCCCTTCTCCTCCTCCTCCTCCTCTCTCCTCCTCCCTCCTTCTCCCTCTTCCTCCTCCCCCTCCTCCTCCACCCTACTCCTCCCTCCTCTTCCTAATCCCTCCTCCTCCCTCCTATTCCTCCTGTCTCCTCCTCCCTCCTTCTCCCTCCTCCTTCTACCTCTTCCTCCCTCCTCCTTCTCCCTCCACCTCCTCCCTCCTCCTCTCTCCTCCTCCTCCCTCCTCCTCCCTCTCCCTCCTCCCTTCTCATCCTCCCCCACCTACGTTCTCCTCCTCCCTCCTCCTCCTTCTCCCTCCTCCTCCCCCTCCCTCCTCCTCCTCCTCCTCCTTCACCCTCCTCCCTCCTCCTCCTTCACCATCCTCCCTCCTCCTCCTCCCTCCTCCTCATCCTCCCTCCTCCTCCCTCCTCCTCCCTCTTCCTCCTCCCTCCTCCCTCCTCCTTCTCCCCTTTCCCCCCTCTTTCTCTTAATCCCTCCTCCTCCCTTCTCCTCCCTCCTATTCATCCCTACTCCTCCTCCTCCTCCTCTCTCCGCCTATCTCTTCCTCCCTCCTCCTCCCTCCTCTCTCTTCCTCCTCCCTCCTCCCTCCTCCTCCTCCCTCCTCCTTCCTCCTGCTCCCTCCTCCTCCTCCCTTCTCCTCCCTTCTCCTCCTCCCCCTCCCTCCTCCCCCTCATCCGTCTTCCTCCCTCCTCCTTCTTCCTCCCTCCTCCTCCCCCTCCTCCTCCCTCTCCTCCTTATCCCTCCTCCTCCATTCTCCTCCTCCCTCCTCCTCCTCTCTCTACCTCCTCCCTCCTCCTCCCTTCACATTCCTCCTCCTCCCTCTTCCTCCTCATCCCTCCTCCTCCTCTATCCTCCTCCCTCCTCCTCCTCCTCCCTCTACCTCCTCCCTCCTCCTCCCTTCACATTCCTCCTCCTCCCTCTTCCTCCTCCTCCCTCTCATCCTCTTCCCTCCTTCTCCTCCCTCCTCCTTCTCCCTCTTCCTCCCTCCGCCTCCTCCCTCCTCCCACTCTCTACTCCTCCCTCCTCCTTCTCCTCCTCCTCCCTCTTCCTCCCTCTTCCTGCTCCCTCCGCCTCCTCCCTCCGCCTACTCTCTCCTCCTCCTCCCTCTCCCTCCTCCTCCTCCTGCGATCTCCTCCTCCCTCCTTCTCCCTCTTCCTCCTCCCTCCTCCTCCCCCTCCTCCTCCACCCTACTCCTCCCTCCTCTTCCTAATCCCTCCTCCTCCCTCCTATTCCTCCTGTCTCCTCCTCCCTCCTCCTCCCTCCTCTTCCCTCCTCCACCTCCCTCTTCCTCCTCCCTCCTCCATTTACCCAAGACAGACAGACATACAGATAGTCGGGAACGGGATCTTATATGACTACTTATATGATTTAAATGAGATGCTCTCCACCATGGGCTGGGCCGGGTCAGACAGACAGACAGACAGATAGATAGACAGACAGACAGACAGACAGTCGGGAACGGGAGCTTATATGACTACTTATATGAATTAAATGAGATGCTCCCCACCAGAGTCTGGGCGAAGCCGGGCCGTGTCAGCTAGTATTCTATATACGATGTCTGATTGTTATGCAAATCATGTTAATAAAAAATTATATACTCCTATACCTAAATTATATACCTTGCATTGGTTTTCACAGAATGGTATGAGTGCTGGTCGTTCAGAAAGCAATGGCAAACTAATGAACGTCATCATTGGCACCTTGCCGTCTTGACAGACGATAGTTTGTGCTCTAAAAAGGCATAATAACTTTTAACTATGGCGGTAGCGAGTGTGACTGATAAGGCCAATTTGCGCTGTAAATGTCCGTTCACAGTGGGTGCATGTGAACACGTGGTCATTTCCACCATCATGCACCATCTTACGTCTCAAACGCTTGGTGTGTGACTTTTCTGCAATAATTTTCTCCTTTGACTTTATTCCATTTCTGATATTTGCCCTCCATGCAACACGTTCAGCGGCGACTTGCTCCCAATGTGTATTATCAATGCCTGTATCAATCATGTCCCGCTTACACACATCTTTGTATCGTAGTAGAGGCCGACCCTGAGATCTCTTACCCATCTGTAATTCACCAAAAAAGATATCCTTTGGTATTCTACCATCATCCATCCTCCTAAGATGTCCTATCCATCTAAGTCTACGAAGACTGAGCATGGAATAAACTGTCACACAACCTGATCTTTCCAATACTTCAGTATTTGTGATTTTGTCTTGCCACTTAATACCAAGAATTCTTTGCAGACACCGCATATGAAAGCTGTTTAAATTGTTCTCTTGGTGTGAGTAAGTTGTCCAGGTTTCACTGCCATAGAGAAGAGTACTAAGGACACAGGCTTGATAGACAAGGACTTTTGTTTTGGCAGTAAGCTTCCTGTTCTCCCAGACTCTTTTCCTTAACCTGTTCATTGTTGTTGCTGCCTTACCAATCCGGATGTTGATTTCCTGATCTAGGGATAATTTGCTATTTACCACTGATCCTAGATATGTAAAATGGTCTACTATCTCTAGTTCGGTGTCGTCAATAAAGATTGATGGTACCCCATGTGCACCTTGTGACATAATCTGTGTCTTCTTTTTGCTAATTGTTAAACCAAATTCAGAACAAGCATTGGAGAATGCAGATAGTAGACATTGCAATTCTTCCTCAGAGTGGGTCGTAACTGCAGCATCATCTGCAAAAAGCAACTCTCTGATCAGTACCCTCCTAATTTTGGTCTTAGCCTTCAATCTCTGAGCATTGTAGAGGCCGCCATCTGAGCGTGAGTGAATGTATATACCACCATCCTGATCACGAAATGCATATTTCAGTAGAAGTGAAAAGTATATTCCAAAGAGGGTGGGAGCTAGTACACAACCTTGCTTAACTCCACTCTTGATTTCAAATTCTTCAGATGTTGCACCATCAGACTTGATTATACCCTTCATGCCTGTGTGGAACGATTCCACAATGGACAGAAGAGTTGGTGGGCAGCCAATCTTCTTTAGTGCCTTGAACAGACCCTCACGACTGACCAAATCAAATGCCTTTGTGAGGTCGATGAAGGCAATAAACAGTGGTTGATTCTGTTCACGGCATTTTTCTTGCATTTGTCGCAATGAGAATATCATATCAGTGGTAGACCGGTTCTGTCGAAAGCCACACTGTGATTCGGGGTAGACTTGATCTCCTAGGACTTGAAGTCTGCGCAGAACAATTCTGGCAAATACTTTTCCAACAATACACAGAAGTGAGATACCCCTATAGTTGTTACAGTCGCTCTGATCGCCCTTGTTCTTGTACAGCGTTATGATGTTTGAATCTTTGAAATCCTGTGGGACTTGTCCTTCACGCCAGCATAGCTCTATTAGCTGGTGGATCTGTAGAGTGAGTGTGTCTTGCCCACTCCTGATAACCTCTATTGGAATCCCATCCTTACCTGGAGCCTTGCCAGATGCAAGTTCATTTATAGCACACTTAACTTCTGTTATGGTGGGAAGTGTGTCCAGGTGGTCAAGAGTTGGTAGAGCCTCTATGGCGTTAAGGGCATCATCCGCTAGTTTGGTCTCACTTGAGGAAAGCTCCAAATAGTGCTCTACCCATCTGTCCATCTGCTGTTTCTTATCAGTGATGACTTCTCCAGTCAAGGTTTTCAGCGGTGCACTTCTTTTGATCACTGGACCACAGGCTTTCTTTATTCCTTCATACATGCTTCTTATGTCTCCCTTATCACTTGCGATTTGAATGGACTCACATAACTTGATCCAATAATCATTTGCACACTGCCTGGCAGCCTTTTGCACATCCTTCCTAGCTTGCCTTAGCTCACTCAGAGTGTTACGCGTTGGTCTTTCCTTGTTTCTTAAGAGAGCTTTCTTCTTCTTATCAATCAAGGGCTGCAGAGTCTCGCTGTTGGCCGCAAACCAGTCCTGCCTCTTATGATCCACAGTGCCGTAAACCCTTACGTCAGTTTTATAAAGAGTTTCCTTAATTTGACCCCACTTTTAATTTACTGTACAATTTTCTGGTGTATCAGTGAAAGCGTCTTCAAGTTGCTGTTGAAACTGAAAGCACTTTTCAGGATCATGAGTGTTAATAATATTAATCCTGGGGCTAGATTTGTGTTTAGCTGTGTAGATTCTCTTTGGTCTCAGTCTAACTCTTGCAACAACCAAAGAATGATCTGTATCACACAGTCAGCACTGTGGTAACTACGAGTCAATGATATATGGTTCAGATGTTGTCTCCGTGTGATGATGAAGTCCAGCTGGTGCCAATGGCCGGATCTTGGATGTTTCCATGTGACCTTATGCATCTCTTTTGTTTTAAAAAAAGAGTTTGTAATACATAGGTCATTACTGGTGCAATGCTCCAGCAGCCTTTGCCCATTTTCATTCATGCGACCAATGTTGTATTTTCCAAGGGACACTGGCCATGAACTCGAGTCCTTGCCCACACGAGCATTGAAATCACCGAGCATATAAATGTAGTCAGATTTTGGAACTGCCTTGATCACGGAGTCTAACTCCTCATAGAACAAATCCTTCACATCATCAGAGGAATCGAGTGTCGGTGCATATGCAGTAATAATGGTGGCAAACCCACAAGAGGTTGCCAAGCGCAGGGATAATAGTCTTTCATTTCCTCCTGCTGGAATTTCAATCATTCCCAGTAGCGAATTCTTCACTGCAAAGCCCACACCGTGTTGCCTTTTTTCTGCCTGCCCTCTACCCTTCCAGAAAAAGGTGTAGTTGTTTTCCCTGAGTGACCCTTCCTCAGCGAGGCGAGTCTCCTGCAGGCCAGCAATATCAATGTTAAGACGATTGAGTTCGGCATCAATCACAGCTGTTTTTCTCACATCGTCAATATTGGTCAAGTCAGTGGAAAATCCTGGACACATGGTTCTCACGTTCCAGGTTGCAAGCCGTAGCTTGAGGTTTCTATTTTTATTTTTGTTTGTACCTGGTGCATTGGTTTTACAGCCTGCGATTCAGATTTTGTCCTAGCCCCAAGCACCCATTGAAGCAGGCAGGCTGTGGCGGATCAGCACCCAATTGGCTGGGGGCTGCCCAGCTTGAGGCAGGCGGTAGCTGATCAGTGACACCTATAGGTGTCTCCCACCGTCAGAGGCAACGCGTGTCTACGCCAACTGACAAGGACTTATAACCCGTAACAGTTGCCTCTCGCTTTGATTCTGAGACCAGTTAAGACCAGGGATGGAGTTATTGCCTCTCCATAGCACAAAGCCTGGGCTAAAATATAGAGATCATGTGTTGCCCATGCAGCATGATCCCTCTCTCGGCCTGCCTAGTTCACTCCAGAGGAAAGGTAACACCCCTACATCTGGAACAAGACAAGCTGCAGAAGCTGCCGGATCAGCAAAGCAATGCTCTAACTGTCCGCCTGTCGGAGCTTCGATCCTAGACCAGTCGCCAACCAAGGCTTAGGGCCTGGTCTGCCCTGCCATGACAATTTTGTCTTTAGCTTGCATTTCCTCGCACCAGGGTAAGGCTTGTACCCTCCCAATTGCGCTCTTCCGCCCGAAGCCGTTGGCACAATGTGGGGTGTCGGGTTTGGTAAGCGCCGCCCAACGTTCGGCGCTAACAGAAACCAGGTAGTACCGTCTACTGTTATACGGTAGCTCAGTCATATCTGACTAAGACCTGACTGACTCTTTAGGATTACTTTATAGTGATCTTTACTTATAGTGATTCAATAAACAAGCCATTTAGAGTAACTCAATGAATCCTCTGCTTATAATGACTCAATGAATCCTTTCCTTATAGTGACTCGTGAATCCTGTACTTAGAGTGACTCAATGAATCCTTTACTTATAGTAACTTAAGCAATCCTTTACTTATAGTAACTCAATGGATCTTTTACTTAGCGTGACTCAATAAATCCTTCACTGATAGTAACTCAATTAATCCTTTACTTAAAATTATGCAATAAACAAGCCATTTAGAGTAACTCAATTAATCCTTTACTTAAAATGACTCAATAAACAAGCCATTTAGAGCAACCCAATGAATCCTCTGCTTATAGTGACTCAATAAATCCTCTACTTATAGTAACTCAATGAATCCTTTACTTAAAATAACTGAATAAACAAGCTATTTAGAGTAACTCAATGAATCCTCTACTGATAGTGACTCAATGAATTCTGTACTTAGAGTGACTCAATAAATCCTTTACTTAGAGTGACTCAATAAACAAGCTATTTAATGTAACTCAATGAATTCTTTACTTATAATACTCAATAAACCCTTTACTTATAGTGACTCAATGAATCCTCTGCTTATAGTGACTCAATGAATCCTTTACTTAAAGTGACTCAATGAATCCTTTACCTATAGTAACTCTAATATTTTACTTATGGTGATGCAATAAAGAAGCCACTTAGAGTATCTGAATGAATCCTTTACTTCAAAGAACTCAATTACTACATTATCCCCTGTCACAAAATGATGCTAATACTGTCTATTGACTGAAAATGCATGAAAACTCAACCATCAAAAACTCACAATCTCATACTAACTCATTTGCTACAAACATCAAGAATAAATTATGGTCGGTACAGTGGCTACACAAGCTTAAATGTTAAACAGCATTGGCTTCGGGCTGATGGGTCTGGCTAGTGTCTTGTGGTTTCATTACATCGGGTAGTTCTGGAGGACTGGATAAGGGCTGAATATCCAGGGGCTCCCATTCTCCATCGTCTGTTTTGAATATCAGACCTATTGTTGCTGGCGACTGTGCCCTAGCGACAGTACTAGTGTACCCATAGTCGGACAATGACTTGTGTTCGTCTGCCATTGGTGTATTGTCTTTGAACAGTCTTTGGTTCTCTGGTGGCACTTTCAAGATGCCCTCAATGATCTTCTTTACCTCACCCCTCAAGGTGCTTTCTTTGGCATCTGTGAAGATGGTCAATTTCTTGCGCCGAATCATCAAAAACACATCCATTATCGGTTTGTTGTAGGAGTTTTCTGTGAAGGAGGATGTATTGTGCCTCTACCAATCAAACGAAGATAATCCCTAATGAACGTAAACTTGCCAAAAAATCACAAACAGCCACAAAATGCTGGGGTTGAGTGTGATGTCCTGTACAGGATATGAAACATCATGTACCCAATATGTTTCAAGGATTGTAAAAAGGTCTGATACTTTTTACTTTTTATGTCAGACTGTTTTATGTTTCATATAAATATTGTTTCTTATATTTTACTTTCTTAAATCATGTGGCATTTTAAATCCGGCAAGAATTAAAATTATTGCCTGTTTCAATCATATACATTTCATGATGTCTTTCCTTATTTTTACCGTATTCTTTACTCTCTTCTCTCTTGTTCTCCTATTTGTGTTCAGTAAAAGTAACTGGTAATCTTGTGAAGCAATAGTCTTATTGAGATGAGGTGACCATATCTCTTCCTTATCCGTCCTTCCAAGAAACATTTATTTGTACACTTACAGCTGTATATGTCAGACAAACTGAATTACTGCCACTACCTGGGACTGAATCTCAGACCAGTGTATTGGTAAACATGCATACAAACAACCTTACTATAATTTTGTCAGGAATATACTCTTAATGTTACTTCCAGTCACTTTCTAAAACTAACAGTGATCTAAAAGAACCATCTTACTGTAGCATATACTCTCCACTTGTGATTTGCAGTGAAGCGTTGTCACACACCCTGATGAGTTGTATTTCCACACTAACAGATGATTGCGATTACTGGAGGCTGTTGAAAGCAACACAGAAAACTTTCAAAACAATGTATCCCCCCAGTGAATTTAAACACAGAAATGACAAACAATATGTTTGTTAAACTTGAAATTACCGTGGGAATAACAGGTGCTACACATTCAAACATTACCTGTGACTATGTGTTTTAATTATTTCAGCTAAAGTATAATTCATTTATTAACTTAATTTGCTATATAACTCTATACACCTGGCAAGATGCAGAGAAATATGCCAGGCAATAAATCATGCAACATATTGTTTGTGGCTTCTGTGTTTAAAATGACAACTTTTAAAAACTTATAATTAACTCATTCTGTACCATGCAAGTCTTGCGCTTGCTATACCATACAGGTACTTGTCATACCATACAGGTACTTGTCATACCATACAGTTGCCTGCCATACCATACCGTTGCCTGCCATACCATATAGTTGCCTGCCATACCAGACAGTTGCCTGCCATACCATAATGTTGCCTGCCAAACCATACAGTTGCCTGCCATACCATCATGTTGCCTGGCGTACCAGACAGTTGCCTGGCATACCATAAAGTTGCCTGGTATACTATAGTGTTGCCTGCCATACCATACAGTTGCCTGCCATACCATACAGTTGCCTGCCATACCAGACAGTTGCCTGCCATACCAGACAGTTGTCTGCTATACCATACAGGTACATGGCATGCCATACGTTTGCCTGCCATACCATTACAGTTGCCTGCCATATCATAAAGTTGCCTGCCGTACCATACAGTTGCCTGCCATTCCATACAGAGTTGCCTGCCATACCATACCGACATCTGCCCACCCACTCAGCCAGCCAGCCCCCCCACCCCACTCAGCCAGCCCCCCCCCACCATACACACACAAACACGCACGTACACATGCACACATGCACGCACGACGCATGCATGCATGCACGCACAACGCATGCATGCATGCACGCACACATGCACGCACGCAAGCACACAAAAAAAATATATATAGCAATGAGCAAACAAGGAGTAATACATTGAAAATATTGACAGACACAGAAGTAAAGAGGAACAATACTGATATATGAAAACTCTCCAGAAAACAGGAAAAATGAACATTTTGAACACATCACTACTAAATGACTATTTTAGCACAGAATACAAGTAAGATTAGACATATTATTACTGATGTTGGGTCACTTACCAATAACTTGGTTAACTTCAGGAATGAATTTTATGATTTGAAGATGGTACTTTTCATCTTCTTGTTCAGAAAATGTTCCTATAAAATCTGACACCTGCAAAAAATATCAGCACATGATACATCTGAAAAACAAATGGAAAATGCTTTTTATACCCTAGTGGCAGAGTAGCTAGAATACCGGATTCTCCTTCGGGAGACATGGGTTTGAATTCTCGATAAGGTGTGGATTTTTTTCTGTTGGGGACAAAAAGAAAACCATAACCTGCACAATTCACAGCAACTGCACTAGGCAGGCGGCCTGAATTCCTCAGGCTTAAGACCCTCTGCCATACACCTCAAAGTACTATATTGGCAGTAAATAACAGTGACCCTCGAATAACTCATTCCACCTCTCCCTCTCCTCCCTTGTTATCTACTGCAACTTCCTTCATGTCCTCTTCTCCCTTGTTATCTACTGCAACTTCCTTCATGTCCTCTTCTTCCTTGTTATTTACTGCAACTTCCTCCATGTCCTCTTCTCCCTTGTTATCTAATGTAACTTCCTCCATGTCCTCTTCTCCCTTGTTATCTACTGCAACTTCCTCCATGTCCTTATCTCCCTTGTTATTTACTGCAACTTCCTCCATGTTCTCTCCTCCCTTGTTATCTACTGCAACTTCCTCCATGTCCTCTTCTCCCTTGTTATTTACTGCAACTTCCTCCATGTCCTCTTCTCCCTTGTTATCTACTGCAACTTCCTCCATGTCCTTTTCTCCCTTGTTATCTACTGCAGCTTCCTTCATGTCCTCTTCTTCCTTGTTATTTACTGCAACTTCCTCCATGTCCTCTCCTCCCTTGTTATCGACTGCAACTTCCTTCATGTCCTCTTCTTCCTTGTTTTCTACTGCAACTTCCTCCATGTCCTCTCCTCCCTTGTTATTTACTGCAACTTCCTCCATGTCCTCTTCTCCCTTGTTATCTACTGCAACTTCCTCCATGTTCTCTTCTCCCTTGTTATCTACTGCAACTTCCTCCATGTCCTCTTCTCCCTTGTTATTTACTGCAACTTCCTCCATGTCCTCTTCTCCCTTGTTATCTACTGCAACTTCCTTCATGTCCTCTTCTTCCTTGTTATTTACTGCAACTTCCTCCATGTCCTCTTCTCCGTTGTTATTTACTGCAACTTCCTCCATGTCCTCTTCTCCCTTGTTATTTACTGCAACTTCCTCCATGTCATGTTCTTCCATGTTATCTACTGCAACTTCCTCCATGTCATGTTCTTCCTTGTTATTTACTGCAACTTCCTCCATGTCGTGTTCGTCCTTGTTATTTACTGCAGCTTCCTACATGATCTCTAAATGTTATTCATCACTGCTTCTAAATCTCTTCTCCGTGTGTTTAAGTCTTCCTCTGCTCTAGGTTCCAGGTTCCAACTGCACTCCTGTTTACTTTCTTTTTTGTGTGATTCTAAATGTTGTTATTATTCTATAATGCACTGCTTCTCACTCTATTAGTGCATTTTCTGCCTCATTAGATAGCATTTGGTTTACTACTTCACTGTGATGCACATTTTCTTCAGTATGGCTGGGAAACAGAAGAATGTCCAAATGCACTCACTGTTATTTCAACCAGCAGTGACAGAGCTCTGTGGACATATATGAACGACTACGTCAGTTGGCAAGGTGCATGATTATGATGAGTGTTGACTAGTGTAGACAATTGACTGTCATCGTCATCATCGTCATTGTCATCGTCGTCATTATCATCGTCGTCGTCATCATCATCATCCACTTCTGCTGTCAAACATTGTGGGGAGGAATAATTTGCGCTCCAGTGCCCAATTGGCGGCACTGGATAGTGTCATTCCGTGTGGTTGTACTATGTCTTTGATGTCGTCAATCAAATTTCCTCTTGGATGTCCTCGTGATCTCGTCGCAGATGATCTTTGATGTAGGGCCAGTGATGGTAGTTGCTGATGTTGCATTCTAACAACATGGCCAAACCATTTGATCTTCTGTTTTTCAATAAATGTGGCACAAGGTGTTGATCCCACAGTCTGTCTGATAACAGCATTTCTTACTCAGTCTCAGATTGTTAAGTTGGCAGCTCTCCTCAGGATTCTCATCTCGCAGGTGTTGATTTTGCGAAAGTGTGATTTGGATAAAGTCCAGGTTTGAGATTGGTAGCATAGGGTTGGTGTGAATATGCTGTTTATTATCTGTCTTTTTGGTCATGGGTATATTTGGATGTTTCAGTAAGGGTGATCATTGATATGTAAGTGCACTAGCTATTTGACATCTGATTTCGATTTCTCTGTCCAATCTGCCATCTTCTGTGATCATACTTCCAAGATATTTGAATTCTTTAACTTGTTTCAGAGTTGTGCTATTTATCTGTATACTTAATGGACCAGGCAATCTGCAAACTTGCATTACTTCTGTTTTGGCTGTATTTATACTCATATTGTATCTGCTGCATGTTTAACTCAGATTATTAATATGATTTTGTAGTCTGCTTCATTGCTGTAAAACAGGCACTGATCGTCTGCAAACAGAAGTTAATTTATTTCCTGTGGATCAGTTGTTTCATCTGGACTGAAGAGTTCTAAATTTTCTTAATCTGTTCTGTCAAGGCCTGCTTCTTTGGATATTCTGTTCATGTAGATATTAAATAACAGAGTAGAGAGCACACATCCCTGTCTCACTCCTGTATTGACTGTGAACATATCTGATATACCTTCTTGTGTACATACTGCACTTCAGCTCGAGTGGTACATGGCTATGATGTTTTCTAGCAATTGTCTTTTTATCCCATAGTCTTCAAGGATGGTCCATAATTTGTATCTGTCAACTCTATCGAAAGCCTTTTCCTGATCTACAAACACAATATTCTGCTGGTCACTATATTCAATAGTTTTTTCACATATTTGTCTAAGTGTAAATAATGCATCAGTGCAACTTTTACCTATCCAAAAACCGAACTGTACTTTGCTTAACTGTTGTTCAACTATGGGTCTAGCTCTTTGTTCCAATAGTTTTGTGTAAATTTTCTCTATATGGCTCAGGAGTGATATACCTCTGTATGTTTCGCACTCTCTCATATTGCCTTTCTTTTTCCATATTGGTACTATTATTGCCTGTTGCCAATCATCTGGAACTTTTCTTTCTTCCCATGCTATATTAAAAAGTCTTGTTAGCCATTTAACTCCTGTTTTCCCACAGGCCTGAATAGCTTCTGTGGTTATACCATCTGGACCCGGTGATTTGTTTTTAGGACTTTTCTGTTTAACTGCTTTGACTTCTGCCAACTATAATCATCTAGTATTAGTTAGCATTCATGCAGCTGACATTTTTCTATAACACAACATTAGACTTTTTCTGTATTATTTCTGCCATTCTCTAATTTCTTTTATTAAAATTTTTTTTTTGGGTGAATCTGGCCAGCTGCTATACTTAATTCCTTTTCAAATGGTATAGTAGAAAAATGTCTGCCTCCTTCTGAAAGTTATGAAGTCTTTTTATGTCACTGTCTGCCTCTTCTAGAACGTTACAAGATGCCAACTAGAAAATGAGTTTTCGAAAACTGTTTCAATAAAGAGACAATAGCTAAAAAACTTACATTATCACCTGACTTTGGATCAAACATATTGGCATAATATGTTCCAGCCACTGCCCAAACTGTTCGACTTCTGGGAACGTAGCAAACTCCAGTGATAGCATTCAGGAAAACATCCAATTTGTGAATCAGTTTTCCGTCTAGTGACCAAATTTTTAAACTTTTGTCAAATGACCCAGTTAAAAGCCTGAAAATAAAATACAACGCTTGCAAGTAACATTTGATGACAAATATATACATATATGTATATATGTATTTGTGTAATATTAAAAGCAAAACATATAACAGCTGAAAGTGTTAATATAGAATTTGGTTGTTCAAGATAGGAGCTAGCTCTTTAGTAATGCAAAGCAATAGAGACAGGTTAAATGTAAAAATAGTAGGTACTGTCAATGGAGTGTGAAGTGTTAACCTTTTCTCTCTCTCTCTCTAACTCTCCCTCTCCTCCTCTCTCTCTTTCATACCCTCTCCCCACACACACACACACACATACACAAAACATGAGAGTCATGACAGTGGAGTGACTAGCTTGCTTGCCTGCCAGTATAGTTATCATGTGCTCGAATTCCCAATATGGCATATAAAAAAAAATAAGACTGACCTGGGCTCCCAGGTTGACCCAGCCTAAACTGGCTACCAAGAAATGCCCCATGAAGTAAAGGCTGGAGTCTGATATTCACCACAGTTGTATAAGTGCCAATTGGTACATACAAATATGGGGCTAGCACCATATTCCCAATACAACTCAAAGTATAGAAAAGTGTGATTGACTTTAACATCAGATCATCAAGTGTCACACCGACAGGTGTGGCCGGTCATGGTTCGCCATCTCACACGTCACCAGTGTCTCGAATCAGGTCTACGTTCTTGTCCTGACCATGTCATGCTTCCTAACCATCAAGGTATTTATCTCTTTGTCTTCCTCTTGCTCTCTTCCCATCAAGCTTGCCAGTTGTCACTACATTTTAAAGTCCATTTCTCCTCATAACATGTCCAAAAAATCTGGACTGTCTACGTCTAATTTCTATGATCAATCTCCGTTTTTCATTAGTCTCTTGAAGAACTGTCTCATTTCATTTTCTGTCTGTCCATGGTATTCTTTGCATTTTTTTCAAAAACAACATTTCCACTGACATTAGATGTTTCTCAGCCTGTGTGTTAATTGTTCATGTTTAACATAAATGACATTAAATAATGCCAAACATTTAAAGAGTAGAAAATAATGTTCTTCAAAACATATTTGTTTATTGTTGAAAAATATCCAAGCCACAGTTTCATCCACTGGGAGATTACTTCTGTAGAGTGCTAGACAAAAAACAAATCTGGAAAGATGATAAGAATTTTATACTAAAAGAAAAAGAGGACACATAACAACAATATTACCAAATGCTGTTTTCATTGTGCTTGGCTAACACCATACATGTTATTCCTGCATCATGAATGATATTGCTGAAATATCAGAGTAAATAAAGTTAACTTTATTCGGCTGTCATTAATTTGTCTGGCTAACACCATACACTTTACTCCTGCATCATACTGAAATATAAAACAAATATGGTTAATCTTCTTCAATTTTGTCCAGTTTGCTTGCCTACACCATATTGCTACTTCTGCATCATGAATGTTATTAGTAAAAGACATAAGTAAATGACCCTTATTACACCCCTTGAGGCATTTTGGGTATATTTTCATGGGCTAATCAGCACTTAAGGGGTCATCTGGTCTCACTATGTCATGCTGGCCACCTTTACTTCCCATTACATCTCCTGGTACCCATTTAAAGCTAGGCTGGTCTGGGAGCCAGTGTCAATTAAAAAAAATATGCCTCAGTGCAAATTCAAACCCATGACCATTGTGCCAGTAGGCAAGCCTGCTAACCACTGCACTAGTGTGCATCCCCCCACCCCCATTTGAATGATATTTCTGAAATTTAAAAGCTAATACAGTTAACTTTCTTTACTTTGCAAACAGTTAAAACGGTCACTAAGTTTTTCTGTGAACTCTTTTACCACAAAGTTATTTCTGTTACACTGTATAACGCTACTAATTAGGTTCTAAATGTGTGCATTGGCATCACAGATATTGATGATTCTAATCAAAGCTTACAAAAAATAACATATTAATAATAAACTAAAGAAATTCAAAACATATGAATATGAATGAATGTGTAACTGTTCTATTAACAGCATTAAGCTCTGGAAAATATAAAGGATAAAGAAGACTTCTTAAAGTGAAGATCATGGCTTGGTGCCACCCTAAAACGTGTAGAAACATCAAGGAGACCATTAGTAGGCACAATACTTATAATAAGAAGAAGGGGTATATCAAGAATAAAATTATAAAAATGGTATATATCCATTAATGCAGACATACATGGAATTAAATAGAGTGGCACAAGACAGACAATCATGGGATAGAATGATCAGGAAGCTTTACAACAAGTGCGAGGTATGAAATACTTGATGATAATTATTAACGCTTTTATACAAATAAATGAATGCCTGTGAAAAACAGTTATACAGTTTTAAACTTTTTTAATTGCTTGAAGAATACCAAACACAACTACTTACTTAAATACTGCAGTAAGATTGTGATTTCTGGAGTATGATGAGGAGTCATAGATCACAAGGCGCTGGTCATACCTAAATACAAATATATTCAATGTTTACTTCAGCAAAAATAGCTATGTAAAAAGACATAAATAAAGTCAGGGAGCCATGGAACAACACTGGCTAGCATGCTTGCCTGCCAGCTTGGTGATCATGTATTCAAATCCTACATGAAAGCGGGGATATTTTTAAACTTGGATTGGGCTTCCTGTTTTAATTAGTGTGCTCAAAAAAATAGAGATGGGGTGGATCTGAAGACAGAGGTTGTCTCTGAGCAGTCATGGCAGCAAAGGTTAATATAATTTTTATGCCAGGGCATGCAGGTGTAAAAAAAAAGGAGCAGACTGACAGGCTTGCAGGTAAGGCTACTGTGTAGGGTAGACAAGCCATGGACCAGGCTGATATAATGAGTGCTTTACAAGAAGTAATTTATTTATGAGAACCAAGCGATGACTGTGAAATACAACCATGGTCAGACTGTGAGAACACAAGTTAAAAGAGGTGTGGCCAAACAAGAACACTGTACAGGAAGCCAAAGAAGATTAATAAACCAACACAGAACTGGTGTCATTAGCTGCCGTGAGATTTACTGAGGAAGGGATCTGATCATTTATAGACTAAATAGTTCAATGTGGGATGAGGATGATCATTCAACTAACTAACTTCTTGTTCAACACAGCTTAAAGTGGGTACTTTGAAGTGTAGGTGGCTGGCTGGACAGGTGGCTGGCTGGACAGGTGGCTGGCTGGACAGGTGGCTGGCTGGACAGGTGGCTGGCTGGACAGGTGGCTGGCTGGACAGGTGGCTGGCTGGACAGGTGGCTGGCTGGACAGGTGGCTGGCTGGACAGGTGGCTGGCTGGACACTGACCACATTTCCATCAAATGCTGATGGGACTAGCACCATATATATAATATGCACTGAGCAAGGGAAAAGTGTCCTTATATAAATACTATGATGCATTATCAAAGAAACCCAACTGTTATATGTAATATCACTGTAGTTGAACTAGCAATGCTTTGGTTCTGCCTTTCTATAAGAGAAACAATGTTTAAGCTCTATGTTTCTCAATAAAAGTAGTAATAATGATTTCACCCATTCACCCCACCAACTCTCTCTCTCACACACATACACCAAACACACATGCATGCACACAAACATTTATTTTTAATTCCACCCAGATATCCAAGATACAAAAAAAAGCTGAAGAATTATAAAGGTATTTAGTTTTTGTTTTCATGTGTACTTAAATGAGACATAAATTAAACTTAAGCAAAACAGAAAAAAAAAAGAAAAATCTACTTGTCTATTAACTATTAATCAAACATGTGAACTAAAGAAAGCAAAACAATATAGCAGCTAAGTAAACATTTGTAATGTTTTATTATGCCTCTCTGCAGATGTGAAGTTCCAGTGTCAGTCTTGCTTACCCTACTGGTGTTAGGGCTTGGAGAGGTTAAGAATAGCTCTGCAACCCAGTTCCCACGGAGACAGTGCTTTGGTACCAGGTCAGAGGGACAGTCTCTACACCAACCTCACTCCAATAGATGCCAGTCCTTTTCAGGCAACTTATATATTAGCATTGGACTTAAGGGCTAAAACTCAAGTCTTCCAAAGGACTCACCAACCAACGAACCACCCACCAACCCACCCAACCACTCATCCTCACACCCCAACCAGCAACCCACTCACGGAACCAACCAACCAACCACCCATCTAACCACTCACCAAACCAACCAACCAACCAACCAATCAACCAACCACTCAATCAACCAATTAACCACCCAGCCAACCAACCACCTACCCAGCCAACCAACCAACCAATATGTTCTTAACAGTAGTTGTTCACTGAACAATGTTAGCATTTTCTCCCCGCTAAAGCAAGACTACTTTTCATTAGCTAATGAAGATATTCTTCAGGTGTACATGGTCATCAGTGCAGATTGTTCTCTTTCAGGAATTAAGGGTTAGAGCACTCTAGCTATGTCTGTAGAGATAGTTTCTGTGGGAATTTTCTTGAAACACAGAAACCGCAATGAAGACTTTCTATTTCCATAACCCTGGTTTTGATGTCTAATTGAAAAAAACTCTGAGATTGCTGTGGGGATAACAAATGCTTCACATTCAAACATCTTTATGTGTAAAGTATTTCAGCCAGCATATGATTTATCTATTCACTTCATATTACATATATCTCTACAGTACGCACCCCATGAGATGCTGTGAAATATGCCAGGCAATAATTTATGCAACCTATTGTGTGGTTTCTGTGTTCACATTCACCAAGGGAATACATTGTTTGGAGTTTTCTTTCCTTGTTGACATCACCTGCCCCAGAAACATTGCATCCCTTGTTAGTGTTATTTAGACATGTATATTTAACTCCGCTGGAAGAATCTCAAAACTGAGAGGGAAGATCAGATAGTGTTGGGAATGATTAGCTGTGTGACTCTTCACTGGCTGTTGAATGAGGGGACGGAGCATGTATGGAAATGTCCTGAGTGAAGTGATGTTGGTACTTAGCTCAACTCAACTCAACTAGTATTCACTGGTTAATACTGAATTTGGTGAAATAAATAAAAATTGTATTCTAATAAATGTGTGTACCCAGCCGAGTATATTCTTGATTCATGACACAGGATACATCTCACAATATCAGTGTGCTCTCTGCAAAATTGTAGAACACGACTTTTGATGTAATGGCCACACTCCTTTTCTGAAAAATTCAATTTGTAATCATTATGAATTTGGTTAGCTTTTTTTGTCCCAGATATGTATTACTTTAACTTTTTCTTATTCAATCAGTATAAAAAAAACAACTATTAAATACCAAAGGCAAGTGGGTTAATTTCATTGCAACAGGTTTTATCCCATCTTGCTTGGTCTCTCTTCACAATATGGCAAGCTGCATGACCAGAGCATCACCTAAAACACAAACTGTGTAACTTCAGCGATGACCTCCCCCCTAACATCCCCCCCCCCCCCCACACGATGGGTCATAATAAAACATGAACTGCGTAACTTCAGCGATGACCCCCAGGATGGGTCATACATAAATCATGAACTGTGTAACTTCAGCAATGATCCCCAGGATGGGTCATACATAAAACATGAACTGTGTAACTTCAGCGCTGGATCCAAGGATGGGTCATACAAAGAGCAACATGAACTCTGTAACTTCAGCGATGATCTCCAGGATGGGTCATACATAAAACATGAACTGTGTAACTTCAGCGCTGGATCCAAGGATGGGTCATACAAAGAGCATCATGTACAACATGAACTCTGTAACTTCAGCAATGACCCCCAGGATGGGTCATTTAAAGTATCTAAGAAGATAAAAGACAATATTTAGATGGCTTAGTAGGAAACGCAGACAAATGGAAACCTCAGAGACCTTTACAGCATCACAAAGAAAATAGTAGGAACAAATTTAATCAGTCAAGTGAATTGATTTTTAGAAAAAAGTAATTTGAGAATGTTTTCACCAGTATTAAAGATCAAATGAACACATGGGTTAAATATTTTGAGCTACTTCTGAATGGACCGGTCCCAAAAGACAGAGAGAGAGAGAGAGAGAGAGAGAGAGAGAGAGAGAGAGAGAGAGAGAGAGAGAGAGAGAGAGAGAGAGAGACAGAGAGGGGGAGAGAGAAAGAAAGGATCAGAGAGTCAGTCATACTCACATGCTCGCACGCATGCATGCACACATGCGTGCACGCGCATGCATGCATGCACACACACACACGCGCGCGCGTGCACACACACACACACACACACACACACACACACACACCAATACCCCAACTTGCAGGCTAGTTTGTTGGTACATGTATAAACAAATTACAAATGACTGCTTTCCCATACTATGTGCTAAGTACATGTTTCATAGAACAATATGCAAGGCTTATAATTATTGCACAGTCATTATACTGGAAAAAAAAAATAAGTAATGAAATAAGACCGTAACACAAAATTTGTTGGACCTTAAAATATTCTAGACGAACGAACGAACGAACGAACAAACAAACTTTATTTTCAAAGGGTTAAGAATTGGGCACGCAGGCCCATATGAGGTGGTCAGTTCCCTTCCTCAACCCTTTTCCTTCCCAGAAAATTTCCAGAAAATTCTAAAAATTGTCACGTAGCCATTTTTATGAGGCTGGCTGACATCATAGCTGTATTGATTGGAAACAAATAATCTTACGTCTGCTAGGGATTGAACCTGAACCACTGTCTTGGCAGGCAAGTGCACTAACCATTATGACATTGTGCCTCTTATTCTGATTTACAGGCTCTAAATAAAATTCTCCTAAAAGCAGTTAATTACACAGATTAATTTTACGATATGTTGCTATATGTTTAATGTCAGAAAATCTGCTAGGGATTGAAACTGAACCACTGTCTTGGCAGGCAAGTGCACTAACCATTATGACACTGTGCTTCTTATTCTGATTTACAGGCTCTAAATAAAATTCTCCTAAAAGCAGTTAATTACACAGATTAATTTTACAATATGTTGCTACATGTTTAATGTCAGAAAATTTGCTAGGGATTGAACCTGAACCACTGTCTTGGCAGGCAAGTGCACTAACCATTATGAAACTGTGCCTCTTATTCTGATTTACAGGCTCTAAATAAAATTCTCCTAAAAGCAGTTAATTACACAGATTAATTTTACAATATGTTGCTACATGTTTAATGTCAGAAAATTTGCTAGGGATTGAACCTGAACCACTGTCTTGGCAGGCAAGTGCACTAACCATTATGAAACTGTGCCTCTTATTCTGATTTACAGGCTCTACATAAAATTCTCCTAAAAGCAGTTAATTACACAGATTAATTTTACAATATGTTGCTACACGTTTAATGTCAGAAAGAGAGTAATGAAATGTTATATTGAACCTGTTCTGCTGTATGGCAGTGAATCTTAGAATGTGAACAAACAAATTAAGATGAGTTTAGAGTTAGCAGAAAAGTGGTTTCTGAGACAACTGTTGAATACACCTTGTATGGTCAGAGTAACTAACAACAATTGCCTAGAAAAGGCAAATGGATGTAAAAGATTATACACAACTATAAGAAAGAGAAGCATTTTTGGGTCATATAAAGAAGAGGGAAGCATCCAAAAGCATTATAACAACTGAAAACATCAGTGGTAGAAGAATCAGAAGCAGACCAAGAGTAATGAGGCGTGATGGTCTAAGACAATGGTTTGGTGGAATTTCGTGAATATAACTGATCCAGATCACCAAGCACCTAGATTTATGGAGAGACATGAACACCTACGTCACCTTGCAAAGCACATGATGATAATGTATGTTACATGATATTTTATTAATATCTACATATATACTCCATTCATTTTATTTACAAAACTCAGTAGTAGAGATTTTAAAATGTTATCTATGTTATATAATGTTATGATAAGAAGTAGGTGGCCACATGGACAGGATAATAGTCTCTTAATCAGGAGAGCAGGTTATAATCCCTGTTAAGACAAAGAATTGTTATCTATTCGGGGTGAAATGAACATCTTAGCTTGTACGTTGTGTGCCGACTGTTCTGAAGTAAACAGCTTTTACTCCTCAGCCCTGTCAAAATCCTCCTTGCAATGGCAGAACTAGTGCAAATCCCTTAACAAGAATTGTTTCATACATTGATGACATACCTTTATCAAGAGCATAAACTCTAACACCACCATTAGACCCACACATCAGTTGTTGTCGGCGAAGGTGTATTGCCATGCAATACACTGGTACCAACACCTGAAATAAATACAACAATGCAACATTTTAAAAGTAGTGTTAAACAACAGCATCAAGCTTTGAAATAAATTAATGAAAACTAACATTTAACTGCCGGTCTCCGTGGCAAAGAGCTTATGAACGGGTTTCGTAATCACGTATAACCGCGTTCGAAACAAAGCTGCGCGCGATTTGGCATCAGACCACGTTGCATTGGTTCTGCATTGATATTAGTGCCGGTCATTCAGAAAGCAATGGCAAACTGCTGAATGTAAACGTGCCAAGAGATCACAGCGGCAGAAATGCTGGTGTTGACTGTGATGTCCTGTAAAAAAGATATGTTAAAAAAAATGTTTACTTCTAAGGTTGCTGGAAATGTGTAGACATACAATAATAAGACATTTTGTCAACATGTAACAAAATAAAAGAAAACTTGAAGTTACAAAACCAATGATTAAAGACAAGACGAGACAAAGAAAGAAAATAACAATTACTGTAAAATGTAATTACAAGCTAACAGACAGATAACATGGTCAACAATGATTAAATAGAATAGAAACTACATGTACAGGGTGGTAATAAGGAAAGAGAAAAGCAATAATGCATTTTTAACAAATGAGTATAATGAAACTAAATGCAATAAGTGATGTTAAGAATTGTAGAGATAATGATGATAACTTCTGATTTTAAGAAATACAAAATTATTTACTGATGTATATATTTTTTGCCCAGATTTCAATTAATGTTTTCATGTATTTCTTTCCACTACCTTCTAGCAAATCTGTGCCTGAAAATATTGCATGTTCTTTGCAGGACATTGTGATCAACTCCAAACTGAGGTTAATTTGATAGACAACTTTATGTTCAGTAGTTTGCCATTGCCGGTCTCCTTGGCAAAGGTGTTAACGCTGCTGTTTGTAATCCCGTATACTCTCATGGGAAACACAGCTGCGTGAGATTCAGCAGTGGATCGCGTCGCGTTGGTTACTTACGGAGGGTATGTGAGCCGGTTGTTCAAAAAGCAATGGCAAACTACTGAACATAAAACTTGCCAAGACATCAACAGCAGCTGAAAAATGCTGGTGTTTAGTGCAATGTCCTGTAAAAGAAATGCAAAAGTAAATTTTTAAAAAGTTTGCCATTGCTTTCTGAATGAGGAGTCAGGAGATAAGTGTCAGGATGGCTTGGTCATATTGTATAATCAAAACAAGAACACAGACCTGATTCAAGACTGGTGATTTTGTGAGCTGGTTATTCATGATTACCACGCCTATTGGCATGGCACATGATGATAATGTTTAGACTTCAAGGACACAAACTGTGGGGACAATTTTGATGGACAAGGGCAAATAATACATGCCAAATATCAAAGGCTACTGCTGGCTGACACAGAGAATAATGAATCAAGTCTCAGACACTTCAATTCTGGCATAACTATTGGCAGTAGCAGACAGTATCATAGACATAAGGCATCAGCATCATTATGATGTGCCCTGCCAAATGACATAGACATTCACGTGTCTCCACAGATCTCAGTCCTTGTGGATCAATTATGTAGATGATATTCCTCAAAGCCAAAATCATACACCATCCAGAAACATTTCTCTCAGTCTGCCACTGTATGGGACAACATATGTAAATTCACGATAAGTGCAGAAAATGTTCCTACCCTTTGATATCAGTTGATAGACACTAAAAGCATATCGGTGAGTCCTGCATCAACTCAACTTAGTTTATCGTCAGTCAAACTTACCATTTGTAAAATATTTTTGTTTAATTAAGCATGGTGTCTAACTTGTTATAACCATTAAGAAGAAGATATGTGAAATGTTTATAGAAATAGCCAATGTTCCTACATTTTAATAATTGCAATGTGTACTGTATTAAAATTACCAACAAAGTTGATTATGAAAGATCAGCAACTGTTTCATTATATGTGTAAAGGAGAAGTCACATTCCAACACATGAAATAATCTAAATTTTAGAGTAAGAAATGTCACTAAAATTTAGTGTATTATATTGCAACTGATTAAGCCAGACTTTTCAAATAAACATATAACACATATAATATACAATACTGTTTTTTTTTTAAAAATAAAGCTGCTAAATAAATGCAGGTCTATAAATGTGAGTATTGTGTTTATTGTATTATCTAGATTCCAAACTAAACAAAACACTGAAAGTTAGTGTTCTTGGGTTAAAAAAGATATGTTAAATATCTGTTAATGGTATGTCTGGGAAAGGAAAAATAGAAAATGCATATATAGCATAAGGATGCAGACGTTTCTAACATTGTAATGGATCTATTTAATTAGATTAACTGAACCTATCTTTAAGTATTTTATAAAAACTATCATAGTAATTTCTATATTAAAAGTGTTTAATTTGTAAAATTCAAATTTGTTTCATTTGTGATGTTTTCAAGACAGTTAACTGCAGTTCTGGCAAATAATCTGACAAATATAAGTGCAGGTTTGCAAAATGCAAAAGTAGTAAGAACTGAAGCTGGTTACTACATTTACAATAATCATAAATTAGATTACATGAAGTCTCAATAAAATTGCACCTCTACAGCAATCTCTACGACATGATTAACTTTCTATTTGTTTCTAAGCTTTATCTGGCATTTTTTCCATACAGCAACAAGGTCTACATCTTCCGGTTTTCATATAAAATATGAAAACAAATATGCAAGATTGATTACATAGCATGCACATTAAATAAGGATATATAAAATGATCTCACATTAATGGTATCTGCTACATTTCCTGAGCTCCAGGCAATAATCTGAGCATCATTTGCAGTAGAAAACATCACTTTTGCATCAGCCCTAAGATAAAACAAGGTGAGCAGAACACTGATACTTAAAGAAAATAAAAGTAGGGAGAACAAGTCTTAGTGTAGTTAACATAATCATCCTGTTGCAGATCTTTCACTGATTGTCACGCTCATCATGGCTTGTCAGAAAGACTCTGGATCCTTCGGCAGTATGCTTGCCACATGTCATGCATGTTGCCAACCATTTCTGGAAGTAATGCTTCCCCATGCTATGATGTTAAGGTATCCAGCATCTTCTCTTTTGGTCTTCTCCCATCCTGCTTCCCCTCCGGGCTTCCTAATGCTAACAGATTTCACTGTTGACACTTTTGCATGAGAAGATTCAATTATGTCATTACAAGACAACAAAAATACACATAAATCTAACAATGAGACTTTTAGACATGCTACATGGTGTATTTTTAATGATTGTGCAGTGTTTGAACATATTTCTGGTCCAAGTTTTGTATTTACCTATTATGTTGCATGAACTTTACAGAGGGTGAATACAAAACTTGGACCGGCAATATTTTCAAACACTGCAGTCATTAAAATACACCTCATACAATAATGCATTCTTAAATGAAAAAACAAAGCAAGTAAGCATGAAAAGGACCCTTTTACACGCCTTGAGGCATATTGGTCATATGGTGCTAGCCTTACAATGTTAAAGGTCAATAGACATGATGGGCGATGTGGTCAATATCCCACCTGCCACCTTTACTTCTCAGAACATTCCAGGTACTCATTGTAGACTGTGTTAACATGTTGAGAGCACAGATCAATTTTAACAAATCTGTCTTGATGGTGATGGCTTCAAATGAACATACTCCTCACTATTTCATTATCACCGTCACGCAGCAAGTCCTTTGCTCTTATTACAACCTGCTGACTCTTTATCCCTCATCAGTTCTCCTGCTGCATGCATTTTTGTGCTTCTGGGCTTCAAATGAACATGCTCCTCACTATTTCATTATCACCATCACGCAGCAAGTCCTTTGCTCTCATTACAACTTGCTGACTCTTTATCCCTCATCAGTTCTCCTGCTGCATGCATTTTTGTGCCCTGGGTGTCTTTAATGTCCTGTGCCAACCATGATGTTGGTTGATCACTGTCTCGTCTTTTAGAAAACATGCCTTCCATTTCTGTTATTTTTAAACCACTGTGACATGTCTTCCATTTCTGTTATTTCTAAACCACCGTGACATGTCTTCCATTTCTGTTATTTTTAAACCACTGTGACATGTCTTCCATTTCTGTTATTTTTAAACCACTGTGACATGTCTTCCATTTCTGTTATTTCTAAACCACTGTGACATGCCTTCCATTTCTGTTATTTCTAAACCACTGTGACATGTCTTCCATTTATGTTATTTTTAAACCACTGTGACATGTCTTCCATTTCTGTTATTTTTAAACCACTGTGACATGTCTTCCATTTCTGTTATTTCTAAACCACTGTGACATGTCTTCCATTTCTGTTATTTTTAAACCACTGTGACATGTTTTCCATTTCTGTTATTTTTAAACCACTGTGACATGTCTTCCATTTCTGTTATTTCTAAACCACTGTGACATGTCTTCCATTTCTGTTATTTCTAAACCACTGTGACATGTCTTCCATTTCTGTTATTTTTAAACCACTGTGACATGTCTTCCATTTCTGTTATTTCTAAACCACTGTGACATGTCTTCCATTTCTGTTATTTCTAAACCACTGTGACATGTCTTCCATTTCTGTTATTTTTAAACCACTGTGACATGTCTTCCATTTCTGTTATTTCTAAACCACTGTGACATGTCTTCCATTTCTGTTATTTTTAAACCACTGTGACATGTCTTCCATTTCTGTTATTTCTAAACCACTGTGACATGCCTTCCATTTCTGTTATTTCTAAACCACTGTGACATTTGATGTGGGGAGAAGAATTTAGTTTTCCCAGACATGGTACTGTTTATGAGCCATTTTCTTCCATGTTTATAATTTGCAGCATGAGAGTATATTTTCTTCTTGATCCATAGTTTTCTAAGAATTTTTCTGTAACATTTATGTTCATTATTGCTTATATGACAATATTAAAAATAGAAAATTGCATATTTTCTTTTGGTGAGAAGCTAAGTATATTCTAAATATATATGTCTTCTTTATTCCTTAAAATGCTAGTTGCACAAAACCTTTACACACCATCACAATAAATCCAAGTGTTTATTGGCTGATTGTGATTTTTTTGAAGGCAAATTTACATTCAGTAATCTGCTCTTATGCCGGCTTCGTGGCTTAGAGGTTATGACTTTTCTCCGTAATCTCGTATACTCTCGTGGGTTGACGTGATGACGGTAAGAATCAGCGGTGGTTCGAATCGCATCAATGACTTACGGGGTATGTGAGCCGGCCGCTCAGAAAGCAATGGCAAACTACTGAGCGTAATCTTGCTAAGAAATCAACATACAACTGAAAGATGCTGGTGTTGACAGCTATGTCCTGTAAAGGATATGCAAAAAAAAAAAAAAAAAAAAAAATCTGCTCTTGCTTTCTGAAAGGCCAAAAATTGTATCATTGTGAAAATCAACACAAAGCAATCTGCTCCCAAGTTGTCCATGGCTTATTTTGAACCAAGTGTGTGGGAATTGTGAGCCTGCACTCACTACCCTTAAGCATGTTCATTTTTCAATAAAGTCTGTCTCAGGGTCAGGACAACAACTAGTGATATATTTCTATGTTTTTATGTCTGTACTGAACCACATTTATTATTCACTTTGTTCAATCATTCTATTAATTGTTTTAATTAACTCTTTCTGTCCCAAGCAATTGTTATTTTAATCTTTAAATCTCAGTGACATAAACATTGAAGTAATAAATGTTTGGTTATAAAATGATATTGAACATGCAATCAGATTAGAACAGCATTCATTTATAACCAGCCTAAAAAAACCACACAGTTTTCAGTGTAGAATAGTGTTTCAAGTCTCAAAGAAAGTAATTTATTTGGTACTGCAGTGATAGTTAATGCCTGTGCTTGGTAGTCAGTGATAACAGTAAACATAGTATTTTACTTCTTTGCAGCCATAGTGTTAGTAGTGTTAGATAGTAGAATGAAGTGTTTGGCTTTCTGATCATGTTAAAGTTACAGCTAATGATCATGTTAAAGTCACAGTTAATCAAGAGCTTACAATTAACCACCACTTACAATGGTGTGTCATTCCATAACAGTACAGTGTGATTGATCATCATACTGCTCTTGTGATTATTACTTCTGAAGCAGGAGAAACTGTTTTAGTATAATGAGTGTGAGCTGTTAGTCCCTTTGCTTGCTTTTCTAGGATGCCATTTCAATTTCAATTATACCATCACCTCTACTCTGTTCAACACCAAAGAGAAGTTATATTAAGGCCCACCCTTGGCTCAGATTAATAATCCTGTGACTGAGTCAGCCACACATAGTGACCGACCATGGTTTCACCCACACTGGATATTAATCTGAAGGTGATTGTTGTCCAAAGAGGGTAATGGCTGATTATAATAATGCCATTTAGTGTGGCAAATATTACAAGACTGTAACTAGTGAGATAAATTGTGATGTTGATTGTTGAATTGCGCTGAGTTGACTTGAGTCAAGAACTGACATCACAGCACTCTGGATATTCCCACAGTGCTCTATACTCACCTCCAGCAGCCAGGTTAGAATCTCAGTACTAATAGTACCCGTTGCAGTCTGATTGTGTGCCTGTCTGGGTTTTCCTTGGAGTATTGAGTGTTGGGCAGATCCTCTGGTCACTCCCTGCAGCACCATTCTCTAGACTGCGATGATTATTCTGTTCCTCCACACTATACACATGATTGCCATGATTCCAAAGGGACTTACCATGTCTGCCTTATCGTGCACCATTACCCCACCCAATATGCAGACGCAGCCAATCTGTCTCTCTGCTTCTTTCCTACCACACCAGCATGTCCTAGGGAAGAAATCCAAAAGATGCTCCCTATCTTTGATTATTGAACTGAAACATGCCGTTCTGCATGAAGCATACCTGTTGATTGTCACGCAAAGAGGACAGGTTTCCTGACTGGCAATTTAAAGAGCCTAAGTGTTATAGGAGTGTGTGACTTTCTTTGCCATGGGTGGTACAGTGGGAGAGTCTATAAGTTATAGCCCACATATAGAGTTATACAGATGCAAAGTTCTGGAATGTAGGTTTTCATCCCAGCACATGGGGTGTGTGTGGGTTACTTTGAATAAACCCCTTGCTTGCAGTCAGCCATTTGTTGGGTTGCTTGTGTGTATTGTCTTGTCCTGTGTGTATCACTGTGTAAGGAGTTGTAGAGTTTATTTGTTTCCCTAATAAAAATATATGGTGGTCCAGAACATAAGCGAGCAGAGCTGTTGGCTTCAAAAGTACCAGTATTTGGAACACTCATGCAGGACAAGAGAGGTATTACAAAGGCAAACAATGAATGACAGCTAGTAGAAGACACAGTAACAGATGAACCAGCAGTTCAGATTTAAGTGTGGGTTCAGCAAGGAAGGATATACGAGACAAGGAGATTTGTACATGGAGTCAAATCTTAAATGTTTACAACCAATGTGTTACTTGTTACCTTCTACACCTTCAATACTTGCTGAAGCAGATGGAACATCTATGGGTTTGCCCAGGGTGCTTTGATGTCAATTCTGAAAACCAAGAACAATGCTTACCAAAAGAGGAAATCAGTGACCCAGCCCTTGTGCTCATTAAATGTTTGCATCAACCTGCCACTTTCTGCTTCCCATGATTTGACAACACCATCTTGGGAATATAATGACAAACAAAATTGTGGTAAATAATTACACTGACATAAACATTCACATATTCATGATCTTGCTTCTAAAATATGATTTAAATTATGTTGTGAAAAATCACATACATTTCCAATCTTCTTCCCTTTTTTCAGTCAGTCCTATGGAAAATGACAGATCATAGTAGTGAACAATATAAAAGAAAGTTTGTAAAAATGGTCAGCATAATCTCTATTTAGGATAAGTTTTGGTGTTAACTATACTATGCTAGATAGATTTAAATGTATCTAACATTTTAGATTTAAATGTATCTAACACGTTTAATACCACTGGTAAATAGTTATTAGTAAGCTAGGACAGTGGTCTTGGTTTAATCCCCAGCAAGGCAAGATTCCACAGCTATATCTTAACCTCGAGAAATGGGTAACAGATAGTTAAACAAATTTTCTTAAAATTATTGGCAAAGGAAAAGTTGAGTTAGTCAAGAACTGACATCACAGCACTCTGGATATCCCCATGGTGTTCTATACTCATCTTCAACAGCCAGGTTAGAATCTCAGTACTAATGGTACCAGTTGCAGTCTGATTATGTGCTTGTCTGGGTTTTCCTAGGAGTATTGAGTGTTGGGCAGTTGAGTTAATCAAGAACCAACATCACATCACTCAGGACATCCACATACACACTCCATCCTCACCTTCAATAACCAGCAAAGAGCCCCAATACTAATGGCACCAATTGCAATCTAATTATGTGTCTATCTGGCCTTTCCTCTGAGAACCAAGAACCAGCTTGATCCTCTGGCCATTCCTTGCCACATTATTCTCTACAGGCAATGATGAGGTATCTGTTTTTCCCACACTATACAAGCAATCTTAAAGGACCCTACCACATCTGCCTTATCATGCACCAATACTCCACCCAGTGGTGTAGATCCAGCCAATTTGTCCCCCTGCTTATTTCCCAACACACCAGCATGTCCTGGGAAAAAGATTCAATGAATGTTCCATACCTTTGACTGTTTAACTGACACATGCCATTCTACATGAAGCATATCTATCTCACTCTGCTTTGTGAGTCTGTTACAACCATAACATGTGTGTGCTGTTTATACTCCAGCCAGCGGAAAGCTGCAGTATCAGTCTCCACTCCATTGTCAGACTAGACGCTGTGGTACTATATACCAGACTTTCATGTCTTAAACGCTTATTCTTAAACTTATGCTCATACAAGATATGCCTCCCTCAACAGATGTCAGTAAGTATGTATACTCATAGTTCTAGCAGTTAGTTGGTTAAACACATATGAGGGTGAGTCAATAAGTAAGTCACACAGTTCTATGGGATGGCAGGTACATGTATTATAGTTGGTGTTTTCTACAGGTGTCATTAGGTGACAGCAACATCAAACTTTATATTCCCATTCGTCAGGCGGCGCTAGGTGTCACATGTGCATGCGCAGCGCATAAACAAAATGGCGACTGTACTTAAGGTGTGTACAACCAACGAGCAACATGCTGTTGCGTGTTTTTGTGGGCAAAAGAACTGCCTGCAAAGGACATTCATAAGGAAATGCTCCCTGTTTATGCTGACAAATGTTTGTCCCGTAAAGCGGTACATAGCTGGGTAGAAATATTTTCTAAAAGACACTCTAAATTTGTTGAAGAAATCCGATCTGGTCAACCTGTAGAGATTGCAACAGAAGCATCCGTGCAGCGGGTGGAGGAGATTATTAGAGGTGACAGGCGGGTAATGATAGACTCTGTAGCATCTGCAATAGGGTGCTCACATGGTTCAGCATACAGAATAATGCATGATCGATTGAAATTTAAGAAAGTGCGCTCAAGGTGGGTACCCAGACAATTGAAGGAGGAACACACAATGAACCGATTTGGCCTGTCTTTGCATCATCTCTGTCGATACGAAGATGAAGGAGAAGACATGCTGAACAGGACTGTTACTGGGGAGGAATCATGGGTGCATCACTACCAGCCCGAATCAAAGCGTGCTTCAATGCAATGGAGACATACTTCTTTGCCTTGTGTCCAAATATCATTGGCCATCAGCAGGGAAAGTTATGCGGGCAGTGTTCTGGGATTGTCAAGGAGTGCTTTTAACCAATTTCAAGAAGAAAGGTGACAATGTGAATTCTTAATCATACTGTGAAGTTCTATAGATGCTTCATGATGCAATTCGAAGAAAACGTCCAGGACTGCTGACTAGAAGAATGTTGCTTCTTCATGACAATGCCAGACCAAATACGGCTCAATTAACTCAGGAGAAAATTAATCAACTAAGGTGGGAAGTTCAGGAACATCCTCCTTACAGCCCCGACTTAGCCCCTTGCAATTTCCACCTTTTTGGTCCACTGAAAACCCACTGTGGCGGGAGACATTTCGCGTATGACGCCGAAGTTGAATGTGAAGTGAAAACATGGTTTAGAAAACACAGCATGCAGTTCTATGCAACCGGTTTGGAAGGACTGATAAAACGATGGGATAAGTGTATCAGTGTTGGTGGAAATTATGTTGCGAAATAAAGGGACAATATATATATATAAATAAACTGGTTTTAAGCTGTTATCATATTTAGTTATTTTTCTACAACCATTTGTGACTTACTTATTGACTTCCCCCTTGCATTACTCCATCCGCTACCATTTTCATTCCATTATTCTTAGGCACATACAGTATTGATTTGTGGTTAGTGGTCAGGTAGTTAAGCACACATTTACTTTATATTTTCTGCCATGTTCCTTCCTGCTAGTGCTACACTGGACCTATAATTTAATTATTATTAGGCACATGCACTATTAATTTGTATATTATTGTGCAACAAACATTCATTTATTGAAAGTATCATGTTTTGAAATGTAATTCAAGTATATGCCCCAACAAGTGAAAGCAGTGAAGAAAGTATAGAGGAATTTTATAATGACATGGAGTCTGCTTTAAAGAACTGTAAAAAATCAGAAATAAATATCATAATGGGTGATTTCAACGCAAAAATAGGAAAGCAAAGCGATGGATACAGTGTAGGCAACCATGGTTTGGGAGAGAGAAATGAAAGAGGTTACAGACTTGTAGAATGGGCAAAAGAACAAGAATTGGTTGTAGGAAACACCTGGTTTAAACAACATCCTAGAAGATTATGGACATGGAGGAGTCCAGACAGCAGGATTAAAAACCAGATAGATTACATCCTGATAAGCAAAAGGTTTCGAAATGCATTAACAGTTGTAAAAACAGTTCCAAATGCAGACTGTTACAGTGATCACAGATTAATTACTGGCACATTGAGGGTAAAGTTAAAGAAAGTCAAGTATACAGCAGGAAACCCTAAATATGACTTGTGCAAATTGAAAACTGACAAAGAAATACAAGATAATTTTAACATAGAAGTAAAGAACAAATTTGATTTATTGTCTGATCTAGAGATCCTATTTCAAGATGTAGATGATCAATGGGAAATGCTGAAGAATTCAATCAGTTGTGCAGCAGAAAAAACTATTCCAAAAGTAAAGAAAGTTGGCCGTAAGACATGGATGACTGAAGAAATTTTACAACTAATGGAAACAAGAAGACAGAACAAAAATAATCCTGCCAAATATGAAGAAATTCACAGAAAAGTCAGAACCTTATGTAAGGAGGCTAAAGAAACATGGCTTGAGAAAAATTGCAGAGAAATTGAAAAACAACACAACAGTAAAAATGCGAAACTAATGCACAAAAGAATTCAGGAGATTACTAATCAAAGAACACGTACATCAGCAGGCTGCCTAAAGACAAAAGATGGAAGAGTCATAATAGAAAAAGATCAGATTTTACATGTATGGTCAGATTACGTGAAAAACCTTTATGACGATAGCAGAGACGAACAATATATTGTTCAAAATAACAATGAAGGGCCAGCAATTTTGAAGATGGAGGTTCAGAATGCTCTTAATCATATGAAATCTGGCAAAACCCCCGGTCCAGACAGCGTCACAACAGAAATGATTAATGCTTTAGAAGAATATGGAATAGATAAAGTTACCAGTCTGCTTAATACAATATATGATACTGGAAATATACCTCATGAGTTATGTAATTCTGTATTTATTGCAATCCCAAAGAAATCAGGAGCCTTGGAATGTGATCAACATCGAACAATTAGTATAATGAGTCACATCACGAAGATTTTGCTAAGAATTATCATGCAAAGAGTTAGGAGGAAAATACAACCTGAAATAGGAGAAGAACAATGTGGGTTTGTGGAAGGCAAGGGTACAGTAAATGCTGTGTATATACTGAGAAACATAATCGAACGTTCTATAGAAGTAAACAAAGATCTACACCTTTGCTTTATTGACTACACAAAGGCTTTTGATAAAGTGAGACATGTCAATATGATAAGGATGCTTGAAGATCTACAAATTGATGGAAAAGATCTTAGACTTGTAAAAAACATATATTGGAAACAACAAGCTGCCATAAGAGTTGATAATGAAGTAAGCCAATATCAGCCTATTAAAAGGGGTGTGAGACAGGGATGTGTAATGTCTCCAGATCTGTTTTCCCTGTACAGTGAAAGTATTTTCAGAAATATTGAAGATATGGAAGGAATCAACATTGGGGGACGATGCATCAATAACATTAGATATGCAGATGATACAGTCTTGATTGCAGACAATGAACAGGACCTGCAACATTTAGTAGATGCGATTGTTACACACAGTGAACAACTAGGGTTAGAATTAAATTGTAAAAAGACACAGATTATGGTCGTCACTAGGAAGGACGAAATACCACAATGTAATATACAAGTAAATGGGAATATTCTTCAACAAGTGAGCAGGTACAATTATCTCGGAACAGTAATAACACCTGATGGGAGATGCCTTGAAGAGATTAGAACAAGAATCGCCATGGCAAAAGTAGCCTTTAGCAAGATGAAAAACATACTGACCAATAAAAAGATGTCAATTGAAACGAGAAAAAGAGTGTTGAGATGCTACATAGAACCTGTACTTTTATATGGATGTGAAGCTTGGACAATGAGCAGCCAGGCTGAAAAACATCTGATGGCTGTAGAAATGTGGTTTCTGAGGAAAATGCAAAGAATACCATGGACAGCCAGAAAGACCAATGAACAAGTCCTTCAAGAAACAAATGAAGATCGTAAACTGATCAGAGACATTAGACATAGACAGTCACAATTTTTTGGGCATGTTATGAGAAGAAATGATTTGGAGAACTTGGTGACAACTGGTAAGATCGAGGGGAACAGACCAAGGGGAAGACCTAGAAACAAGTATCTGGATGGCTTGGCCTTGTGGCATGGTCGAGACAGAAACACGGAACTGATCCACGACTCTGTTGATCGAGTGAGATGGCAGAACATGACCGCCCACGCTTACCGGCATGGCACATGATGGATGGATGGATCATGTTTTCCTTGCTCAGTCTCAGTGACATTCCCATAAAATCTATTTCAGGTCATGCACAATGTCAGATGGTATGACAGTCATAACCTTTCACAGTCTTCCATTAATTTATCCAGCATCTCTTCTCTCTGTCATCCTTTGTGACAAACATACTGTCTTTCCAAGTGTTGTCACAATGTTTAGCTGTCCCTGTATAATGTGACTGAGAATGTGATATATATATATATATATTATTTGAGATGAAAGGCAGACGCTCAGTCACCACTTGAGCAGCAGCAGCAGCAGCAGCAGCAGCAGCCGCCGCAGCAGCAGGAATATATATGGGGATAATCTGCTTGTGTGAATTTGTTTCCCCTAGAATTTGATACTTGTTTGTCAGAGATGTTCAAAGTATTATCAGCATATCACAAATGAATCATATTTATGTGGCTTTTTTTTTTCCGCCCTAATTTTTCACATCACCACCATGTACCTGGCCAAATGATAGGCACTCGTGTCTGTCTAAAGATTTGGATCCTTGGTGTTCTGGATTAATTCTATCAATGATATTCCTCTGTAAGTGTAAATTTGCCAGCTGATCAGTCATCACAATGAATATATAATTCATGGCTCCCGTGAACTGTACTTTCACTTCTCTTGTATTAGTGTGTATGCTGATGCTTGCCTATCTCGCTTCCGCTTGTGGCTAAATATTCAACTCGCCCTTCCACTTATTCCAAGTCTGTGGTGTCCCCTGATACTGTGTTCCGTCCCTTTGAAATAAACTGCTGTTTGTATACTTATCTGTTTGTATTCCTGTTTGTCTGCGTGTAATTATTTAATTTATATGTGTTGCAATTAGAAACATAACTATATGTCTATAATTGATATATTCAAGTTTCGAGTATCACAGGTAGGTTATTGTTCGTCACAAAGTAATGCATTTGCTTAATTTATGACGTACTTCGCCGATCTGGGATTCTAGACAACAACCATTCGTGTAATGCAATAGTGGCTATAACACACATAAAAATACACATTTCACATGGTTTACACAGAAGACGCGGACAAGTCATAAAAACATGTGTGTGCGAAAAAAAATTGCACCAATGTCGAAGGGACCGTGGAGAGTACTTTAAAATGGCTCCCCCTCGTAGACAACGCGAGAAAAAGAAGGCAGTAACCAACGAGGTTATCACCAAGGAGTGCACAATTCACATGCACAAGAGGGTGCATGGCATTGGCTTCAAGAAGAGGGCCCCTCGTGCCATCAAAGAGATCCGTAAATTTGCAGAGAAGATGATGGGAACACCTGATGTGCGTATTGACATTCGTCTCAACAAGCACATTTGGTCTCAGGGCATTCGACATGTACCACACAGACTGAGAGTGCATCTGGCCAGGAAGCGCAATGAGGACGAGGATTCCCCACACAGACTGTACACATTGGTCACACATGTGCCTTGTGCTGCATTCAAGGGAAAACAAAACATCAATGTTGATAATGAATAAACTTATTTAGTTTTCAAGTCAAAAAAAAAAAAAATTACACAGAAGACGCGGACAAGTCATAAACACACGTGTGTGCGAAAAAAAATTGTACCAATGTTGACACTCATAATTTTACCTCTTTCATTCGTCCGTATACTCATCTCGGGGGGTACGGGGTGTCAGGCATTGGTAGCACCTTTGGTAAGGATGACTCTCATGTCCTTTCAGGACCCATCCCCCACTGGTCCAAGCCTGACACCCAGCTCGTGCCTGTGGCTCCTAGTAGCTGTCAGCATGCGACAGCGGCCACCCCCCGGGCAACAGCTGTGAGAGGCTGGCTAAACCAGGCATGGGTATCCGATTTGGTGTCAAACCAATAGGTAAACTAGGGTATGCCTACCCAGCATGTGAAGACAGGATTCGGCAGACTGCGCGGAAGAAATCATTCCTGATTCAACGGGCAAGACGGCGTTTACCTGCAAAGCGTTGTGGAACGTAATGAGCACGGCAAGGCACGTAGAGCGCCCTGGTCATCCACTGCACCTGTATTCGTCTCCAGTTGTCTCGACTTGTCTTGCCACTGGACTCAGATGGACTCAGGTGAGAGAGTGAGGTCAACGAATTGCGCAACTCTTCCTCACTTTAATCCAAGTCATTGCGCAAGTCATTCTTCATCCAACGTCACATATCACCTTCAAGCCCTGTGGCGATGGGCGAGCGGCAAAGCGGCAGGCGTGGGTACGCTGGCAGCCGTAGTCGCAGACCTGCACACAGGCGGCTCAGGCCATATGGTCGTCTTCTACTGACCGGAGCAGCAGTGGGATTCGGCAGCCCCCTGAGCGACTGAGCAGCCCTCTATAGGAACACACTGCTCACCTCCATAGCATGAGGAAGGGGCTAGAAAAGGTGCCCTAAACATTGTCTGCTTCATCACTACCTAACCAGCTAGCCGTGGTTGGTGGGTACCCTAACTGCGGTCGACATACAAAGAAAGATAAAACAAGCAAAGCTAAAAGAGTAAACCATATTCCCTTAACAATTGGAACTTGGAATGTACGCACCCTACTTGACAGAGACGGCGCGTCGGGTCCAGAGAGACGAACAGCACTGATTGGGAGAGAGCTGGGCAGGTACAACATCGACATTGCAGCCTTGAGCGAGACACGACTTGCAGAAGAAGGCCAAATCTGTGAAATAGGTGCCGGCTACACATTTTTCTGGAGTGGAAGGAAAAGCGAGGAAAGACGCCAATCCGGTGTGGGATTTACCATTAAGTCGGCCCTGGTCGGCAAATTAGCTGGATTTCCAAAGGCTATAAACGACAGGCTCATGACCATGAAGTTGCCTCTGCTGAATGGAAGGAAGCACGCAACCATTGTGAGTGTTTACGCACCAACTATGACCAACGAAGATGATGTCAAGAACAAGTTCTATGAGGACCTGCACAATGTATTAACATCTGTTCCCAAAGGAGACAAACTTATACTCCTTGGGGATTTCAATGCCAGAGTAGGCACGGACACCACCTCTTGGAGTGGCATTATTGGAAAGCATGGAGTCGGAAATTGTAACAGCAATGGACTCCGCCTCCTTCAGACATGTGCCGAACATGATCTCCTGATTACGAACACAAATTTCCGTCTCCCCATGAGAAATAGGACATCGTGGATGCACCCTCGCTCGAAACACTGGCACCTCATTGACTATGTCATTGTCAGAAGGAGTGACAGACAAGACTTTCGAGTGACAAAATCCATGTGTGGTGCCGAATGTTGGACAGACCATCGTCTCATTGTCTCGAAAATGAACATCCACATCAGGCCACTACGGCGTCCTCAAGGGGCGAAAATGCAAACAAAGCTAAATGTCACCCGCCTAAACAGCAAGAAAATGCAGCAGTCGTTTGAAATTATGCTGGAAGACCGCCTCAAGCCCAATGCTGAAGCTAAACAGGATACAGAAACAGAATGGAGAGCCCTAAAGGACACAATTTACAACACTGCTATGGAAATCCTGGGTCCAGCCCCCCGAAAGCATAAAGACTGGTTTGATGAAAATTCCGAAGACATCAACCAATTGCTGGCCGAGAAACATCTTCTCCTCAAGGCACATTTGAATGACCCAAAGTCAACATAAAAAAAAGATGCTTTCAAGAACATTCAGAGAGTAGTGCAGCAGAAACTTTGGCACATGCGGGACTCCTGGCTGAGCAGCAAAGCTGATGAAATTCAGGGCTTTGCTGACAGACATGATATGAAAAACTTCTACGACTCACTGAAAGCGGTCTATGGTCCTTCATCACCAGGCATAGTTCCCCTCCTTAGTGCAGATGGGGGAACATTGGTCACCGAGAAGAAAGAAATCCTTCAACGCTGGGCAGAGCATTTCAGCAAAATCTTAAATGCAACTTCCTTCTTCGATGATGAAACCATCAACTGCCTTCCTCAAGTTCCCACCAATGAGACACTTGATGACCTGCCAACCATAGTGGAAGTAAACAAAGCCATCCAGCAACTCTCCAGCGGCAAGGCACCTGGTCCTGACTCCATCCCAGCAGAGATATACAAGGCAGGTGGGCCGGTCCTAACAGAGCAGCTTCACCAAGTCTTCACAAACATATGGATGAACGAGACCATGCCACAAGATTTTAAGGATGCGTCAATAGTCCACCTTTACAAACGTAAAGGAAACCGCCAATCCTGTGACAACCACCGAGGCATCTCCTTGCTTTCAATTGCAGGGAAGATACTCGCCAGAATTCTTCTCAATCACCTCACAGCCCATCTCGATCAAGGTCTTCTTCCTGAGAGTCAATGTGGCTTCAGAAAAGAACGTGGAACTGTTGATATGATTTTCGCTGCAAGGCAGCTGCAAGAGAAATGTCAGGAACAGAACTGTGAAATGTTCTCCACTTTCATTGACCTTACCAAGGCTTTTGATACAGTCAGCAGAGAAGGACTGTGGAAGATTATGGCAAAATATGGCTGTCCACGAAAGTTTGTCCAAATAGTGCGGCTATTTCATGACGGCATGCAGGCAAGAGTACAGGAAAATGGTGAACTGTCTGAACCCTTTCCTGTCACCAGTGGAGTGAAGCAAGGATGTGTCCTGGCATCAACACTGTTCAGCCTCATGTTTTCAGCCATGTTGATGAATGCCTTCGAGAACGACGACATTGGAATAGACATCAACTACCGTATGGATGGAAAGTTATTCAATCTCAGAAGGCTGAAAGCTAAAACCAAAATTAACAGCGGCACCGTCAGAGAGCTCCTGTTTGCTGATGATTGCGCTCTATACGCCAACTCAGAGGCAGACATGCAACATAATGTTTCAGCTTTCTCACATGCCTGTGCCAACTTTGGGCTCAATATCAACTTGGAGAAGACTGTAGTGATGTACCAGCCAGCTCCAGGGAATATTCACACTGTGCCGAATATCAAAGTGAATGATCATAGACTAAGTGTTGTGGACAAATTCACCTATCTTGGCAGCACCGTGTCACAAGCTGCCACAATCGATGACGAAGTGAATGCAAGAATCTCCAAGGCCAGTGCAGCCTTTGGCAGACTGTACAAGAATGTATGGGACAGAACTGGAATAAGCCTGCAAACAAAGCTAAAAGTCTACAAAGCAGTTGTATTATCCACACTGCTATATGCTTGTGAAACCTGGACTGTTTATCAGCGACACGCTAGGAAATTAAACCACTTCCACACAGTCTGCCTAAGGAAGCTACTGAAGATTAAATGGCAAGACAAGATTCCTGACACTGAAGTCCTAGAAAGAGCATCCATGCCCAGTATCCACACTCTACTGATGAAGAATCAGATTCGCTGGGCTGGTCACTTGACTCGCATGCCAGATCACAGGCTCCCTAAACAAATTTTTTACAGCGAACTGCGTTGTGGTAAACGCTCCCAAGGTGGCCAGAGGAAACGTTTTAAAGACACTCTGAAAATTTCACTGAATGCTTTTGGAATTCATCATGACACCTGGGAGGCTGCAGCCAGAGACCGAAATTCGTGGCGTGCATCATTGCGCAAAGGTGCAGTCATATGTGAGGCAACCAGGACTGCAAGAGCTGTGAAGAAAAGGCAGGACAGAAAAACCACTGCAGAAAATCCTCCTCCAGAGACGTCAAGCATTCTTTGCCCACATTGTCAAAGAACATTTCGAGCCAAAATAGGCCTTATCAGCCATCTTAGAACCCACGGCTCCACACCTTCAACCCCACTGGATGAAATGAATGGTCATCATCATTCTTGATGGACAAACAACAATACAACAATGTTCTCTAATGCCTCTCTTCTCATTATACAACTGAAAACCATTGTTTGATGGTTTGAATGTTCTCTCAGTGACTTAATGAGTATGCTCTGGAAGATCGAGGAAGGCTGGGCTTGAAGTCAATGGGTGGAGAGTTTGAGGAGGTCAAGATTTAAAAAAAAAAGCATATTTTGTGTGATATGCCATGCAGGTGTAAAAGGAAATTAACAACCTGATAGACTTGTGAGCCAGGCAACTGTGGAAAGCAGATGGACAATGGACCAGGCTGATATAATGAATACCCTCAGACAGGCTGGGCGATTAAATGAATCAAGTGATGAATGTGAAGCGCAAACTTGACTAGACTGTAAAAACATAACATCAGGTCAAATTGGGTTAAGCCAGACAAGAATGCAATGCAGGGAAGTCAAGGAAGAATAGTCAAGTACCACAGAACTGATGTCTTAGCCACTACAAGCTGAAGGAGATATCGAGGAAGCAATCTGAGCACATATGTTTCAATATGCAGTCAGGATAATCTGACGACTATCTCATCTCATCATCTCAGTCCGAAAATGCTTCTTATTATTTCTTCGAGCAGGAAAAATCCCCTGCTGGCTTGCTAGACCAGTCGCAGGTTTCATTCATTCATTAGCATGTCCTTTGCAGAACCTTGCTCCCTTAACAACCTTCTGGAAAACCTCTAGATGTCCCGCGTCTGATACACTCATCTGGAGATCATCCGCCACATTCTGCACCCATCTTCTCTTTGGCCTTCCTCTTCCCCTCTTCCCAGGTATATACCCCTCCATTATTGTTCTCTCAAAACTTTCGTGACGTTTCAAGTGACCAAAATATTTAAATTTTCTTTGTTTTATCGTCTTTAATAGCCAATCTTCTTCAATATTCAGCTCTTGAAGTATGGATGCATTTTTTGTCGTAGGTTTAGGACGATACACATTAAAATCTGACCAAGGGGAGTTCCCCCCCTCCTCCCTCCCCGGCGAGATGCATATAATTTATAAATAATATAATATTCTTTCATTTACCTCTTCCAGGTAATCGTTGTTAACTCTGACAGCCCTATTTCTAATTTGTTCGTTCATATTTTCTCATATTTGCATAAAAAAATGAAACACAGTGTGTAACACACTTAACATAAACACACTACACACCTTCAAAGCCCAAGAGTATCTCTCGTCGTACTGGATTATATCCAACAGAAGTAATTAATCGCGTGTGAGTGTCCCGAACGACATACTGCTTTTCCATTGCCATAACAAAAGTGTTGTTTTTTCATATCATCGAGAACATAAATTAGCCTTGTGATTCCATTAGTGAGACAAAGAAACGTTGTGTAGCAATCTTCTTCTTTAACTTTCCAGCCATTAAAGTTTACCTTAACAACAGCGTACCAATTTTTGTTGTTTCGATTAATTAAAAAGTGTAACAGATTAAACAAGACAAACATTTACTAAACCACAAACAAAATAATTATTAAGTGCTTTTATGACAAATAATAATATACCCCATTTAAATAAATAATTTATAAATATTTTACACGCTACGCTCGCAAGTAATTTTTAACAATAAAAGTGTCCCAATTTCTATGAAGACTGTTAATAATACATTTACTAACTATGAATATGATTTATAACCAACCACTCTTCCCTTATCTTGCTCTATTTTTAAGTCAGTTGTTGATTTCCCGGGAACATAATGAGGAACGCATCTGTCAAATTAATATTGAGCATCATGACTTACTAATACGCACTTAGACATTCAAAAGTTATGGGGGAACAGATCTGCATATAGGACAAGCCCAAGTCACTGGATACTGGATATATAGATAGAATTATTAGAAGAGAAGGGTTTTCAACTTCCTACTTCCTTGTTGTTATTTTGACTTTTGTTTGGCGTTTTTACTTTCGTTGGAAAAACCAATACTCAAGTGCATAGTTAGTATTAGATTAGATTAGCAGTTTACTTACTACAGATACATGAGTAGAGTAGGTCACGTAGCTTCGCTTTAGGCTAGGGAAACGGAACAGGAGTAATGGATGGTAAATAGCAAATGGCCCATTTCAGATAGTGTTATTGTTAAGGAGTGAAGTGCTAGCTTCACATATTCTAGGCCACGACATATGAGACGTAGTGACTAGTTCTTTTCATCGACGCCTTTCCTGCCCATACAATTCCCAGAAGATTATCTGGTACCTAGTTTCATGAGGCTCAGGTTAGTATCTCACATTAATTTATTGTATTCATTATTGTTTTATTCTAAAGTTCTCATAGTTCTAACTATGTGTGTGTGTGTGCGTGCGTGCGTGCGTGCGTGCGTGCGTGTTTTTTTTTTTTTTGAATTCTGAAAGTATAACGTATTAACTGTCAAGATGGTTAGGTAAATCAGTGGAAAGTGTGTAAATTGTGTTATATGTTGTTTAGTTACAAAAATGTATACATGAAACCAGTGTGTGAATTGTGTGTTATGTATTGATTAGTAACAGTAATGTATATATATTTTGGGGTTGTGGGCGGTGGGGGGGGGGGGTAGAGCTGATCTCTCTCTCTCTCTCTCTCTCTCTCTCTCTCTCTCTCTCTCTCTCTCTCTCTCTCTCTCTCTCTCTCTCTCTCTCTCTTCTTTGTAATTAGTATATTAAAAGGCTTCTTAAAAATATGTCCTATTTTGAAGTCTGTTGCGTTACTGTCTCTAGGAAACAATGTCTAATAATATTACACCTTTTTTAAAATTTGGATTGTTTTGTGCAGGATCACTTTAATTACATACAGATCACACAAAGAGAATCCCAGCACAGCACACAAACTCCATTACACTGGTAAGCATCCAGATGTGTGTACATCAGAACTACACAAACTTTGAATATCCTTTTTTTAATGGTAGGATTTCAAATTTGAAAATTAGACAGAGCAGCAGTGTACTGGGCCAACCAATTTCAGTTTCGAACTGCAGGGAGAGTTTTAATGTGTATGCAATGGGATACAGGTCCTAAAAGCTTTATGCAGAGTGGAATGCTTAATTTAAAAAAAAAAATATGGAACATCCATTGGAACTTTTCCCTAGGACAAGCTAATGTTTTAGGAAAATGATCAGGCAGACAGATTGGCTTGGCCATGTGGCATGGTCGAGACAGAAACACAGAGCTGATCCACGACTCTGATGATCGAGTGAGATGGCGAAACATGATTGCCCACACTTATCGGCATGGCACATGATGGATGGACACTGCTGAGTGGAGTATTGGTGCACAGTAAGACAGACGTGGTCACTGCCTTTTGGGATCATGTGAATAGTGTGGAAGTATAGACAAATCATTATGGCCTAGAGAGAATGTTCCAGCAGGGAGTGGCCAGAGGATCTGGCCAACATTCAGTGCTCCGAGGAAAGGCCAGACGGACATATAATTAGACGCAACTGGTACCATTAGTATTGGGACTCTTTGCTGGTTGTTGAAGATGGGTATGGAGAGTGAATGGGAATGTCCTGAGTGCTGTGATGTTGGTTCTTGACTCAACTCAACTAGTGCATATCTGGAAAGTCTACATGTCTGATCCTGTACTGCAGGATGAAGGGGCAGTATGATTCTCTTTGATTACTTTGTAAAAATATACATTGTGATTTGTACCTGGTCTGCTCAAGTTAGAGGTAGACATTGTACCTCAAAACTACTCTGCCCTACCACTTTTTTTACATTAAAAAAATTTAGAATTATATGAAGCATCTAAAAAAAAATTTAGAATTATATGAAGTATCTAAGTGGAGATACTTGACTTTAGGACTATAATAAATTATGACTAAAAATAATAGAGCTATGAGCAAGAACTGCACAAACAACAAAAAGAGATAAGAACTCCAAAGGATACCACTAACAATTTCTGTTCATAAATGGTTTGACAACAAAAACATAGCAGTCAGAATGCACAGCAGGGAGTTCCCCTAAGTATATTAAAATATTTTGCCAAATGTTTGTATAAGTAGGAAATTTTTTCTAAGATTTCCAAATTATTTTTAGTATGCGCATAAAGAAACACTAACTATACATATAATATTTTGAAACAATGAACATAACTGCATTGTCCATTCATTTTCCTTTAATTTGGTATATAATATATTATACTGGACTAATCCTTACGTGTAATATTGATGCAAAAATAAAATTGCTTGATTATAAATAACCAAAGAAATGTCAATATCAAAATTTTGATGAACGACTTGAATGTCAATATAGGATTAAATAACACAGGTTTTGAAAAGAAAAATAATAATAGAGAAGCAAGGCTTTGGGGAAATAAATGAAAATGGAGAATTGTTCACCAATCTTTGCATAGTGAATCAATTCACCAATCTTTGCATAGTGAATCAATGTCAATTTTGTTTTTGTATAAGGTGCTTCTTTTGCCCCTGTGAAAGTAATACACTGATGATTTAAATTTGTATCATTATTGCCACCACTGGATAGCTGTGGTGACCTTTTGGGAGTATAGAATTAACATTTCTGCAGAACAGCTAATTTAAAATTAATTATTTAAAAACTGTTTAAAATGCTGTTTATTCAGAACTAGACTGGCTGATGGAGCTGTTTTCCTTGATCCTGCCATCATTATCCAAAGAGTTGTCTTTAGTGTTTAACTGAGTTTCTTCTACACTAGAGGACAGCGGACACTAACGGACACTTCATATGGAAGGTTTGTTTGTTCTATAAGCAATGCTGAAATCTGTTTTTGGTACTTCCTCCTCATCATTGTGATTATCACCATTTTTGTGATCATATTCATAATCATTTGCCAGCTTCCTGGCCTAGAGGTTAGCGACTTTTCTCTGTAATCTCATATACTCTCGTAAGTAACGTGACGACGGTGAGAATCAGCAGTGGTTCAAATTGTGTCGGTAACTTGCGGGGTATGTGAGCCGGCCGCTCAGAAAGCAATGGCAAACTACTGAGCGTAATCTTGCCAAGAAATCAATATACAGCTGAAAGATGCTGGTGTTGACAGCAATGTCCTGTAAAGGATATGCAAACATTTTATATATTCATAATCATTTATCTCAATTCCTTACCTTTACTGTTTGGCTGTAAGTTCTGTTGCTGATTTCTTCCCTAGTCATCTTTGCATTAGTTTGTCTCAAAGACTACATGCAGTTGACTAGTGACAGTAAACATCTCCTACATGGAAGTATACTTGACACCAAAGATAAACAAATTAAGCAAGCTGTGCTCAGGGTGGCACTGGATGAGTAAATAATTGTACTGATTGGTCACTATTGAGTGAGTTCACATGGGGCATGAGTGGATTAATTTGAGCCAGAAAATTCGGAGTGGTTTAGCACAGCATAATCAGGACAAGAACATAGACCTGATCCAAGAATCTGGTGATCATATGAGATGGCGAACCATGATCTTTACGGCATGGTACCTGATGATGATGCTGAGTTGCTAAGTATAACTGTTTGACCATCAATGTAATAGATTAAGTATGAAATATGTACTTAGCGGCATAAATTTTCTAGCTGATTGGTGTTTTCTGGCTTATTAATGCAGTTTAATGTTATTTGTTTCAGGGAGAATCAACTCACGAGCACATCAGTTTACTAAAGCTTTAGAAAATGCAGACCAGAAGCTTCTTGAGGAACTGTGTATCTTTACTAATGATCAGGAGCATTCAGAGATTAGAGGCACACTAGAATCCATTCCATGGATTCTACCCCGTGTGTGTCAGCTGGGTTTTCCTAATGTTCTTCAAATGATTTATGAATTTCAGTTGATTGGCATTGATACTGAATATTTAGGGGTAAGTTGTTGTGAGAACCTTGTTGATTTCAATGTTCACTTATGCAAGGCATGAAGGATAGTGGTGATTTAATTAATTTGAATAACGAAGACACAAACAATAGATTGCATGATGTATTGCCTGGCATATTTTGCTGCATCTCGTCAGGTACATACTGCAGAAATCACACAACTTACGTGAATTAACTAGATAAATCCTTCAAGTTGAAATATACACATATTCGCACAGTAATGTCAATTATCTACCACAGTAATTTTAAGCTGACTAACATGTCTTTCTGTTTGCACAATTCTGGCTTGCGTTGATTGATCATAATTGCTTCTGAAAATTTTAACAAGCGAGTAATGTGTGTGTTAAACAACACGCGAAAGGCAGTGTCTCTGTCAACCACATGGCTGCTTTCGATAATGTGCCTACCAATTGAAGACGCCGGGAGCTTCCGGTGTGTCGGCCCCACGAAGCTAGCTGTATGTTGTATCTTGTTGACCCATTGAGGTATGTGTTCTGACACTCGTTTGTTAAGCTGTCTCTCTGTTCTACCAATGTAGAAGGCCTGGCATCTACATGTGAATTGGTAAATACAATTGTTTGTGGCTTACAGAGGAACAGGCTCTTTGACTGCTGGTGTAGGAATCGGTACGGTTTTATATCTAATGACTGGAGTTGCAGAACAGAATGTTCGGCCTACTGCTGTAGTAAGCCGGTCTTGTAGACATTGCATTACGTCATCCCCTCGAAAGGTTAGCTGGATGAATACCTTGAGTTTAGGGACTGTAGTTACATCTGGTTTAGGTTTGGGCTGTTGGCAGTGACGCATTATAAATCCTGTGGAGTACCCATTCAGGTTTAAGACATTCTTCAGAGTTTCAAATTCCTCTGTCAGTGTGTCCTGGGTGCATATCTTTCTAGCACGGTCAAACAGGGTCCGTACTAAGCCCCATTTGTACTGGACAGGTGTGAAGCTCTGAAAATTTAGGCCAAAATACCGCCAAATTGATGGAGTGGCCATGGGGAGTCCTCTTGGTCCTATTCTAGCGGACATCTTCATGGCACATTTAGAAGAAAAGAGATCCTCAGACATCAACAACTTGGCCTTCTACCGTCGTTATGTGGACGATATACTAATTATCACTACAGACGAGCTACAAGCAACATCGTTCCAGGCCACAATGAACAAGACGCATAAAAATAACTATCTATGGAACACGAACACAACGAAGCGTTACCGTTCCTAGATATTCTTATGAGACGTAGAGCAGATGGCACAATTCAAAGATCGGTGTGTCGCAAAGGAACATGGACTGGCCAGTACCTAAATTTTCAGAGCTTCACATCTGTCCAGTACAAACGGGGCTTAGTATGGACCCTGTTTGACCGTGCTAGAAAGATATGCACCCAGGACACACTGACAGAGGAATTTGAAACTCTGAAGAATGTCTTAAACCTGAATGGGTACTCCACAGGATTTATAAAGCGCCACTGCCAACAGCCCAAACCCAAAGCAGACGTAACTACAGTCCCTAAACTCAAGGTATTCATCCAGCTAACCTTTCGAGGGGATGACATAATGCAACGTCTACAAGACCAGCTTACTACATTAGTAGGCCGAACATTCTGTTCTGCAACTCCAGTCATTAGGTATAAAACCGTACCGATTCCTACACCAGCAGTCAAAGAGCCTGTTCCTCTGTACACCACAAACAATTGTATTTACCAATTCACATGTAGATGCCAGGCCTTCTACATTGGTAGAACAGAGATACAGCTTAACAAACGAGTGTCAGAACACATACCTCAATGGGTCAACAAGATACAACACACAGGAGATGCTAGCCTCGTGGGGCCGACACACCAGAAGCTCCCAGCGTCTTCAATTGGTAGGAATATTATTGAAAGCAGCCATGTGGTTGACAGAGACACTGCCTTTCGCGTGTTGTTTAAGGCGATGTGCGGCAGTAAAAACATCGATTTTTGGTCAACTTGGCTATTTTTGGAATAGTTAATTTTTAGACACATTATCATGTCTTCTATCAGATTCTGTACTTGTTTTTGTTTAAAAACTGTTATTTTATGCAATATTCATAATTTACTGAACCCACCCTCTGTGTCAAATTGTCTAATTATTGAAAATTGTTGCGAAATTGACAGTTTTCAAATCCTAGCAACGATATCTCAGGAAAACACGACACGCACGTGTAAGGTATCCCTGGAAAGGCTGTGATCTTCCGTAACTGTTCGTAAAACTACGAGTTCGTCTAATCGGAAGCTCTTCTGTGTACATCGGGTTTATTCGGTCTATCATCTTCCGGAAACTTCCATATATGGAACATCGTAAGCAATCCGCGTTCGCCGATGGCTGAAATTGATCACGTGGGTTTCCAAAATGGCGGCTTTGGGTTGTTTACACCTGGTGACGTGCTGAAAGTTCATTGTTGACGACAGACTGACACGCATTGAAATATGCCTCGTTCTAAGAAATTTAACATCCAGTCATCTACTCAACGTAAGTAATCTCTCAGACTACACCTCGCAAATGCTCGTAAGCAGCGAAAAGCCTATCAGAACGTCGTAAACGTTACAGACAATTCTGAAACTACTGAAAGCGACCCAGCTAAAGTGCGCACATGCCACTTCTTCCAAATCCAAGTGTTTTGACAGTGAATCTGAATGAATCAGTGCTATCGTGTTCTTCTCAAAGTTGTGGAAGTGATTCTTTTATTACCCGAAGCCAATTTAAAAGAGATACGTATAAATACACAACATCCACTAGCAGCAAGTATGATTCTGGTGACGACAATGGATATCAAAAACGGGAACACAGAGCAATAGTTGATTGTTCAGAAATTGAGGCAATAATCAAATTGTTATGTTGTCCAGTTCGTAAAAATGATAGTCTTATTTTGAAAACTGACAGCAAGAAAGCCAAGGGATTAGCTGTGTATGCAGAGGTTTACTGCTCTTGTTGTGAAGAAGTGATGTGTGGAAGATACCTATCTGCAAGAAGTAATGATGGGGATAGATCTTTTGCTGTCAACAGCCAGTCAGTATATTCAGCATTAGTCTGTGGGATGGGTGCAACGACATTAAACAATTTTTTTGAAAACATGAACCTGCAAGGTCTTCATCACAAAACATTTCACAGCAAAGCGAATAAACTATATTCAAAGATAGAAGATCTGGAGGACACTGTTTTTTCTCAAACCGTAAAGTATGTTCGACAGGCTCATGCACAACAGTCAGGCATAACTCTACATGACAATGATGTGATAGATATTAGTGTCAGCTTTGATGGCACTTTGCTGACTAGAGGCCACACATCCCACATTGGAGTTGGCTGTGCAGTGGATGTTCTTACAGGACTTTGCATAGATGCCCATGTTATGTTCACATATTGCCAGGTGTGTGAAACCACTGGTAAGACACTTTCCAGGGACAAACCAGATGAATTTGCAGCATGGAAGGCAGAACATCTTCTAAACTGTGACAACAATTTCACAGGATCTGCTGGAATGATGGAGGTGAAGGCTGCAAGGGTGCTGCGGCGATGGTCTGTGGCCCGTCATAAACTTCGCTACACGTCAATACTTTCTGATGGTGACACCAAAACATTTGCGGAACTTACCAAGATCAAACCACATGGGGATGACATTCAGATAGACAAAGAGGAGTGTATCAACCATGTCAGTAAACGCCTTGCAACAGCACTGCGCAAACTAAACTAAACTACTTAGTAGATGTGTGTCAGGACAAACTCAGAATTCAAATGAGTGTTTACACAGCTTGATATGGGCTCGATGCACTAAAGACAACTTTGCCTCTCGCAAGCGCGTTCAGTTTGCAGTTGTAACTGCAGCAAGAGAGTTCAACTTTGGAGCTGCTGCTGCCCAAGACACTGCCCAGTTTTATGGACTTTCTACAGGCCTGCATATGCAGAGACTAGGAACATCTAGGATGCAGAAGCAAGTAAGAAATAGTCTGAAGTACAAGAAGGACAAACAAACTAAAAGACGCGACACTGTACGAGCGGCCAAACTGAAGAGACAAGGTGAGCTGCATGCTCTGGAGGGAGGTCCTGCATATTCAACAGGACAATTTTAACACTCAAGATACAGTTTTACACTTTTTTTCTCTGTAAAACAGTGCATTAGTAATAAAAAACAAAAAAATAATTAGTTTTTCCCCGTTTTCTCATTTCGCCAGTTTTTTATACATAAGTACAATTGTTTTAAAAACTATTCGTTAGATTTCACTCAAACTTTGCAGAGATATTCTTTATTATATCACTTACATTGTGAGTAGATTAATCTTCAAAATTACATTTTAGTTTTTGTGCTACACTAAAAAAAAAAAAAATGTCATGAAAAATGTCATTACCATTTTCACATTTTGAAAAAAAAAACTGCTGAGAGATATCATTAAAATTTTCTACTAAACTTGTAAAGGGTCTATTTACTTACACATAAAACAAAGAATTTAGCCAGTACATTAAAAAATAAATGTTTTAGAGGTACATTAAGAAATTCAAGATGGCCGCTGTTTATCTTGGTTTCCATAGCAACCGTTAAGTGCAAAGTCAATTTGACAATATTTTATCGATCAGCAGTCTTTAATATCAAACCCTATCCCATAAAAGAACATAGAAATTAAGTATTATGGAATTAAATTTTTTAAGGTTAGCATTGCCTTAACACACAAAATACTCGCTTGTTAAAATTGTCAGAAGCAATTATGATCAATCAACGCAAGCCAGAATTGTGCAAACAGAAAGACATGTTAGTCAGTTTAAAATTACCATGGTAGATAATTGACTTTACTGTGCGAATATGTGTATATTTCAACTTGAAGGGTTTATCTAGTTAATTCACGTAAGTTGTGTGATTTCTGCAGTATGTACCTGACGAGATGCAGCGAAATATGCCAGGCAATAAATCGTGCAATCTATTGTTTGTGTCTTCGTTATTCAAATTCACTACGGGAAAACATTGTTTTGAATTTAATTAATTCTTGCTAAGCAAACAACACATTTGTTCTCAGCATGCCCATAAGCAACATGCTCATAGACTCCAAGTAAAAAGTGAAAAACGTGGGAGCTGACCGTATACCATCATTGTGGGAAATCGATGTGACTCTATTGTAATCTCACAGTGCGTGAAGTTTATGATCCTTTTCAGTCTTATCCATAATGTAAATTTATTGACATATCGACACTCAAGATTCTTATGATAAATTTTGAATGACTTCTTGAGACCTGATGAATTGACACTTACTAGTGTCATTTCTAAATTTGACATCATACAAGTCATTGTCTTTCCTTTGGACACATTTCCAAAGTGATGAGTTTTCTTGAAAGCCATAATAGGTGTAGGTAATTTAAAACAAAAAAAGACTAATTTAAAAAAAAGTAAAAAGTCCAGAAACAGGAACCTACCGTGTTGTGTTAGGACCATCACACTTGGTAGGCCTCAATGCATAGAAGGAATAGGTGACCCATCTGTCCTTCTCTTAGTGAATGGAGAACACAGGCATCAAACCCTTGTCCGACTGTGCTCATCACATTAGCAGCGCAACTCCCTAATGCTTCACATAATTAAGGAAATATTAATTATTAGAATATGACAGAGTGAGGTAAAAATAACTTTACTAAATGGTGATTTATTTCTCTCATTTATGTGCTTTTGGTGATTTGTTTCACATAATGTAGATGGGGATGTAATTTCTTTCTAAACAAGTATGTGAAATATGAAATAAAGTATCACCATCATTGCCCTTGGGATATTCTGATACAAGTTCCATCCCTTTTTTCAGTAGCCAATGAAGTTTTCCCATGCTGATGGTACCAGTAGCAATCTGATTGAATGTCCACCTGTATTTTCCTCTATGCATTGAGTGTAATCCAGATTCTCTGCTCACCCCCCACTGAATCAGCCTCTTCAGATGAGGTCCTTCGTTTGTCTGCAGTTTCCATTCGATTCCAGAGAGCCTTCACCACGTCAGCAGAGTCGTAATCTGGCTCACCCCCAAAATAAGCTGCAACGGCCAGTCTGTTGCCTGTTCATTCCCTCACACACCCGCATACCTTGGGCAAAATATCCAATATATGCTGTTGACAGTCATCTTTTCGAGTGATGCAAACCACACCATGAGGGATATACTAGTTTCTAGTTTAATTAGCAGGTTTTGTGATTCTGTAACAAATGCATGTTTTTGCAGGCATATTTGTATACATCATAGGTTAATTAATAATTTAAAAAAAAATTGTATATGAATCTTCTGCATTACCTTTACAAAAAAATAATACCATTTCCCCTTTTAAGATTGTATATTATCTGTTTCATTACTCTGTGTAATTGTTTTAGAAAACTGGTCTGCAGTACGCCTGTGAGAAAGGACACACTGATATTGTGATATGGCTTATAGATCATGGTGCGAGCTTCAAGAAAAGTGTATGGCAAGAAGATTCTGAATTTTATCTGGCAACATTAAATGGAAACATTGATGTTGTGGATGTGCTGATGTTAAGAGAGCCAGGTAGATGTTTTATTGACTTTCTTTGTTTATTAGGTTATTTTTTTTTAGGTTATTAGGTTATTACGTTAACAGAAAGTAAAGATATACTTGAGAAATAGAAAGAGAACCATGGAGAAATGTATGAACATGAGTAATGACTTCAAGAATCAATATCCCTGCACTCAGGATATTTCCACTTGTGCTTCATCTCTTTCTTCGGTAGCTAATGAAGAGTTCCCAGACTGATGTTGTCAGTGAAAGTCTGATTCAAAGTCTACTTGCATTTTCCCATACATAGTTGAGCGTCATCCAGACCCTCTGCTCACTCCCTGCTGAATCGGCATCTACAGGTGTGGATACTCTTATCTCTTTTGCTCTCCACTTGATCCCATAGAGCCTTCATCATATCCAGATGGAAAGTGCAGCAAACTAGGCAGAGTATACACACTTAAAGAAATGTATGAAGATTAGTATGTACATCAAAATAGCAAATAACCCATATAATATACATGCAAGCGAAGAGAAAAACCAGAACCGTTATTTAGAACAGCACTGTTTAGCCACAGTATGGAAGGGGGCTTTCCTCCTCCCTCTTCCAAAGAAAGGAAATTTAAAACCTTGTACCAACTATTGTACTACCTAATAAGTCATGCTAGCAACATCCTCTTGTGAATCATAATGAAGAGTATTGAGAGCAAGTTAGAACATCAATTACAGGAAGTACAGGTAGGTTTCAGACAGCACAGAAAAACCAGGGGCCACATCTTCGACATGAGAACCATTTGTGAGTACAATGCAAAACTTCATACTTTTTTCTACAAAAAGGCATTCAACTGTTCATTTAATCTCACCTAAACTCATCTTGTTCCTCTTGTACCATACAGTGTTACGGTGAAGCATAAACAGTGGGAGGTGCCAGTTTATGGGTTTCATATATTGAGATTCCCATGGACTCTGTTATTAATTCTGTCCATCGTTTACATGGTCAGACTCTTCTTCTGGTTTCATTTTGTCTGTATATCATTGCTTATTGTGGTATACTGTCAGTTGGTAGCCTAGTTATGTGGTTGAACCATTTCATTGCTATTTTCTAATGATGTCTTGCACTACTTTTACCCTCGACGTTAGTCCTGATTTAATCATTTCTGATTTTCTCTATTCTTGATACATTGAATATTCTTCTCAGGAATCTCATTGCAGGTGTAATTTTTCTTTTCTCTTTTTCTGTCATTGTCCAAGCTTGGTATTGGTAGCTTAGAGGTGGTAAAAATATTGTGTTGTAGATTGTTTTTTTAGTATCTACTGATACGTGTTTGTTCTTTAGTGTTGGTACCATTTGTCCAATGAGTTGGTTTCCCTTATTATATTTGTTCTCAATTTCATCTTCATGATTTGTCACTTCATGATATTGTATTTCCTAAGTACTTGAAGCTCTTTACTTGTTTCAGGGGGTGTTCTTTTAGATGAATCTTTGTTGTTTTACTTCTTCTTTTGTTATGGTCATTACCTCTGTTTTACTGGTGCTAATTTTCAGTTTATGTTCCTTACAAACTTCATTTAGAATATTTATGTAGATTTGTAGTTCTGCTTCTTCGATGCTCAACATCAGTAATTGTGGAACATTATGAGTTATTAGTTAGTTAGTTAGTTGCGGTTCCAACTTCACGGCAACGGGTTGTCCCCATTATGCTCCATTCCTGTGCGAGTGAATATCACACAAAATGCTCCTCACTGCCCAATGTGAAAAGTGGAACAGACAGGAGTCTCGGCAAGCCAACAGCCTGCACAGGTACACTGTGCATAATGCCGCAGCCAGGATGCCAACACAAAAGTCCTCCATGAAAAATACAGTTCATCGTCGATGGAATTTGCATTCACCAGAAAGGCTTCATTGACCCAGGTTTTATCCCACATGGCTTGGTCTCTTTCTGCAGGGCGACCCGCCGAAAGTGCAGCACAAAGCACGAACACCGTAGCTCCAGCGACGACTCCTCTCCTGAAAAATGCACTCGTGAACCGAAAAGGCAAACCAGTCAATTCAGCGACAGCCGGCCATTGTTCCGAACATGCAGTTCACTATACAAACAACAGTGGACAGATGTAAAAGCAGTCCACACAAATTTCACAGCTCACAGTGTCATGCCACACACTCACTCAGTAGTAGGGCGACGGAACAATGTACTACCAGTCCAACATGAGAAAAATGTGAATGCAACTGTAGCCACAAGCATAAACACATCAGAGGCCTTAATGGTTCAATGCCTAACCGCCATGTTGGGGACCGGAAGTCCCCCTCATCATGAGATATGAGGTATCATAAATTATTTGCATTCATTTAGGGGAAGTGAATAAAATAAAAAAATTGTTTGTGTACATGTATACCAGATCGAACATTCATTCATTCATTCAGTAGCATGTCCTTTACAGAACCTCACTCCCATAACAACCTTCCGGAAAACCTCTCGATCATAAGCAAGATGTCCTGCGTCTGATACACCCCATAGTTGATCGATTATACAACACGTTAATACGAGGGGAAGTCCATAAGTAAGTCACAAATGGCTGTAGAAAAATAACTAAATACAGTCGAGTCCACTTAAGTCGAACTCGGATAAGTAGAATTTTGTTTAAGTCGACGTTACTGGCTTAGTCTCGGCCATTATCCTTCTTTATCATTGTATAAAAAGTCCTGATAAGTCAAATTCAGTTAACTCGAATTTTCGGATTAGCCGAACATAAAAATGAATACCGACTATATAAGTGTTCATGTTTAAGTCGAACTGTTCATTTCACACACACACACACCCCCCCCCCCCCCCCCCCCCCAAAAAAAAAAAAAATTTGTTTCACGAAAAAATTATGTTTAGTCAGCCCGGAGAACAACAATCTTGCGCAAACAATATCTCGCTACATGTCAACAATGGCGGCTAGTGGACGAAAGCTTACTTTAACTTTAAAAGGAAAGATTGAGCTGTTGGAAGAGGTTGAACATAGTGGGAAGAAGAAAGTGAATATAGCTAGAGAATTTGGTATTCCAACATCGACACTTTCCAGCATTTTAAAGCATAAAGAAAGCTACAGAAAATTGTTTTTCGAATGTCAAATTGACAGTGATAGACAGCGAGCTAGAACTGCCGCGTGGAATTTTGTTGATGCTGCCCTTGTAAAATGGTTCACTGTGATTAGATCGGCAAATGTATCAGTAAATGGGCCTTTACTTATTGCGAAAGCAGAAGAATTTGCACGTCTTGGAGGTCAGACAGACTGGAATTGTAGAGCTGGCTGGTTGGATCGTTTCAAAAAACGACATTGCATTATGTACAAGAATGTGTGTGTGAAGAGAAACAGCCAGTCGATGAAGCAACAACTCACTCATGGATAGAAGACATACTCAGGCCTGCTTTAGCTAAATATAATTTTGCGGATGTATTTAATGCCGATGAAACTGGCTTATTTTGGAGATTGTTACCTGATAAACATTTTCTTTCAAAAATGAAGAGTGTCCTGGGGGAAAACAATCAAAAGAAAGAATAACAGTGGTTGTGTGTTCCAATATGGATGGTAATGAAAAATGGCCTTTATTTGTGATTGGAAAATTTAAAAATCCTCATTTCAAAGGCCTGAAAAAATTGTATGTGAATTACAGAGCCAATTCAAAGGCATGGATGACATCAGAATTGTTCAATGAGTGGCTACAAGAATTTTATTATTCAATGATGTGTAAACAAAGAAAAGTTCTTTTAATTGTTGACTACTGTTCAGCCCACACAATAATCAACAATCTGAAGGCAACAGCTTTTGTTTCTGCCACCTAATGCCACATCAGCACTTTAGCCTTGTGATCAAGGTATCATTCAAAATCTGAAATTTCTTTATAGATCCACAATGTTGTCAAAACTTGTGGGTCATATGGATGCTGACCTCATTTGTGATGATTTCAAGATAACCCTTCTTGATGCTATTCTTATGTTAAAATCTTCATGGGACAGTTTTACCAGCAACTATTGCAAACTGCTTTAGACAGGCTGGCTTCTTACCTTCAGTAGATGTCTCTGTAAATGAGAATTCCACACCATCAGTGAGCAGTGAGAGCAATGTTACTGACATTTCAGTGGAGCCATTACTTGCTAGATTGTATAAAAAGCTGAACATTAAACCAGAGGAGTTTGTGAACATTGACAATGCTGTTTCTACTAGTGCCACTCTTTCACGCACTGATATTATAGGGCTATGTATGCCAGTCATTCAACCAACAGACCCTTCCAGCCCTGACTCTGATGATGAGGATGACTGTGGGCTGCAAGCACAACCTGTATCGCAGTCAAATAATGTGGCATGGATTGAAAAAAAATTGACATTTACATGATGCAGACTGGATGTTCAGATGATGCAGTCTCACCATTTTGTGCATGTAAACAGGCCATGGGAAGACATTTTTCACAAGTCAAGAAGCAAAGCAAAATCACAAACTTTTTCTTTAATTAATTTGGAAATTTTCATATGGCTTTAATGTTCCGCTTTCTAAAATAATTAAACATTTCAACATTTCTGATATTGTATTGCTAACTGTGTTTCCTAAGTGGTACAATCATTTTACTCAGTGCTACTGCATGGTATTAGTGTAAATTAGTGTAAATGTGTGCAGTCTGGATAAATAGAATTTCTCATAAGTAGAACAAATTCCTTCAGCCCCTGTGATTTCTACTTATCCTGACTCCACTGTATGATAACAACTTGAAACCAGTTTATTTTTATACATACATTGTCCCTTTATTTCTCAACATAATTTCCACCAACATTGATGCACATATCCCATCATTTTATCACTCCTCCCAAACTGGTTGCATAGAACTGCGTGCTCTGTTTTCTAAACTACGTTTTCACTTTACATTAAACTTTGGCGTCATTCGCAAAATGTCTCCCGTCAAGGTGAGTTTTCAGTGGACCAAAAAGGTGGAAATCGCTAAGTGCTAAGTTGGGGCTGTAAGGTGGATGTTCTGGAACTTCCCACCCACAAAAAACGCACAACAGCATGTTGCTCTTTGGTTGTACACTCCGTAAGTACAGTCGCCATATTGTTTATGCGCTGCGCATGTGCATGAGACACCTAGCGCCACCTGACGAATGGGAATATAAAGTTTGATGTTGCTTTCACCTGATGACACCTGTAGAAAACACCAACTACCTAGCGCCACCTGCCATCCCACAGAACTGTGTGACATACTTATTGACTCGCCCTAATAAAAAAACAGAATAGGACGAACAGAAACAGCATTTTAATGCAGAAATGTATGGAGAGAAGATTTGTGACATCTTTATTTTATGGCAAGGAAAGACATCAACCCATAATATGATAAATTCTACTGGAAAATGTGAGCTGTGAAAAGTCATGCTTGCTCACACCAGTAGGCAAGGCACTAGATGATAATGACAGTGATAATGATGGTATGCAAAATAGGATGTAATTGTAATTCTGATATTGTCGGGTTCATGTCACTTGTTTTGTCTCAAGATCTAGCATCAGACATGTTTGTCCGCTACTGCCTTTTGTACGCTGTTTGCTGTGTAGAGACATGCTTGCAACACTGGTAGGCTAGGCACTTGTCAAAGATAATGAAAATGATAATATGAAAAAAGATTATAATGTATTTCTGACATTGTCTTGTCCACGTCATGTGTTTTTTCTCCAGATTTAGTTTCAGACATGTCTATCTGCTACTGCCTTATGTATGCAGCTTGTTGTGGGGGTCATGTAGATTTGTTGAAGAAATGGTACTCTGCTGGAACAGATGTCAGTGAAACCATTGCTTTCACCTCTGACCTGACCAACTGTCAGCAGAAGTATCCACTGTTTGCAGCATGTCAAGGTAAAGTTCATGTTATTTAAATATTTGTTATGGTGAACGGTTCTATTAATGTACATTGTCAAATACTCAGATGGAGCATTAAAATGGGTTAACATAGAAAGGGTTAATAACAGGGTAGAAATTTTAGAAACAGACTATAACAACCAGAATGAAAATACGTTTCAGGGGATCGTGGTCAAGCGAATTAAATGTAACCATGGTAAGTATAATTATAGTATGTTTCTATCAAATTCAACCCTGTCATTAACTCTTTTTATGTTAACCAGTGGTTTTGAATTTTTAAAACTAACCTAGGTTCCCAGATTGACCAAGCCTAAAATAGGCCCCAAGAAATGTCATGGGAAGTAAAAGCAACCGCAAGATACAGGCCACATCACCCACCGAGCTGATTTGTTTATACAAATGTGGGACTGGCGCCCTATTCCCAAAACTTGTAACGGTCCTTTTCTAATATGTTGACCCTTTTAACTTCCAGAAGATTCTGAAAATGATCCAGTATTCATTCTGAGAGGCTGGGTTACCCCAGTGCCAAACTGTTCTGAAAAAATCCTGCCACTGTTGGAGATTCAGCCCATAGCACTTTGTTTGTAAGCAAGCTCATTATGCCACTGTGGCTGATGAAGCTGCTGGTATCAGTGTGATTTATAAGAATTGAGGTATAATCAAAGTATAGTTTAAGTACACTGTTTTCTGTGTATTCTGAAATCAAAAATATTATCTAAATTACTTAACACAGAACATATATTACTAATAAACATTGTACTAGCAGTACAGGTAGGCCCTTGTTAATGTCTGGGTTATGTTCTTGGAAAACGCTACGTTTAGTGAAACGACATGTAGCGAAACACTATTTCCCATAGAATTAAATTAAATACAGTGTATTATGTACTACAGTAATGTTTATTTTGATGGTTGTTGATATTTATTGGCTAAATAGAGGTGAGTTGGAGGGCGAGTGGTAGATTTATTGGGACGTAGAGGCATTAAATTCTGCCTCTTCATCTGAGAATGAAACTGTAACCTCTTCCTGCCTCTTTTCCTGGCTCTTCTTTGCGTGAACAAAAAATGTGTCGAATGTCTGCTGCACATTAAACACCCTCCTCAATCATGGCCTTTAACTCTGCAGGGAAATGCTCTGCAGCTGCAGTATCAGCACTCGCCGCTTCACCTGTTGTCTGGATGTTGTGCAGGTGTGAAAGCTTCTTAAAGTGCTCAAACCAACAACCACGACTCGCTCCAAAACTATCATCAGCACTACTAGTACTGCTCTCACCCGCTTTCTTAGCTAGATCTTCATAGAGAGACTTTGCTTTCTCTTGGATAACCATCTTGCTCACAGGCATATTCCGTTGGTTCTGATATTCAATCCAGACAGCCAATAGTGCTTCCATATTCTCCATAAGAATATTTCTGGTATGAGTGATCTTGGAAGCACTCAGAGGGTTTAATTTTTAGCGTCCTCTTTGATTTTGTCAGCACCTTCATGAATTGTCCCAGCCTCAAAACGACGTTATGGTGAAACGTAGTGACGTAACACGAAGTTAGTTCCCTATGTGTAAACGATGTTATAGCGAAATGATGTATAACGAAACGACGTATAGCGGGGCTTACCTGTACCTACATTGTGAATGGTTTGGAAGTTTTATTTATAAACACATTAAATGAATAAAATGGTACAGAAATTAGAAACATTATTTTAAAAGAATTTTAAAAAAGAAAAAAAAATTACTCTAATGAAGAGTTATAGCATGTATCGTAATCGTATATACATATTGTAAAAGCACAATTGATCTAATACTTAAATGGTTTACATGGTAATAATGCCATGCCATGTATTTCAGTCCAAAGATTAGTATAAAGTGTTTAACATATTACTCTTCCAATGTAGGTTTGTGACCTGCTCCTAAACTTATTCTTGGAAAGGTAATGTGGCAGATTTCCATTGCCGTCTTTATTCATGATATTTGACTTCTTGGGTAGTTCACGACCCCCGCCTTTGACAGCAATTTTCAACACTAAGTGGAGAGTTGTTCACTTATTCTAATGGATACTGTAGCATATTTGCCGAACTATTGAGTGTTGCCCTTTTAACAGCAGTTGCGAGTTTCTTTGTGAAGTTGACGCCATTATAGCATTTCTCATACTCTCCTGTACTTTACAAGCTTGTAACAATAAGTATCTCAAGTACTCCCCCACCCCAGTCACAAATGTTAACCATGTTTTATGCACAAGAATCACTTTCAATAAATGTACTACAATTCCACTTCTGTCTGTACAGGAGAACATTTGGATGCTGCCATGTTCCTCATCAAAGATTGTGGTGCTGCTATTACACAAGATATATGTTATCACTTTCCTGGATTCACTACTCAGCTGGTCAGGACATTATTCTCATCAGATATGAAACATACACGAGATGTGAGTACACATGGGTGTCCTGTACTTGTTCTGTTGTCTAAGGGTAATTGATGGTTTGGTTCATGGATTGTCCACATAGAAAGCTCAGCAGGATAGATAACAAAATGACAAGACAATAGTTGGCTATGAAAACAACTTTTATTCTATTTAGTCACTTTTCTTATGGACTTATCACAGCACATTAAAAATTTTATACTAATTTTATTTTATTTATACAAGTCTGAGCTATATACATGCCTAACAGACCATAGCTAAGCTAGATCAAGTCCAATCATTGCTCCAATAAATTTGCTGTCACCTGCAGTCAGGCAGTGTTGTTTTCATTGTACTTTAATATAAAGTTAACAAGTAATATGGAGGTCACATTGCTGAATGGGTAAGAACATTTATTCTTAAACCTATGGTGTGCTGAAGCAGAGGTAGTGGATTCAATCCTTACACCGGTCAATTGGAGTGGGTTCACCTGATGGCGAGGAGCATTGTTAATAGAGAAAGCTAATCCACATGCAGGAGTGAGTCCCGTGCACTAGAAGTAGTAGCAAGTTTATGGACTGTGCTAGAGTTCAAAGCGAGAAAATTCCCAAAAAAAGCAATACATTTTCTATTGTGTCATATCAGGAACATTGAGATGTCTAAGACACTGTGTAAACTTCAGATCATGCTTTCCATACTCTCTGAATAATAATCGTGTGATCGTTATCCATGTTGAAAAAATTATAAATGATGTTTCTTCTCTGAAGACACATTCATATCATATTCACATTCATTTATGGATAATCTGAACATGCATCCAACCTTACAGAAAGTTCAGGATTAAGTTCCTTCTACATTGATTTATGATTATGACAAGTATCAGTTAATCTCAAGTGGAACATGCAGTCTGATGAACGGGTGTTAATTATGCCACATAATCCCATGTAAGGGCTGCTGAGGAACAGATCTTCATGGTCTGGATCAAGGCTAAATATCTGATCTCTTGTGTCAATACATTCGTTTGCATTAATTCATAATAGTTCTGTCTGTTGGTCAGCATGCGGTAACAATAGCTAGAAGCCCACCTGCTGCCCTGTGGTCATGGGTTTGAATTCTCAGCAAGGCTCCCAGGTTGAATGGGTGCCAGGAAATGTCTTGGAAAGTGAAGTGGGTCGGCGTGATATTGACTACATCATCTCTTGATTACTGATTGGTCCATAAAAATATGGGTCTAGCACCTTATGTCAAGTATGTCTGGGGGCTTGTAAAATGGGTCTTTTACTTTACGTACTTACTAGTCAACACTGATACTTATCATAGACTAACATAGACTGTGACAACAGGCTTTGAGAGATGTATCGTTTGGTGCTCTTAGGATCGAGGTCTGGCACCTTTTGTCAAATATGCTTAAAGGTTTGTAAAATGGGTTCTTTATTTTACATACTTACTAGTCAACACTCATACTTATCATAGACTAACATAGACTGTGATAATAGGCTTTGATATATCTTATGGAAACGGTAAACTGGCTGTGAAGTATTCACTGATCCACTGTCAGAAGTGAAGGGGTGCTGCCATAAAGTTATGTAATATCACTGGCGAGCAACCCCACTTGTCAGAAGTGACTATTGTTGAACCTGGACAGGCAACCAATTCCTCAGAAGTGGGTGTTTTACTTTCCCGAAAGCTGCCGAGCGAGCACCCAAATTGTCAATTCTGGGCTGAGACCACAATTAGTGAGAAATTAACTTGGGACAAAATCTATATGGCTAAAATAAAGATTAAGCCCCTGGATAACCAAAGAGTACAGCTGCAAATAGCTCGTTACTAATTAACTGTCTTGGTGTCCCCAAGGAATGGGAAAGAGAAGGTTAGATGCCTAGGTTTATATCGACAAATAGTCTACTAGGCAGGGCATGTTTTTCCCTCAGACATAACTCCCTTCCCTGGTGTGTAATTACACCCCCACCAAGGTAAGCAAGGCAATTGCTTCCTTGGAAAAAAGTATAACGATTGAACTATGAGTTAAAAACAACTAGTATCAACTTTTATTGTCTATCATTAATCATGCAAAATATAATGGTTATCAGGATGATTGTAATGAAACTGTAGAGGTTTATGCAGCACAACAGTCACATTTATGTAGTGATGAAAAGTATGTAAATAACTGTAAAATTACTTGCATCCTGTCTGGGTCTGTGGCCGGGTTATAGGTGAGTGCCATGAGTCTACTCAGAGGGGAAAGACTGATAACAATTCAGAAAATAGTTGGTATTAGTGACAATTAGTCACAGTAAATTGGAAGAAAGAAACTGAGAAATAGATGGTTAAACTGAAGAAACCAATCAGATAGCAAGCTCAGGCCACGTGATGTAATGGGCAGACAGCCGCATACGGGAATTTAATCTGCTGAGAACCGCCATCACGTCCACATCGCAGAAACGGCACGCCAGAGTTCTAACTTGAAGATGAGGACAGAGATTTGAAAGTTAATATGAGAACAACAATCGACCATCGGGATTGATCGATTGATTGATTGATTTAGGAACCGACATCACAGCATTCGGGGCATTCCCATAAGCGCTCCGTCCCCATCCTCAGAAGCCAGCAAAGAGTTTGAACCCCAATAGTACCAGTAGCAATCTGATTATATGTGCGTCTCGCCTTTCCTCTAAGTGTCGAGCATCAGCCAGATCCCCTCATCACTCCACGCTGTCACATTCTTGCCAGACCATGGTGATCCATTTGCTCCTCCGAGGTGTACCATCGGGAGAAATTGTTAACTAGCCGGCGAGATCATTTATACAGCAACAGCTGCTAGAAGATGGCCTGTACACATGCCACAGCAACCAGGCCATTGAGCACATTACAGCACAGCGAGCAAGTCCAGCTGTGTCGCTTGAGTGGGTCTCCAGGCCTGTGATGACCCAGTACAGAAGGTTGTAAGTAGGTTGTTATCAATATTGTGTAAAAGAATTACATTGCAATTTGCCTTGACGAGAGGCCGTGGAGTATAGACAAATCTGGAGCTAGGTGGGACGTGATACGACAGAATATGTCAACGTAACTAAAGCTGACTTGTTCTTTAAAGAAATAAAGACAATTGTTTTGTATGCTCCACGCCTGTGACGCAGCTGTTGTTCATTGTGTTCTTGAGCACATTCAAGCATGACTATCAGCGCAGCTACAACATACCCTTGAAAGCATGCTGGCAGTGAGATCTGCCTCGATTCCAATAGGATTCCTCTAAGCTCCAGTAGAAACCCCTATGTTCCAGTAGGATCCCTATGCTCCAATAGGATCAGCCTGTTGCTTTTCTGGATCAATGTCCAGTTCTGATGCTACTTGGTCTTTCCTCGTTGTCACTGAATGTCAAACCCTGGTGCTCTCAGTGAGATCTGATCCAAAACTGGACAGGCCCAAGACAATCTGTGGTTTCCCCGGCAATGTGTTGATGTAGGGATTTTTATCAAGCTGTAATGTTATACCTGGTGTCTTTCTCACAGGTGAACCTCTCGTGTTAAATGTGCGATTGTAAAAATCTTGTCTGTGATTGCTTTGGGTGTTGGCCATCTCCTTGTGCCATCTTACGCCATAGCTAGGTAGACACTGATCAGCGTGATTAAATCTTTATTTCTCTAATTGGTCCATCAGATTGTAGACCAAGATATATTCTGGGATGGTAACGTGGTGTTCTGTGACATCCACCTTAAAGTTATTCAAGGATGCTCTAAACTCATTTAGGTCTTTAGAAGGTCAATAACTAAACGTCACATATTCCAGAATTATGTTATACTTTATGTGATTGTGCTGTGGTGTAATATAGTTTTAAAAACAATTGTAATACTCCAAAGAAAAAGGTTCAGCAAAAAGTTACCCTACTCCTGATCTCTTGTCTGTCTTTTTCACCTGCCTTTCATCTTCCAATAGGCCTTCAACCAACTCACACCAAGTCCTTTGTGGGCTTGTTCATAATTGGTTACATTTTACAGCTTAAGTTGTCTACAGGAGGAGGTAACACATGACAGCCCACTTTAGTTGCCTCTTATAATATGCATGCTAGGTTACAGAGTTACCATTCTTTGCCTCACTTATGGGCCCTGGTAACAAACAGGTAGATGTCTGTTTATATACTAGTATAGTTTTTTTTATTTTGGTGGTGAAAAATGAGGTTAATATTTGCATAGACATAGACAAAGTGGTTTAATTGTCAAATCTTTTTAATTTCAGTTTTATATGGCAAATTGTAATATTGAGTGCATCCTGGCCTGCTGGTTTTCTGCAAATGAAGGGACAAGTCTAAATATGAACAAGGAGATGTCTCCAGACTCTGAAGGTTTTGTTGAGGAAGATGAAGAGAAGATGATTGAAATTATGATTGATGTCAAGAAGAATCGACTTCAGATGCTGCCTGATGGAGTTCTGTGGACACTTAGGGAACTGGTCTCATTAGATGTTTCGTACAACCCACTAAGGATGATTCCTGATGCTTTAGATTTAGCCTCACTTGCTTCTAATAGGTATGGTAGCATTGTGAAAATTTTGATTATCATTTACTTGCTGCAGTAGAAGTTGAAATTGTAAGCTGTTGATAGATACAATTATCATTGAACATGGTATTTCACCCAGTACAGTGTTAGGACTCCTTGTTTTCACTACTTCCCCACCCAAGCCATATTTGAGGAAAGAGCCAGAAAGTATAGTCATTATCATTATCAAGTGCTCTCTCCACATTGAAGGTCATCTGTAGTGAGTATCTAACACTCTGTGTCTTATGTCTTCACGGTTCACTAATACAGGTTTCTTCTTGTCTGTCTTTTGATATTGTCCGGACACATCTAGAGGTATCTTCCTCTTGCATGCTTCCACTCCACTTTTCCCTCCATCACATCCTTTAACAAAAAGCTGTGTCTCTTTATTTGGCCAAAGTACCATAATTGACTGAACGTGATTTTGTTCAGTAATTATTTCTGCAATCCTAGTTTTTATAATACTTCCTTGTTTGCTTTGATAATAAAAGGATACCAGTTAAGGAACACATTTGTAAATGTATAAGGCTTACAGTCTGAAAAGAAAATGAAAGACATAAAAAATCTGTACACATATAGGAAGCAAAGAATAGTCATACTGTAACCTACCATAGGGACCCAATGTAGGAAAGTGGCTAGACCATTACCTGACGCACCAGTGGTCGTGGGTTTTATCTGTATCAAGGCGTTTTTCAAATTAAAAAAAAATTGGCCTGTGCTCCAGAGTCGACCCAGTCTAAAATGAGTACAAGGAGATGTCTTGGGAATAAGGGCGGCCAGTATGATACTATGGATAATGTTAAATACCTAGGGGCATTTATAACATCTGATGGAAGATGTAGAACAAAGATTAAGAGCAGAATAGGGCTGGCAAAGGCCACATTTAAGAAAATGAAGAGTATCTTATGCAATAAGTCACTATCAATGAATTTAAGAAAGAGTGCTGAAATGCTATATAAAACCAGTTTTGCTGTGAAGCAACAGAGATGCAATTTTTGAGATGAATTTTGTGAATTCCTTGGATTGCCAGAGTAACTAACAACAATTGCCTGAAAGACATTAGTGAAACTAGAACACTATATACAATAAGAAAGAGACAAACAGCTTTCTTTGGTCATGTGATGAGAAAAGAGACATTGAAGAAAATCGTGACAACTGGAAAGATTGAGGGGAAGAGAGGTAGAGGCAGACCAAGAGAAATGATGCTGGATGGATTGAGACGGTGGCATGGAGGAATATCATCAGCAGAGTTGATCTAGAATACCAAAGACCGAGACCTGTGGAGAGTCATGAACGTCTACGCCAGCCGGCAGGGCACTTGATGATGATGATGATGAGTATGATACCAGCTACATCTCCCACTTAGTGTAGGTTTGTCTATACAAATATGGGTCTAGCCCAATAACCCATTGTGTCTTAGACGTGTAAAGGGAACTTTTATATTACTTTTCTCTACCTAACATGCATGTCATAGGAGGTGACAAAGGAGGGTTGGTGTGAGACTGGCTACCTCAACCTGTAGAAAACTGTAGCTATGCAACATCCAACCAACCCTAACACAAGTTTACATATAGTAGGGCTTGACATGAGGTGGTTGAGAGTTTATGCTCCATTAAAAGACAGAAGAAGAAGAAGAAGATGAAGAAGAAGAAGAAGAAGAAGAAGAAGAAGAAGAAGAAGAAGAAGAAGAAGAAGAAGAAGACAGGATTAAAAACAAACTTGGATCCAGATATCTGAATACATCTGAGTAAATATGTCAACTATTTCTTTGTATGTGCTACTGATTAATGTTTGTAAATATTGGTTTATTTTATTCTTTCCACAGACTGAAGAAATTAAACATGTCGCACTGTGACCTGACATCACTGTCCCCACATATATTTGCTCTTCCTTGCCTTGAGCAGCTGAACTTGTCTTACAATATGTTGACCACATTAGGTCTAAAAGATGGTAAGAAGCAGCCTAACTCATTGTCAGGATCTTGATAAGGGCTATTAGGGGTAAGAGACGAAATAGAAAAAGTTAAAAGAAGTAGACAAGAAGGTAACTGAAACAGACTATAACCTAAAGGTAAAGGACACAGCATAATCCAGAAAAACCAGTCAAGCGAAACAGTTAAAGATCAGGATAGACACCTGTGTTCCAGTGAACTAAACCTACCAACAAAGCTGACATGCTAATCCGATGATACTTACTTGGTCATTTGGGCACAGAGAAATTTAGAGAAAGGTCACACATTAGACGCAAAGCAAACAACCAAGAAAATTATACAGCATATGTATTCCATCCATCATGTGCCATGTCGATAAGCATGGGTGGTCATGTTCTGCCATCTCACTCGATCACCAGAGTCGTGAATCAGCTCCGTGTTCCTATGGAGCACCTAATTACACCGTTTCTCTGATTATCGATAAGACTGCAGTACATGATATTCTTGGCATCTGTAAAGAAGGTAGTTTGCCATTGCTTTCCTTCCTAGCAGTGACCATACTGGTCGATGACCGTAGCCATTGTCTCCCATAAAAGAGATCCTCTGCCTACCGTTGTGAAGCTGGAGACCATAACCTACATAAGCTGTGAAGTTGGAACCGTGACTAACTAACTAACTAACTATCTGTCGGCTACTCTTCAACTTCATCCGCCACCTGCACCCACGGCTTCACGTAACCCTGATCGGGGGGCTGAACGGGTTCTCCACCTTGTCCAAGGGTGTCCCGTAGGCTAGCGGAGGGAGGACATGTATGTTTGTACGTAAAAACCAAATTGAGAGATGGAAAGTCTTGGTGAGTAATGTGAGGTAAACTTAGCAATTTTCAGCAGCTGTACCTCACAAGTGAGTTCTGTCTTCAAATATATATGGTGATTATTGTATGCGAGTGTATGGTACTGCACCAGGTTGTGGTAGAGAGAGATTGTAGTCTGTCAAAAAGCATGCCATGAGATGAACTATACATTTTGTTATTGAGGGCCACCAAGCACTCGGTCCACAGTGGACGGTGGATGAGAACTTGATAGCATAAGCTAGAAAGAGTGCTGCGGATGTTTGTTTGGTATACATCCTTTGGGAATGTAGTGTAGCATAGGCTACGATGATAGAAAATATTCCAAAGTAGCTACAGATAAACTTCCTAAGAACGGGAATGGGCTTGGTAGAATCAGTGGGGAAAGAAGTCCCTGTTGAGCTTGACTCTAGTCCAACTTTGTGAAGACATATGAAGGGGTAGCATAGGTGGGAGCGTTTAACAAGAACCACAAGAATAACTATAACACTCTAGATGAGCTCTATAGCATAGTGACTGGCACTTTTGCCTCCACGATGTCACTACACACAATGAAAGACTAGCGGCCTGCTCCTTGTTGACCAGAAGTTATCCATCCAGATTTTTCTGTTGCAACGATTTCTCCTCAGACCAAACTGAGAAAAATGTCTCAGCCAAATCTGTAGCTTTGGCAGAGTACACTAACTTGTACATAGCAACTCTACAACTATGCTATTGTACCATATATATACATATAAAATTAGGAATGACAGGAGTATGTTATACTACAGACATAGTGCGTATATATATATATATATATATATATATATATATATATATATATATATATATATATATATATATATATATATATATATATATATATATATGTATTAAAATCCTACAAAAATACATGGCGTTTTTAGGGCAGATCTATCCCGATCTAATCAAAACAAGATGGGATTCCAGGATTTTGTCACAGGGAATAAACTGTAAGTCAGCTGCCACCGTGAGTTGTGTTAAGTGCAATCGTCTCAGCATGTGCAGACTACTGTGTGAGCAAGCCACGTTGTCAACTACAGTTTTGTCATCCATATCATAATCCTCTTAGATCTGGTCTTGGCACTCATGTTCTGCAGAATTAAGTCTGGGAGATAATATGTGTTATGTTATATTATTCAGTCTAAAAACTTGTTTGATGTTATTTTGAGTTTTATTACTCAACATGTAATTCAGTCATTCATGTAGCAGGTACAACCTGCTCACCCCCACCCCTCAATGAATGCATATTGATCTTTTGCTAGTTTCTCTGCCTCGTGTATTTCCATGCCCAATGTATCTTTAATGTTTCATGTCCAATGTGTCTGTAATGTTCCACACCCAATGTGTCTGTAATGTTCCACGTCCAATGTGTCTGTAATGTTCCACACCAAATGTGTCTGTAATGTTCCACACCCAATGTGTCTGTAATGTTCCATGTCCAATGTGTCTGTAATGTTCCATGTCCAATGTGTCTGTAATGTTCCATGCCCAATGTGTCTGTAATGTTCCACACCCAATGTGTCTGTAATGTTCCACACCCAATGTTTTTGTAATGTTCCATGCCCAATGTGTCTATAATGTTTCATGCCCAATGTGTCTGTAATGTTCCATGCCCAATGTGTCTGTAATGTTCCATGTCCAATGTGTCTGTAATGTTCCATGTCCAATGTGTCTGTAATGTTCCACACCCAATGTGTCTGTAATGTTTAATGTCCAATGTGTCTGTAATGTTCCACACCCAATGTGTTTGTAATGTTCCATGCCCAATGTGTCTATAATGTTCCATGCCCAATGTGTCTGTAATGTTCCACACCCAATGTGTCTGTAACGTTCCACACCCAATGTGTCTGTAATGTTCCATGCCCAATGTGTCTGTAATGTTCCACACCCAATGTGTCTGTAATGTTCCATGCCCAATGTGTCTGTAATGTTCCACACCCAATGTGTCTGTAATGTTCCACACCCAATGTGTCTGTAATGTTCCATGTCCAATGTGACTGTAATGTTCCACACCCAATGTGTCTATAATGTTCCACACCCAATGTGTCTGTAATGTTCCACACCCAATGTGTCTGTAATGTTCCACACCCAATGTTTTTGTAATGTTCCATGCCCAATGTGTCTGTAATGTTCCACACCCAATGTGTCTGTAATGTTCCACACCCAATGTGTCTGTAATGTTCCACACCCAATGTGTCTGTAATGTTCCACACCCAATGTGTCTATAATTTTCCATGTCCAATGTGTCTATAATGTTCCACACCCAAAGTGTCTGTAATGTTCCATGTCCAATGTGTCTGTAATGTTCCATGCCCAATGTGTCTGTAATGTTCCATGCCCAATGTGTCTGTAATGTTCCACGCCCAATGTGTCTGTAATGTTCCACACCCAATGTGTCTAATGTTCCACACCCAATGTGTCTGTAATGTTCCATGTCCAATGTGTCTGTAATGGTCCACACCCAATGTGTCTGTAATGTTCCACACCCAATGTGTCTGTAATGTTCCACACCCAATGTGTCTGTAATGTTCCATGTCCAATGTGTCTGTAATGTTCCATGTCCAATGTGTCTGTAATGTTCCACACCCAATGTGTCTGCAATGTTCCACACCCAATGTGTCTGTAATGTTCCACACCAAATGTGTCTGTAATGTTCCATGCCCAATGTGTCTGTAATGTGCCACGCCCAATGTGTCTGTAATGTTCCAAGCCCAATGTGTCTGTAATGTTCCACACCCAATGTGTCTGTAATGTTCCACACCCAATGTGTCTGTAATGTTCCACGCCCAATGTGTCTGTAATGTTCCACACCCAATGTGTCTGTAATGTTCCATGCCCAATGTGTCTGTAATGTTCCACACCCAATGTGTCTGTAATGTTCCATGTCCAATGTGTCTGTAATGTTCCATGTCCAATGTGTCTGTAATGTTCCACACCCAATGTGTCTGTAATGTTCCATGTCCAATGTGTCTGTAATGTTCCATGTCCAATGTGTCTGTAATGTTCCATGTCCAATGTGTCTGTAATGTTCCACACCCAATGTGTCTGTAGTGTTCCACACCCAATGTGTCTGTAATGTTCCACACCCAATGTGTCTGTAATGTTCCATGCCCAATGTGTCTGTAATGTTCCATGTCCAATGTGTCTGTAATGTTCCATGTCCAATGTGTCTGTAATGTTCCACACCCAATGTGTCTGTAATGTTCCATGCCCAATGTGTCTGTAATGTTCCATGTCACATGTGTCTGTAATGTTCCACACCCAATGTGTCTGTAATGTTCCACACCCAATGTGTCTGTAATGTTCCACACCCAATGTGTCTGTAATGTTCCACACCCAATGTGTCTGTAATGTTCCATGCCCAATGTGTCTGTAATGTTCCATGCCCAATGTGTCTGTAATGTTCCATGCCCACTTCTGTGTTTGTTTGTTGACCTCTTTCTTTTCTTCCAGGAATGACGCCTTACATTACTGTTTTTTCTAGATCACTGTGGCATTTCATATGGAAAAAGATTTCAGTTTTTGAGTCGTGATGTTCTTTATGTGTCAGTTTTCTTTGATGTTCAGGTCTTGTAGACTGTCAGTATTTTTCTGTTCCTAATCCATAATGTTCCACAAACTTTTTTTTAACATTTAAGTTCAAAAGCGGCAATTTCTTAAATAGTGATTGCAAAAAGATCCATGACTCACATTCATATGTTGCCACAAGAAGTTTCTCAGAATGTTTACTTTAATGTGTTTGCCGTGTTGTGCCAGAGGCTATCAATATAATTTACTGAAATTGCTAAAGCAAAATTGTTAGAGGTCTCATCAGTTTTGATATTCTCATTACATTCCTGCATAGATATTAAAAAAAGTATGTTGAGTGAATATATTGCTGTCTTACTCTTCTTTGCTCCTTAAACCAGTTTGATGTTTCACCATCTACTTTGATAGCTGCATATTGTTCGGGATGCACTATTTAATATGACTGGATCTCATATTATGGAAATCCCATATCTCCAATGATGTTCCACAATGTCTTATGTTGAACACTCACACTCACACACAAAACACACAAAGGTCTTACTGAAATCTATGAAATATCTATGAAAGTCTACATTGTACTGCATGTCTCAGAGGTGGTTCTCCTATTGGTTCCTTTGTCCTGTCTGCAACCAGCCTGTACTTCTTATAACTAATTCTCCTTTCATTTATCTTCATTTGAATAATGAAGACACAAACAATAGATTGCACAATTTATTGCCTGGCATATTTAGCTGTATCTTGTCAGGTACATACTGCAGAATTCACACAACATAAAGTAAAATAACTAGATAAATCCTTCAAGCTGAAATATACACATGTTCGCACAGGAATGTCAATTGTCTACCACGGTAATTTTAAACTGACTGACATGTCTTTCTGTTTGCACAAAATTGGCTTGTGTAGATTGATCATTATCGCTTCTGCAAACTTTAACAAGCGAATATTTTGTGTGTTAAACAACATGCGAAAGGCCTTGTCTGTATCAATCACATGACCGCTTTCCAGCATATGCTAGCAATTGATGAGGCCGGAAGCTTCTAACACACCTGATGTATGTACCTGACGAGATGCAGTGAAATATGCCAGGCAATAAATCGTGCAATATATTGTTTGTGTCTTCGTTATTCAAATTCACTACGGGAAAACATTGTTTTGAATTTATCTTCATGTTGATTAGCAAGATGATTTTATTAGCATGATTTACTAGTGTGATAGTATGATAGTTGTTGCACAGTTTCTTTGGCTGAGGAAAATAGATTTTCTCTCCCACGCTTTAAGAATTTTAATTCCATCATAAATCTGGCATGCTTGTTTGCCAGGCCTGTGGTCATTTGTTCAAGTCCCCATTCAGACAGGGATTGTTGTCCATTGACCTGGGCTCCCAGATAATTTCAGCCTAAAATTGAGTACCAAAAAATTTCCTGGGAAATAAAGACAGGCAGTGTTATATTGACCACATGACCAATCATGTGCCAACTGGTCTAAACATATTGGGCTAAGACTATATGCTCGATACACATCATGGCATGGAAAGATGTCTAACGTTTTTGTACTTTACTTCAGCCATACATTTTGCTTCTTGCCTGCTCATCAATTCTGTCTTCTCCTTACAGTTTTCCTGATCATGTTGAGAAATCTTCTCATACACACAGTGCATAGATACCTTCTATATTTTGCACCCTTATCTAAGGTTCAGCATCTAAACCACGATCAAGGGGTAGTAAAACTTCTGTGGACTCCTTAATTTGTAGAAACTGAAACACAACTGGATTTAGACATAGCTATTTTTGAGTTACAAGCAAAGACTTTACCTCTAAGCCTTCCATGCACATTATTATATTTGTAAAGGAAAAAGGTGTATAATTATTATAGTTAAATAAGCCTACATTTGCTTTAGCATAGTAATCCTTCTATTCTTACATGCTAAAGTAAACTACTTGAAGGACACTTTTCCATGCCTTGATGCCTGGTGAGTGTATGGTGTTAACCCCATATTTTATGGACCAGTCAGCACCAAATGAATGATGGGATCAATATCATGCCTTCTGGTACCCATTTTAGGCTGGTTCGACCTGGGCACCCAGGCCAATTAAGAATTGTTTCTCACTTCAAGGAGGATTTGAACACATTACCATCAGTCTGACAGGCAGGTGCTATAGCCACTGTACTCTTTTTTTTCAACATACTATTTCTAACTTAATTTTTATGCTGCCAATAGTGTTATAGAAATTGACATTGCATTTTATGGCAAGTGTTATAAAAATTGACACTGCATTTTATGGCATACCTTTTGTCCAATATTATGTTTCTTCTTGACTAACCTTGTTAGTTTATTTTTAATCCATCTCAGTTACAGAAAATGCAGCTTCCAGCACAGGATGGAAGTGTACAAGACTTAAGAGTTTAGATATCTCACATAACCTACTGACCTCTTTACCTGCTGGCATGTACACCTGCTTGGAGTTGATTTCTCTGAATGCTAGTTTTAATGAATTGAGCACATGTTCCCCCTGGCAGTGCCCCATGGTGAATATACTGATTTTTTCTACATGCACATATATCCCTTGGTGAAAGATATAGCACTATAAAATAGTTAAAGCACCAATTTTAATCTTGTCATGTTTAGATAGTGCAGAGCAATTTCTGCCTTTCACTTTTATTATTTCAAGTTTGAGTTGATAGTGTGTTGTGGACAGCAGTTTATCTAGAAAGCCAAATATCAAGGTGTACTAATTTTATTTTAAATGTAAAACATAATGGAATATATAACATATAAGTCTACAATAGGAAAATCTTCATTGTCTCTGTCTGTCTGTCTGTCTGTCTGTCTGTCTGTCTGTCTGTCTGTCTGTCTGTCTGTCTGTCTTTCCTCCTCCCTCTCTCTCCCCTCACTCCACCTATCTCTGTCTGTCTATCTCTCTCTTCTCTCAACTTATAAAAATCTCCACGAAACTTATGAAACGGATAGGCAGAAGAATACATTAAAAGGGTGCTTGAATAAATGAAGAAATGTAATTTTAAAATATTATAAAACATAAGTCACAGTGATTTGAAAAGAACATCAATTGATGTTTCTTGAAAGAAGAGGCGAGGGGTCAATCAGTGAGAAGAAGGTCACAGGACTTTACAGACACTTGGAGCATGAGGCAGGAGAAATGACAAGAAGTTGAGAAACTTTCTGGCAGGCCGTGAAGAGTGAAGAGAGCGGCATTCTACAAAGGACCTGCTACATGATGATGGCATGTGTACACATACATGTATAAAGGACCTGCTACATAATGCAGACACATACATGCATAAAGGACCTATTAAATGATGCAGACACATACATGTATAAAGAACCTGCTACATGATGACACATACATGTATAAAGGACCTGCTACATGATGATGACACATACATGCATAAAGGACCTGTTAAATGATGCAGACACATACATGTATAAAGAACCTGCTACATGATGATGGCACGTGTACACATACATGTATAAAGGATTTTGTTACATGATGCAGACATACATGAATAAGGGACCTGCTACATGATGCAGACATATACATGTATAAAGGACCTGCTACATGATGACACATACATGTATAAAGGACCTGCTACATGATGACGCATACATGTATAAAGGACCTGCTACATGATGATGCATACATGTATAAAGGACCTGCTACATGATGCAGACACATACATGTATAAAGGACCTGCTACATGATGCAGACACATACATGTATAAAGGACCTGCTACATGATGGCACATACATGTATAAAGGACCTGCTACATGATGGCACATACATGTATAAAGGGCCTGCTACATGATGCAGACACATACATGTATAAAGGACCTGCTACATGATGACACATACATGTATAAAGGACCTGCTACATGATGACGCATACATGTATAAAGGACCTGCTACATGATGCAGACACATACATGTATAAAGGACCTGCTACATGATGCAGACACATACATGTATAAAGGACCTGCTACATGATGCAGACACATACATGTATAAAGGACCTGCTACATGATGGCACATACATGTATAAAGGGCCTGCTACATGATGCAGACACATACATGTATAAAGGACCTGCTACATGATGCAGACACATACATGTATAAAGGACCTGCTACATGATGGCACATACATGTATAAAGGACCTGCTACATGATGCAGACACATACATGTATAAAGGACCTGCTACATGATGGCACATACATGTATAAAGGACCTGCTACATGATGGCACATACATGTATAAAGGGCCTGCTACATGATGCAGACACATACATGTATAAAGGACCTGCTACATGATGCAGACACATACATGTATAAAGGACCTGCTACATGATGGCACATACATGTATAAAGGGCCTGCTACATGATGCAGACACATACATGTATACATACATGTATAAAGGACCTGCTACATGATGCAGACACATACATGTATAAAGGACCTGCTACATGATGACACATACATGTATAAAGGACCTGCTACATGATGCAGACACATACATGTATAAAGGACCTGCTACATGATGGCACATACATGTATAAAGGGCCTGCTACATGATGACACATACATGTATACATACATGTATAAAGGACCTGCTATATGATGATGCCACATACATGAATAAAGGACCTGCTACATGATAATGGCATGTGTACACATACATGTATAAAGGACCTGCTACATGATAATGACACATACATGTACACATATAAAGGACCTGCTACATGATAATGACACATACATGTATAAAAGACCTGCTACATGATAATGTCACATACATGTACACATACATGTATAAAGGACCTGCTACATGATAATGACACATACATGTACACATGTGTATAAAAGACCTGCTACGTGATAATGTCACATACATGTACACATACATGTATAAAGGACCTGCTACATGATGATGACACATACATGTACACATATAAAGGACCTGCTACATGATAATGACACATACATGTACACATGCATTATAAAGGACCTGCTACATGATAATGACACATACATGTACACATACATGTATAAAGGACCTGCTATATGATGATGCCACATACACGTATAAAGGACCTGCTACATGATAATGGCATGTGTACACATACACGTATAAAGGACCTGCTACATGATAATGACACATACATGTACACATGCATTATAAAGGACCTGCTACATGATGATGGAACATACATGTACACATACATGTATGAAGGACCTGCTACATGATGATGGCACATGTACACATACATGTATAAAGGACCTGCTACATGATGATGACACATACATGTACACATATAAAGGACCTGCTACATGATAATGACACATACATGTATAAAAGACCTGCTACATGATAATGTCACATACATGTACACATACATGTATAAAGGACTTGCTACATGATGATGACACATACATGTACACATATAAAGGACCTGCTACATGATAATGACACATACATGTATAAAAGACCTGCTACATGATAATGTCACATACATGTACACATACATGTATAAAGGACCTGCTACATGATAATGACACATACATGTACACATGTGTATAAAAGACCTGCTACGTGATAATGTCACATACATGTACACATACATGTATAAAGGACCTGCTACATGATGACACATATAAAGGACCTGCTACATGATAATGACACATACATGTATAAAAGACCTGCTACATGATAATGTCACATACATGTACACATACATGTATAAAGGACCTGCTACATGATAATGACACATACATGTACACATGTGTATAAAGGACCTGCTACATGATAATGACACATGTACACATACATGTATAAAGGACCTGCTACATGATAATGACACATACATGTACACATATGTGTATAAAGGACCTGCTGCATGATAATGACACATATATACACACACATGTATAAAGGACCTGCTACATGATGATGGCACATGTACACATACATGTATAAAGGACCTGCTACATGATGATGACACATACATGTACACATACTTGTATAAAGGACCTGTTACATGATGGTGACATATACATGTACACTTACGTGTATAAAGGACCTGCTACATGATAATGACACATACATGTACACATACGTGTATAAAGGACCTGCTACATGATAATGACACATACATGTACATAGAACCTGCTACATGATAATGACACATACATGTACACATACATGTATATTGTACCTGCTACATGATGATGACACATACATGTACACATATATGTATAAAGGACCTGTTACATGATGATGACACATACATGTACACATACGTGTACATAGGACCTGTTACATGATGATTTGATGTTTTTACTGTTGTGTTGTTTTTCAATTTGTATGCAATTTTTCTCAAGCCATGCTTCTTTTGCCTCCTTTCATAATGTTCTTACTTGTCTGTGAATTTCTTCATATATGGCAGGATTATTTTTATTGAGTCTTCTTGTTTCCATTAGTCATAAAATTTCTTCAGTCAATTTAATTTCTTATGACCAACCTTATTTAATTTTGGAATCAGCCAAACTGATTGAATTCTTCAACATTTCCCATTGATCATCCACATTTTGAAATAGGATCTCTAGATCAGACAATATATCAAATCTGTTCTTCTATGTTGAATTTGTTTTATATTTTTTTTGTATTTCATAAATATCTTGTTTCTAATTTCCAGAAAATTCTCGACCTTTCACACAACAAACTGGCAACATTTGCACCAAGTGCTGACCAGTACTGGAAGCAGTCATTAAAAAGACTTTGTCTTGCGAGTAATCAGATCACTGAGCTGACAGAAAGCATTGTTAAGATGCGTAAGTATGCATATGTTGCATAGTTTGTGCTAAGTAGAAGTTAGTATTGCAAAATAATAGAAATACCTAGATTATTCATGTCATTATAAAACGTTTTACTGAACTAAACTCACCAAGTGTTCTCAAATATATCCTTCTGTGATCATGGGAGGAGATTGACGCAGTTATAGAGTTGTCCTTGTACAATGACAATGAGCCTTTACAAAAAAGCAAACCAAACAATTGACTGTTTTTAGTGGGATTACCTGAATTTGGAAAATACCACCATGATCTCATAAAGGAAAACTTCACCTGCAGCTCTATGTGGTGTACAACAGGAAAGGGAAACATACCACGGTCTGGCAAACTGTGGAGGCTGAGTATCTGACAGGATAAGTGGACACCTTTGGGGTATTCTTTTCTTTTAACATGAGTATCACAGAATAGGGTACTCACTTACCCTGCAAGCTTAAAAATGTTTCGAAAGTCTGAGAACATGCTCAAAGGCATGTGGATGTGGAAAACAAGGGGAAACTACCACATTATTAATCCCAATGAACTCATTATGACCGTCATAAATGCACAGTGCATTAAATACACCTTGTGCATGAGTCAATACACTGCTGAAGGAGCAACAATATTTTCAATGGGTTTGATGAGAGAATTCTGCGAAGTACTTGGCACATGTTGATAATGATGTTGATATTCCTTTATGATAAATATATTTTCTTAGGGTGATTCATGTCACTGGCATGAGGGATGGTAGCGCAACAGGTTTAAAAATAAAGGTTGACATATTCTTAGACTGGGATTCCACTAGTGACAACAGAAAATAAGTTTATAAGATCATCCTTACTGCTGGTTTGGTTTGGTTTGTATAAATATCTCTTTCATTGCACACATATATCCCCACAGTTATTCTAATCTCCAACCATAGATCACGCAAGGAGAATCTCTACAGTGTGCTCAAAAATCATAGCATCAGCAAGAATCCAATTGTGTGTATACCATCAAATCAAAATTGCTATAAATATCCTATTTTGTGGGTGGTTTCAAATTAAAAATGTATCCTGGGCAGCGACCTTTTCGACTCGCACTTTTTAAAATTTGTAACTGAGGAGAGATTTTTAATGGGTACAGCATACATACAGGTCCTCTAAGGCTAGGCATCTGTTCCAATTCCCTATAATCAGGGGGTTGGAGAGTTTACTAGCATAGCTCGTGGGGTCATTGGAACACACAAGCCCCTCTACCATTGCAAGGTGGAGACACGACAGAGGGGAGATTCCATGTAATCTCCATGTAATCCTATCTTCAGCAGTGCCTAGGTACTTGAGTTTTCGGTTGCCGAACTTTACCGGAGATGTTTTTGCGGCGATTTTCGTTTTCTTGTTTTTGTGTCTCCGGTTTAATGAAGTTTAGAGTATTCGTTATGTTAAATTCCCTGATTATTTCAAGATCGCATTAAAAAAGGGACCAATTACTGGATATTATGTTTCCCTCCATGAGCTACGAATCTGTACCTCTTGTCTTCTCAAATTCATGCCTGGACGGAAGTACAGACTGACTTTATAAGACTAAGTACACCCGTAAATTCCGTTTTAACTAGAAGACTTTGTGCATTGTTCTAGTATGTTTAATTAACTTTATCATTCATTTTTACATATGGTTATGTAGTTTTTGACTATAAGAGTTGGCAATCCTATCTCAAACTGAAAGTATAAAGATGGCATGCTGTATATTGTGGTATTTCAATGGCGGGACATGGCAGGTGTCATCCAACGATGAACATTTAATATTGTTATGGAATATTCATAGCAATTGCAATGCCAGTGAATGCATGTTTGCATTCAAAACCCATTATTGTATTTACGTGTAATTTTCATCTCTCTACACGGACCACATCATTGATAATTTTGCATCTTTCCAACGGGACTTCTTTTGTCAAAATGCATCTACGCCGGCAGCCTCGTGTTGTTGACAAGATCGCATGTGTAGTCACGCGCTGCGTCTGACGTCATCTACTGCCAGTGCCACTATGCTTGATTTTTATTTAACATGCAATAACTCTCGTTCCGTGTAATTCTAACTTAAGCAGTACCACTATGCTGTTTTTATTTAACATGCAGTGACTTTCTACTATTTTATACACAGCTGTTGATATTTTGTCCTCAATTTGTATCATTGCTTGAATCTAATGGTAATAAAATGATTCTTTCCATCTATTACAACATTGAGAAACACTGTTGGTGATGGCTTGGTCTGTCATAATCAGATCTCTACTGGCACTGTGGCTTTTAAGCATTACAAGAAGCTACAAGGTGGCTTGCAATGCTTAAATCACAAGTTAAGTTATAAATGCCTGATTGACAGTCAGCACTTCTTCTGTCCTTTAACTAACTACCTTTAGAGATTAGGCCCCTACCAACTCACGCCAAGCCATCCTATCTTTTGCTATCTCATGCAGCTCCCTCCATGTCCTCCCAAGATTATTCATCTCCGTAATTCTCATCTCCTTGTGTATTTAGGTCTCCCACTATTTTATTTGTCTTGTGGCTGTTCTGTGCAGGCACCAATTAGTGAATGTTTGCAGTTTATTAGTAATTCTGTTTGTTGTTCTATATGTTTCTGACCCGTACAGTTATACCAATTTAACAGTGGAGTTAAAAATTCTAATTTGGTGTTAAGTTTAACTTCCTTTCACTTCCACAAATTTCCTAGTGCTATGAAAACTTCTCTTGCCTTTTGTATTCATAATTTAATATCTAAATCTGTTCTCCTATTTCTGTCTACATTGCTTCCCAAATTGCTATATGATTCCATCTCTTGAAGTGAGGTTTCACCAATGGAGATCTGACTTATTTGTAAGGTTTAACTGATAAAGTACCATGGGATGATTAATCATCTTAAGCGGCTTCCCTTATTTGCCATGGGCTTACATATTGCCGACATGTTGTCACTGCAAAATGTTGTCTCAATTAAAATCTCAATAGAGTAGATTTTTCTAAGCAACCTGCTTTAATTCGATATAAAATACAACATATCTACAGCGTAATCTTGCCAAGAAATCAACATACAGCTGAAAGATGCTGATGTTGACAGCGATGTCCTGTAAAGGATATGCAAAACATTTTTTATTTAACTCACTCTGGGTCTCACCAATGACAGTATCATCCTGTTCAGTTACTGTTGACAAACAACAGATCTCCATTCATAAATTGACTATTGATATTTTGTGATAACATTTATGTGTAATTTTCAGTGATATATCCAAACTAGGGGTAGCGGGGTAGGGGTATCCCCTATCAAAGGAGAAGTAAGGCGCCTCCTTCCCTCCGCTAGCCTACCGGACACCCTTGGGCAAGGTGGAGTACCCGTTTAGCCCCCCGATCAGGGTTACGTGAAGCCATGGGTGCAGGTGGTGGATGAAGATAGGAGCAGCCGACAGATAGTTGTAGGTTATGGTCTCCACCTTCACGACGGTAGGCAGAGGATCTCCTTTTTTGAGGAGACAATGGCTACGGTCACTGACCAGTATGGTCACTGCTGGGAAGGAAAGCAATGGCAAACTACCTTCTTTACACATGCCAAGAAAATCATGTTGTGTTCACTTATCGATAATCAGAGAAACGGCGTAAATGGGTGCTCCATAGGAGCAGCCTCGCCCGGTAGGGATAGTCATGCGCACCAGGTGACTCCAGACCGTCAACAGGCTCATCATCATCATCATCAAGTGCCGTGCCGGCTGGCGTAGGCGTTCATGGCTCTCCATAGATCTCGGTCTTTGGTTCTCTGGATCAACTCTGCTGCTGATATTCCTCCATGCCACCGTCTCAATCCATCCAGCATCACTTCTCTTGGTCTACCTCTGCCTCTCTTCCCCTCGATCTTTCCAGTTGTTACGATGTTCTCCAATGCCTCTCTTCTCATCACATGACCGAGGAAAGCTGTTTGTCTCTGTCTTATTGTTGTATATAATGTTCTAGTTTCATTAGCCTGTTTCAGGCAGTCGTCGTTAGTTACTCTGGCAGTCCAAGGAATTCGCAACATTCGTCTCAAGAACCACATCTCTGTTGCTTCTAATTTCTTCTTAATTTGTTCATTTACATTCCAAGATTCACTGCCATACAGCAAAACTGGTTCTACATAGCATTTCAGCACTCTCTTTCTTACATTCAGTGACAGTGACTTATCGCATAAGATACTCTTCATTTTATGAAATGCGGCTTTTGCCTGCCCTATTCTGCTCCTAATCTCTGTTGTACATCTTCCATCTGATGTTATAAATGCCCCTAGGTATCTAAAATTATCAACTTGGTTAAGGATTTTCCCTTCTATTTCTATGTCACATTTTGGTGTCACCATTTTCTTTGATATTACCATTGTTACTGTTTTCTTGATATTCAAGTTGAGTCCTTTCCTTGCACTCTCTGTTACTACAACGTCTAATAATTGTTGTAGGTCTGTTGAATTATCCGCCACCAATACTGTGTCATCTGCATAGCGTATATTATTTATATTATAACCTCCAACTAGTATTCCTGGCATCTCTTTGATCTCTCTCATTATTACTTCACTATACAGGGAGAAAAGATCTGGTGACAAGACACACCCTTGTCGTACTCCTAGCTTTATCTGTTCGTAACTACCCTCTTTATTTCCCATTTTAATTGCTGCTACTTGGTTCCAGTAAATATTCTTTATTATTCTTAAATCTTTTCCATCAGTGTTGATATCTTCCAACATTTTAATCAGTTCATCATGTTTTACTTTATCAAATGCCTTAGTATAATCTATGAAGCACAAATATATGTCCCTCTGTTTCTCTATTGACCTTTCTATTAGTGTCCGCAATGTATAAATTGCATTGTTTGTGCCCTTTCCTTCCACAAATCCATACTGTTCTTCACTAATTTCCATTTTTATTTTCTTTTTGGTTCTTCTCATTATGATTCTGAGTAGAAGCTTAGTGATATGGTTTATAATGTTAATTGTACGAAAATCTTCACAATCAATTGCTCCTGGTCTTTTTGGTATAGCTATAAATACAGATTTCAGCATATCACTGGGTAAATATCCACTGCTGTAAATATCATTCAACATTTTGGTTAATATATCTACTCCAAATTCTCCCAATACTTCTAATTCTTCTATTGTGATTTCATCTGGCCCAGCTGTTTTTCCTTTCTTCATACGTTTCATAGCGTCAGCGACTTCTTCTTTCAGAATAGGTGGACCTTCTAAGTTACTATCTTCTGTTAATTCTGCCCTTTCTCCTTCATATAATTCTCTTATATACTCATTCCACCTCTTCATTATAGCATCTTCCTCTAATATTATCTTTCCTGTTTTTGATTTCAAACACCCTGTATTTATTCTTATTTTTTTTCCTGTAAGCTCACTGATTTGTCTGTGCATATTTTTTGTATCTTTAATGGAATTTAATTCAATTTTTTTGCATTGCTCGTTTAACCAACTTTCTTTAGCCTTCCCACATTTATCTTTTATTTCTTTATTTATCTAAGCATATTCTTGTTTGTCATTTTTACTCTGTTTTCTTTTGTCCATCAGGTTTAAGATATCTTCATTCATCCATTTTTTCTTAGCTATTTTGCCTCTCTCTGGTAATACTTCTTTGCTAGTTTGATGAATGGAGTCCCTTAACATTTCCCATTGTTCATCTATACTCTGTATTTTAGTTATTGCATTGTACCTATTTTTCACAGTCACTCTGTATTGTTCTTGCATTTCGTTATCTATTTTTAGAACCTCTTTATTAAGTCTCATGTTCTTAACCATTTTTTTCCCTCTTTTTAATCTTACTTTTATTTGTCCACATAGTGGTACATGATCACTATTACAGTCAGCACCAGGCATTGTCTTTACATTAATTAAAGCATTTCTAAATCTTTTATTAATTAGTATGTAGTCAATTTGGTTGCGTATTTTCTTATCAGGGCTTATCCATGTGTACAGTCGTCTTTTATGGTGTTTAAACCATGTGTTTCCAATTATCATATCATTGATATTTGCCCATTCTATTAGCTTTTCCCCTCTTTCATTTCTTGTACCTAGACCATAATTCCCCACAACATCCTCCATTTTTCCCTTTCCTACTTTTGCATTAAAATCACCAAGTATTATTTTTATTTCTTGTGATCCAATTTGAGCCATCACCATTTCTATTTCGTCGTAAAAGTGTTGTATTTCTTCATCACTACTGCTTGCTGTTGGTGCATATACTTGTATAATATTTATGTCTATTGGTTTGCCTTTGATTTTGACCATAATAACTCTATCTGAAATACACCAGTATCCATTAATTGACTTGGCTGTTTTTTCATCTAATATTATTCCTACCCCTTTCTCATGTGTCTCCCCTCCAGAATAAATTATTGTGTGATTGTCAGCTATAATTTTGCCCGATCCCTTCCATCTCATCTCACTAACGCCTAGTATATTCATTTTCATGCTATCCATCTCTCTTAGAACATTGGTCAACTTTCCTAGCTCATTTAATGTCCTAACATTCCATGTTCCTACTCTAAATTTATTTATTTTAGTTAAGATTTTGCCATCAGTAGCTGGATGACGGTCTGGTGTCACCTGTGGCTCATGACTGTCCCTACCGGACGAGGATGCCCTAAGACAGCCATTAACGTCCTTCACTAACTTTGATTTATGTTTTTCCATGAAGTCTTGGGAAGATAATGTGGTGGTTTCCCCTTGCCTTCCACATTCACATGGTGGTCTTTTTACCTCTGCTTTTGACAGCCATTTCCGACTGCAAGGACAAGTGAGTGCCCTGCTCTGCTCAGCTGCAGAGTTGTCCACTTATTCCGGTGGATACTCGGTCCCCAGAGCTGTGTTAGCCACACCGTAGTGTGTTTCCATCCTCTACCGCGTGGAGGTGCAGTTGGGATTTTCCCTTCATAAAGTTATGGTCTCTGACCAAAACTCTCCAGTACTTTTAGAGGACGTCAACAGGCTACTAGGTGCAAAAGATTAATATCATTGAAAGTAGGAACTTGGAATGTTAGAACAATGAATGCAGATGGAAAGTTGGAGGACATCAAAAAAGAAATGGAGAGAGAGAAGATTAACATATTAGGAATATCGGAAACGAGATGGAGAGGAGCAGGGATAAGGACAGGAGAGGATTGTAAGATTATTTACTCGGGGGGAGAAGAACAGCAAAGAGGGGTAGCCATTATATTAGATAAGCAAACATCAAATTCTGTCAAAGGATATTGGGCTGTGTCAGACAGAGTTCTATTAGTAAAATTAAACGGAAAACCTTTTAAAATAAATGTAATTCAAGTATATGCCCCAACAAGTGAAAGCAGTGAAGAAAGTATAGAGAAATTTTATAATGACATGGAGTCTGCTTTGAAGAACTGTAAAAAATCAGAAATAAATATCATAATGGGTGATTTCAACGCAAAAATAGGAAAGCAAAGCGATGGATGCAGTGTAGGCAACCATGGTTTGGGAGAGAGAAATGAAAGAGGTTACAGACTTGTAGAATGGGCAAAAGAACAAGAAATGGTTGTAGGAAACACCTGGTTTAAACAACATCCTAGAAGATTATGGACATGGAGGAGTCCAGACAGCAGGATTAAAAACCAGATAGATTACATCCTGATAAGCAAAAGGTTTCGAAATGCATTAACAGTTGTAAAAACAGTTCCAAATGCAGACTGTTACAGTGATCACAGATTAATTACTGGCACATTGAGGGTAAAGTTAAAGAAAGTCAAGTATACAGCAGGAAACCCTAAATATGACTTGTGCAAATTGAAAACTGACAAAGAAATACAAGATAATTTTAACATAGAAGTAAAGAACAAATTTGATTTATTGTCTGATCTAGAGATCCTATTTCAAGATGTAGAGGATCAATGGGAAATGCTGAAGAATTCAATCAGTTGTGCAGCAGAAAAAACTATTCCAAAAGTAAAGAAAGTGGGCCGTAAGACATGGATGACTGAAGAAATTTTACAACTAATGGAAACAAGAAGACAGAACAAAAATAATCCTGCCAAATATGAAGAAATTCACAGAAAAGTCAGAACCTTATGTAAGGAGGCTAAAGAAACATGGCTTGAGAAAAATTGCAGAGAAATTGAAAAACAACACAACAGTAAAAATGCGAAACTAATGCACAAAAGAATTCAGGAGATTACTAATCAAAGAACACGTACATGAGCAGGCTGCCTAAAGACAAAAGATGGAAGAGTCATAATAGAAAAAGATCAGATTTTACATGTATGGTCAGATTACGTGAAAAACCTTTATGACGATAACAGAGACGAACAATATATTGTTCAAAATAACAATGAAGGGCCAGCAATTTTGAAGATGGAGGTTCAGAATGCTCTTAATCATATGAAATCTGGCAAAACCCCCGGTCCAGACAGCGTCACAACAGAAATGATTAATGCTTTAGAAGAATATGGAATAGATAAAGTTACCAGTCTGCTTAATACAATATATGATACTGGAAATATACCTCATGAGTTATGTAATTCTGTATTTATTGCAATCCCAAAGAAATCAGGAGCCTTGGAATGTGATCAACATCGAACAATTAGTATAATGAGTCACATCACAAAGATTTTGCTAAGAATTATAATGCAAAGAGTTAGGAGGAAAATACAACCTGAAATAGGAGAAGAACAATGTGGGTTTGTAGTAGGCAAGGGTACAGTAAATGCTGTGTATATACTGAGAACCGTAATCGAACGTTCTATAGAAGTAAACAAAGATCTACACCTTTGCTTTATTGACTACACAAAGGCTTTTGATAAAGTGAGACATGTCAACATGATAAGGATGCTTGAAGATCTACAAATTGATGGGAAAGACCTTAGACTTGTAAAAAACATATATTGGAAACAGCAAGCGGCCATAAGAGTTGATAATGAAGTAAGCCAATATCAGCCTATTAAGAGAGGTGTGAGACAGGGATGTGTAATGTCTCCAGATCTGTTTTCCCTGTACAGTGAAAATATTTTCAGAAATATTGAAAATATGGAAGGAATCAACATTGGGGGACGATGCATCAATAACATTAGATATGCAGATGATACAGTCTTGATTGCAGACAATGAACAGGACCTGCAAAATTTAGTAGATGCGGTTGTTACACACAGTGAACAACAAGGGTTAGAATTAAATTGTAAAAAGACACAGATTATGGTCGTCACTAGGAAGAACGAAATACCACAGTGTAATATACAAGTAAATGGGAATATTCTTCAACAAGTGAATAGGTACAATTATCTCGGAACAGTAATAACATCTGATGGGAGATGCCTTGAAGAGATTAGAACAAGAATCGCCATGGCAAAAGTAGCCTTTAGCAAGATGAAAAACATACTGACCAATAAAAAGATGTCAATTGAAACGAGAAAAAGAGTGTTGAGATGCTACATAGAACCTGTACTTTTATATGGATGTGAAGCTTGGACAATGAGCAGCCAGGCTGAAAAACATCTGATGGCTGTAGAAATGTGGTTTCTGAGGAAAATGCAAAGAATACCATGGACAGCCAGAAAGACCAATGAACAAGTTCTTCAAGAAACAAATGAAGATCGTAAACTGATCAGAGACATTAGACGTAGACAGTCACAATTTTTTGGGCATGTTATGAGAAGAAATGATTTGGAGAACTTGGTGACAACTGGTAAGATCGAGGGGAACAGACCAAGGGGAAGACCTAGAAACAAGTATCTGGATGGCTTGGCCTTGTGGCATGGTCGAGACAGAAACACGGAACTGATCCACGACTCTGTTGATCGAGTGAGATGGCAGAACATGACCGCCCACGCTTACCAGCATGGCACATGATGGATGGATCCAAACTACTGAACGTAAATGTGCCTTGTAAATCACAAATAACCAATAAATGCTGGGGTTGATTACAAGATCCTGTATAGGTCATGCAACTAACTTTTATTTATATCCCATCTATGAACATCTTACCAGGTGCCCTTACAATCTTGGATATGAAAGATAACAAAATTCAGAAGATCCCACAACCGGACCTGTGGTGCTGTCCTCTCAATTCTTTAAACTTAAACAACAATCATCTGGGGCTAGACAAGATTAAGACACCTCTGCAGAGAGTCATTTCCTTGTAAGTTATTTATCTGCAATTTCGTTTTGTGAACTGATTGCTTATTCACTTATATAATTTTGTTATTCTTGTTTTCTCTCTCTCTCTCTCACCTATACTTGGGTGTTGAGAAATTGATGTAATTGTGTATATTGATATAAATACATACACATGAACACACATTGTCCTGATTTTCTGAACATTTGTGTACATTGATATAAATACATACACATGAACACACATTGTCCTGATTTTCTGAACAAAGGCCATTGTAATCTATATCTATAAAACAGAGTGTATGTGGTTTTGTGGGTTTGTGGGTAGCTTTGTATTGGATGCGTTCGATAACGGTACATCCGATTGAGATGAAATTTTCTACACGTCTTCCTTTCATTCCTGTGCAACCGACTATAATAGTTTCTTAGTGTAAAATCTTCTACTTATTTAATAACATTTACTTTTTCATTTTCATTATATAATTTCTATATAGCAGGGGGACTTCACTCTAGAAAAGTTATTTCAAGGGGCATAACTTTTAATAACATTTCTATATACTTTATAGTCATATTGTTGGACTTACTTGCACTATTGTTAAACTCTTTGTCTATAGTTATTTTCAGGCATATGAGTTATAATAAATAATGATATAATCTTTAAGGCATTTTCAAAGTTTTCATAAAAATAATGCATAATGCATAACATTGTAACCCATCTTTTTTTGCTTAAAGAACTTATTAACTGTCATGTCGGTGATTAAAAACAGATTTCATTAAAAATAATGAATGGTGTGTGGAAGGACATTCTTTTAAGTTACTGTGCGCCAGGAGCTGGGCGAAACCACGCCGGGTCAGATAGATAGACAGACAGACAGATAGTCGGGAACGAAAGCTTATTTGACTATTTATATGAATTAAATGACATGCTCCCCACCAGGGACTGGGTGAAGCCGGGCCGGGTCAGACAGATAGACAGACAGACAGTTGGGAACGGGAGAGCTTATATTACTACGTATATGAATTAAATGAGATGCTCCCCACCAGGGACTGGGTGAAGCCGGGCCGGAACAGACAGATAGACAGACAAACAGATAGTCGGGAACAGGAGAGCTTTTATGACTACGTATATGAATTAAATGAGATGCTCCCCACCAGGGACTGGGTGAAGCCGAGCCGGGTCAGACAGACAGATAGACAGACAGACAGATAGTCGGGAACGGGAGAGCTTATATGACTACTTATATGAATTAAATGAGATGCTCCCCACCAGGGACTGGGTGAAGCCGGGCCGGGTCAGCCAGACAGACAGACAAACAAGCAGACAGACAGACTGATAGATAGATAGATCCCCTCCAGGGCCTGGGCGAAGCCGGGCCGTGTCAGCTAGTATTTTAATATATTTGAAAAATGGATCATTATTGTAAAGCAAATTTAACAGGTATCAGATAAGAAAACATGTTCTATTTATTTAAAGACCAAGTTGGAATGTTACAAGATAATACTGGCACCTTGCTGTCTTGATGACGTTAGTTTGCTACATTGTGCTTAAAAAAAAACAACAGGCATAATAACTACGACCCATGGTGGTAGTGAATGTGACTGAACAGACCCATTCATGCAATAAATGTTTATCCACAATGGATGCATGTGAACACATGGTAATTTCCACCATCTCACACAATCTGATGTCTCGCTCAAGCAGTGCCTGAGCTATCTGCACTCCTTTTCTCCTTTGTCTTTATTCCATTTTTGACCTTTTCTCTGATGCAACTTGATCAATGGCAACTTGCTCCCAATGCCTGTATCATTCATGGCCACTTACATCTTTGTACCATAATAGAGGCTGACCCCAAGATCTTGTACCCATCTTAATTCACCAAAAACAGATTTCCTTTGAAATTCTAGCATCATCCATCCTAATGTGCTTTATCTATCTACACACACACACACACACACACATTGGCACCTTGCCGTCTTGACAGACGATAGTTTGTGCTTTAAAAAGGCATAATAACTTTTACATATGGCGGTAGCGAGTGTGACTGATAAGGCCAATTTGCGCTGTAAATGTCCGTTCACAGTGGGTGCATGTGAACACATGGTCATTTCCACCATCATCTATTTTATCTATCTAAGTTTACAATAACTGAGCATAAAATAAACCATCACATCATCTGATCTTTCTAATACTTCGGTATTGATGATCTTATCTTGCCACTTAATACAAAGTATTCTTCATAGACACTGTATATGAAAGCTGACACACAAAACGTCTACCGTAACCAAATTAGCTGGTGTTTACTAAAGATAGGATAGAAACAACACCTGTTTACAATTCAAAACAAAACACCCTTAATTAATTAAAACACAGAAGTCATAAACAACATGTTGCACAATTTATTGCCTGGCATTTTTTGTTTCTGTTTAATTGGTTGATTACACAAAGCTGTACTCTGTGGCAAAGTAGTTAAACCATCTGCCTCATGCTCTGAAAGTCATGGGTTCCTGATCAGTCTGCATTGTTTAGATGATGAGTGCAATTTTTTTTCAAATACCCTAGGGGTCATCACTGGAGTTACAGAGTTCATGCTTTGTGTGATGAGTTCAGCTGGCTGCTTGCCGTTCTGCAGAAATATACCCAGCCAGGTGGCATTAAACCTAATCCAATGAAACTCATCCTCTTGGCTTTAGCCATTAACCTTTAGTAGAAGCAATATCTTCTGCTTAATAGGTGGATTAGCACATCTTCTGTAATTCTGTTGACCATAATTTAATTTTTACTTCTCTGTGTCCTCAGGAATCTCACACCTCCACCACGTGTAGTGTTTCCAAAATCATGTTTAGCATCTACACTGACGGAGCTTCATATTGCAAATAATGACCTGAAGACAGTTCCTGATGGAATCAGTGATATGGAAAAGTTAACAACCCTGGACTTGAGCGAGTAAATATTTCTTTAATTGCATTCCTGTTTAGTGTAGTTGCCATGCTGTTTTTTATTCTCACACTTTCTACAACAAAGATCTGTCAATGTTTCATGTGTCCTGTATTTTTCATGTCACTGTCTAATACTGTTTAGGTAGTTCTGAATGTTATTATTAATTTCAGATTGTTTTAAAATAGTTTTAAAGGTGCACTCTAATCTACTTTATATGTAACAAAGTAAAGGACCTTTTTTACACTTCTTGAGGAGTATTGGGCAAACGGTGCTAACCGAATATTTTTACAGAGAGGTTACGTAGTCAATATAACACTAGCCATCTTTACTTCCCAAGATATTTCAAGGTGCCTATTTTAAGCTGGATTGACCTTGGAGTCTAGGTCAATGTTTACAAATATGCCTGTATGCAAATTTGACCCCACGACTACTGGACAGACAGGCAAAGGTACTAGCCACTGCACTAACATGGCTCCCTAATTAATATGTACAAGAGGTAATTGATCCTGCATTTATGGCAACTTTTCCCTATTTAAATTCCCAATTTTAATGTCAGGTTATAATTGAGAAAATCCATGGTTGCTTAGTGCTGGCACTTGCTTGCCATCACAGTAGTTCAGAATTCAGGCCTCATTAGTAGTAGAATTGCAGTTTTTCACACCAATAAAATATGAAAAAGGCATTAATATCAAAAGAGATAAATAAGACATTAAAAATGAGAATAGTCAAAAGTCATATTTGTTTAACACTACTAATTGATGCAAAAGCATGGGCAATACAAACGAATAGGACACCAAAAAATTAATATAGTATATCTAGAGAAGCTGGAAATGAAAAGAGAGCAGATGAAAGAAATAAAAAAAAAAGACAAGTCAAATATTTTGGAAACATTAAAAGACATGACACTCAAATGAAAACTATACTGAAGGGAAACTTCAAAGGCAGGCCAACAAACGGTAGACAGCGATACAATTGGGAAGAAACAGAAGAACTGCAGTCTATCAGAGTGTTCAACTGAAGTGAGAGACAGAGATCATTGGTGATCTGTTGTAGCCAACCTTCATCGTGGAGATGACACTTGATTGATTAATTACTCTTGGGTCAATGAACACTAGCAGTTTTTCTGGGAAGGAAAATCAATGAGAAAGAAATCTGGCCACCCCTAATTATTATACAGTTATCTAGCATATGTGGAAAGTTTCACACTTCACACTCCTTGTCAACATCCTCCATGGGATTATACCGGGTGTTTGTAAAGTCTCACTACACTTTGTATGTAGAAAAAATTTGAAAAATGAAGTGCATGATGTTGTAATAAAATGTGCTCCACAGTCCTTCGTGAAGCAATATGCAGCTAATAGCTGTCATCTGCTGGAGTAATTATTTGCACAGAAGAACAAATTTGTCACATTTGTTCTACATACAAAGTGTAGTGAGACTTTACAAACACCTGGTAGATGGCTTGGTCAAATGGCATAAATGTAATCAGATCTTAGAACCTGATCTGGGACTCTGGTGATTGCATGAGATGGTGAACCAAGATTGCCTAAGCATATTGGCATGGCATTTATTGATGGTGAATAAAAGTCTAAGCTTACTGTGCGGTTGGCAAAAACTGATGAGTTGTATACAGAAAATAGTTTGCACAGTTTAACAAGTCAAAGAAGAAAGCCACCATGGAACTGATAACAGTTTTTAGGTCACAGTCAGCTATAGTAATTTGTACATGGCTTCCTGCAGTGATTAGTGAGGATCATCCTCATCCCATTCCAGACATGTCCATGGGTGCTCCAACTTTCTCCCTAACATCTCTGCCTGCGAATATTGAATGACCGTATCAGTTCTGTGTTGGCTAATCAAATATCTTGTTCTCTTGACAAAATCTTCATGTTTGGTGGCTCCCCACTACACTGCCATCTCCCACAATCTGGACAAAGAAGCAAATTCCCAGGTTTCCTTAAAGTCATCTGTTGTAGCATTGATGCAGCATCTCTTTTAGCATTGATGATGTCTGACGTATCCATTGCTCTTGCCACCTCAATCATCATAATATTTGCCAACTGATCGGCTTGCTTGTTGCCTTTCACTGAGAACCCGTATGTGGAGAGAATGATATGGTGGAGGATTGGGAAGGGTTCTGGACGAATCTGAAAACTGAGAGGGAAGACCAGGAGAACTTTCAATCAGTTGACAGTTGGAATGTTTAGCAGTATAACTCTTTGCTGGCTGTTGAATGAGAGGACGAAGCACATGTGGGACTGTCCTGAGTGCAGTTATGGTCCTGAGTGCAGTTATGTCAGTTCTTAGCTCATCTCATCTGAACTCAACTTTCACGTCTGAGGGCTCCAGTACATAGATGAAAGTTAGCTTGACTAATTGTGATGTATTCCTGCAGAGAAAAAAGACTTCATATTCTGTGTATATGTTAACTTACATGTTGAACTCCAGCATCTACATGAAGCTTGTTTGGTATTCCTATTAATTATGGACATGTTTATTTTAATTCTAGAAATTCCAGAATCACTGAACTTCCTTCTGACTTAGGGAAGCTGAAGAGACTATTACAACTTAAGGTGGTTGGTATCACTGTCAAGGATAAGGAACTGCAGAACCTGATTTCCTCTTTAAGTAAGATATAAGATTGTGCCTAAATGTGCAACTAAAGTAAATGATGTTATTTTGGGGCAAGTGCAGAAATTCAGATATCTAGGCACATGGATAATATCACATGGAAAATGCATTAGTGAGATAAAGAACAGAATAGGACAAGCAAAAGCTGCTTTCTATCAAATGATGAATGTTTTGTGCAATAAGTCATTGTCATTGAAAGTTAGAAAAAGAGTTCTTGCATTTTAAACAGAACCAATCTTAACATACGGCTGTGAATTCTGGACAATTAGTAAACAGCTGAAAAAATCCCTAGAAGCCTTGGAGATATGGTTTTATAGAAGGATGCTGAAAATTAAATGGACAACCAAAATGAGCAATCTGAACATTCTCAGGGAGGCTGAGTTGTAAAGACAACTTATCACAAACATTAGAAAGAAGCAGTCATTATTTTTTGGCCACATTATGAGAAGACAAAAACTGGAACATTTTGTGACAACCAGAAAGAATTGCGGAAGGAAAGAGGAAGACAGCTTGAGAAGATTCTTGACAGTCTTATATCATGGCATGGAAGGGAGTCAACACAGAAATTGATCCATGCTGTCGGAGATCCCAATTTTTGGAGAGGCATGATCGCCCATGCTACCCAGCAAGGCACAGGATGATGATGGTGATAAATGTGTTTATTATCATTATTTAGGATAGCACTAGCTAGCCGCCGGCTTCCTGGCCTAGAGGTTAGCGACTTTTCTCCGTAATCTCGTATACTCTCATAAGTAACGTGACGACGGTGAGAATCAGCAGTGGTTCGAATCGCGTCGGTAACTTACAGGGTATGTGAGCCGGCCGCTCAGAAAGCAATGGCAAACTACTGAGTGTAATCTTGCCAAGAAATCAACAATCAGCTGAAAGATGCTGATGTTGACAGCAATGTCCTGTAAAGGATATACAAACAATTTTACTAGCTAGCTGACTTATAAATACTTTGTATAAATCGTGTAGCAGATCATGGTAAAGTAATATATGCATCATATTTTTGGACAAAACTCCTAACTAGCAGCAGACTGTTTAGTTGATGGGTCTATGTACGGCCTAGCATTAACACCTAAGGCCTGCCAAGCTGGAGCATCTTTCAGGAATGTTAGCAAATTCTGCCTAGATTATATGGAAACATAATTTACTACTACTATTACTGCTACTAGTTGCTACTTCTACTACTTATATTGCTATCATTGCTACAATTACAGCTTGTACTACTGCTACTATTAAATTACCACTACTGCTGCTACAACTACATACACTGCTACACTATTGCTTCTACAATGTACTGCTACTTATATTGCTATAACTAGTACTACTACTGAAGCCACTGTTGCTACTACTACTAATTATAGTCACTACTACTACTACTTGTAACTGCTATTACAACAACACTACCAACTACAACTACTTACAACTGCTACACAACTGTCTGCAGAATGTGGCAGATGTATAAATATTAAGTTTGTTATTGCATTAAAACAATTGTCTTTTGTATGTGTCTGCATACACAGTCATACATGTTTGGGCTGGTGAATGCATGTGTGCACCAAATGGGGCATATGCCTGACAGTCTTGAAAAAAAAATTTCAAATTTCCCTGAAAAGGGTTAGTAAATCTGGCTATGACCCGTGATTCAAATATAAAGATAAATGAAATTTATGAGGCATATCAACAAAATATGTGAAATGGAGAAACTAGTCTTAAGTTGAAAAAATACTAGGCAAGAGAGAGAGGGAGAGCGTGAGAGAGAGAGAGAGAGAGAGAGAGAGAGAGGAAACCAGAGAAAGATTTATGTATAAAGCTAAAACAGCTGAGCAACAAATAAGTAACACCGTCATGATCACCACTGCCTGTTTCAGACCAGGGAACTGAAGAATAATAATAATTGAAAACTCATAAATGTAGGACTGAAAACACAAAACAAGTGTTGTGATGTGAGGTGGTCTACTAGTTGCCTTTCTTTACACTTTTGTCCCTCTAATGGAATCTTATTTTTAACCACTTTCTTTCCACACTAGAGTCACTGTTACCATAATATAATACATATACAGAAGAAATTATGAGCAGGAATATAAAAGTATGTGATGTCAGTGGCCAACAAACAGTTCAAGGATTAATTTATCAAATTGCATAGGTTTTAGTACTAGAGAGTGACTTTACATACAAAGATAATGCCAGTTTGGGATTATGTAGCCATATTATATTGTTTCAGACTACCTTGTCTACAGGTTATTAACCCTGTTACTTCCAGAAATCTGACCTGTGGATAGGTAGATAACACAGGAAATAAGATAAATGAAATAAACTCTTCCTACCAGCAGGAAGCAACTCCCATCAAAGTTGGAGCTTTGTTGACTGTGCACAATCAGGTATAGAACATTAGAATATCAGTAGCAAATAGACACACCTGTTGGCACATGCCTTGGACAGATGCATCAAAATGGAATAGATGTTGTAATATGAGCCTAGAAACCATGGAGCACAATAAAAGAAGAAATAACGCTGTAGACTGTTATACATATTTTATTAAGTATTGTGACCACTCTGCTAATTATTGTGACTAAATTATTTGCTTTCTAATATTAGAGATGCGTGAACATGAAAAATAGCATCAGTTTGGATGATGTTTACATGTATATTGCAGTGTAAAATGCCAAGTGAGAGCACTAACATAATATATAAGTATTTCATTCTTAAAAGTTGTAATGTAAAATTAAAGCTCCATAATTTTCATATCTATTGTGCTAGAACTGTTTCTGAGCAAGAACAGTTTCTGACTGTATCAAACTGTCTACTTTGTAAACCAAAGAATGCGCTAGCCCAGATTCATGAAATGTTTACCTAAACAAAGTCCTGCTAAAGTGGTGATTATTCTACTGGCTTTCCGACAATAAGTGGACATGATAGTGTAATGGTTAGGGTGTTATGCTGACATTGGCATGAGCACATCGGATGAGGGTTCGATGTCGGCTCACTGTGGGAGGGAAAGACTGGCAACCTGTTTCTGTGTGCACACAGACCTACAAAATATGATTATCCTAACATCACATACTCACAGCAAGTTTCTACTATTGTTCTTGTTTTTTTTATAAAACCCATAATATTGACAAAATTCAAATTCCAATAGTGGTGAACGATTTGTTTTTACTACCAGTATAACTTTGGAAGTAACTAAGCTTAGTAAGATGAGCGCTAGAAATCTCGCTGGGAAGCATCATGCTTGCCTAATCACCCCAGTTGGATTGTTTGATCATTGGATATATGAGTCTAAAAACTCTCAAAAATGTACCTTAACTCCTTCACCCCCAAGCAGAACATGATATGTAATTGGCTATTCTATTTGAATGCCAATCATTGCAACATATATTCTTGTACTTTTTTCATATTTGGCTGGGTATACTAAAGAAATCTGGCTCCCCAGTTGTCACTTCTACTGTGTATTTATTCACCCTTTGAAAATAAAGAACTCCTGATTTTTTCTAGCAGTTATTTCTTCCTTTGAAATCTTTAATTTTTATTTTAAAAATATTATTTCTACCTTACGCTACGGTATTGTGGTGGCTAGCACGTTTGCCTGTCAGCCTGCTGGTCAGTGTGGAGAAAAATTGACCTGTGCTTCCAGGTTAATTCAGCCTAAAATGGGTGCCAATAAATGTTCTTGGAAATAAAGGCAGCCATTGTGATACTGACCACATCACCCCTCGTGTGCCAACTGGTCTACACAAGTATGCTTCTCATACCATATACCCAGTACACCTCATGCCAAGGAAAAGAGTCCTTTACTTTACTTTTTACTTTTACTGTCTTTTGTGTCCTGGTCTCTTTGGCCAGTTGGGACAAATGAATGCAAATTGTAAACATCCTGAATGTTATGTCTTATATGTCACCATAAATGCATCTCTTTTTGCAGAGGATGACAGACATGTTGTGTATGCTAGTGATATTATTATGTATCTGGAAAGGAAGCGCAGGAATTGTGTCCAGCCTGAAATTCTAAAAATTGTGGTGCTTGGTTGCAAGGTGGGAACTTTTAAGATATTAGCTGTTTACAGAATTGTTTGTCAGCATGAAGTAAAATAATATTGTACAATCTTTAAATGTCATGTTTAATACTGTGTTGCTTTATTCTGTTCAGTGCAAATTGTCATCATTGATCCCTGGACATGTGTTTCATTCTCATTCAATTTGTGAATTTGTAAACATTGACCTAGGCTCTCAGAATGACCCAGCCTATAATTGGTACCAGAACATTTCCTGAGAAGTAAAGGCAGCTGGCATGATATCGACCACATTACCCATCAAATGATGATTGTTTTGGGTTGCATATCCTATTTACAGGACATCACTGTCAACACCAGCATTTTACTGCTGTTGTTGATGTCTTGGCAAGTTTATGTTCAGTAGTTTGCCACTGCTTTCTGAACGACTGGCTCCCATACGAACACGTTAAAACCCAGCGCAACGCTGCTTGGTCGATAAAAATGTAGAGCTAGCACCATAAACGATCGTGGCCAAAGGCTTGTGAACGCGGTTCGTGAGCCGCTTACCAGGCGTTCGAAACGCAGCAGTATTATAACGTGTTGGTATGGGAGCCGGTCATTCAGAAAGCAATGGCAAACTACTGAATGTAAAAACTTGCCTAGTACATCAAACAGCAGCTGAAAAATGCTTGTGTTGACTGCAATATCCTGTAAGGGATATGCAACATTCAAAAAAAAAAAAAAAAAGCACCATAAACCTGATACCCTCAAAGCATGTAAAGGTTTCCTTTAGTTGTGTTTTTTTTTTACAATAAGTGCTCTAATCATTTTAATTATAAATTAGTCGCCGTACAGCAACTGCATGATTTCAGTGGTGATTGACAAGCCTACTCATAAAGTGTTCTGCTCTTTTCTGGTCACTTCAATCTTCAATCCATATATTTGCAATCTGTCTATGTTGATTAATTTAGTTGAAGGCTTATCAATGATTATTTTTGTTGAAGGGAGTCTCTGTGGCGAAGTCGTCAAGCTGTTTAACTCGTGCTCCAAAGGTTGTGGGTTCAATTCCGGGCCGCGTCCTTCAGTTTACGAGTTAAATGTTTCGGAGACTCCTGTGGGTCGTCGCTAAAAGCTACGGAGTTCGTGCTTTGTGCGACACTTTCCGCGCTGCGGAAAGAGACCGAGCCATATGGGATAAAAACCCGGTGCAATGAAGTTGACCCTGTCGACTTTTAAGCGACTTTTAAAAAAAAAAAAAAATTTTTTTAAAATTTTTGTTGAAATCATAAGATATTGAAATCTAACAGTCATTTTCATTCTCACTGAATGTAAAATTAACATGTTGTGTTTATTGCATCAATCATATATCAGTATGATTTAACGCAAAAAACTGTATATAACACATGCAGTTGCTTTTACATATTTTTACATTTAAACATTGAGATATAAACATTGTGCTCCTTCAATGACTCTGTTGTAAACTTTATGTGGAAGCATGACTTTATCCTATCAGGCTCTCAATTAATGTTTTAGGAAGCTAAATTACCCAAGACTTTAGTGTGCAGAAATCTGTCTAGTGACTGCCGATTCTATCAACAATGAACTGTATTTTTCGCAGAGGACTTTTGTGTTGCCATTCTGGTGGCGGCATTACACACAGTGTACCTGTGCGGGCTGTCGGCTTGACGAGACTCCTGTCTGTTCTACTTTTCACATTGGGCAGAGATGTTGGATTGTCTCTACTGTATCTATCTAAACTACGTTTTGTTAGTCTTAGTTTGTATGGTTTTTCTGTTACATCTTCTAGACCATCCACGTTTCTCTAACCTTCACATACCCCTTGTTTTTTTTTTTGGTGGTCCTGTAGCAGATATTGCCATTAGAGGGTGAAGTCTTAGGCTTTCACATATTCTAGGCCACATCCTAATGAGGTTGGATGGAAAGTTCCCTTCCTTGCTGTCTTTCCTTCCCAGATAATTCTGAGAAAACTTTGAAAATGATTTAATTAAAAAAAAAATGGTTTTGTCTCGTTTGTTTTAATCATTCTTCATACAACCAAATGTACAGTTTATGACCAGTTTAATAATACCTGTCATGCTGGTATGATTATAGGTTCAATAATTTTTCTAGGATAAATGTAATTTTTACTAATTGATTTAAAATATATTTTTAAAATGTCTTCTTAATACAGGGCAAAAATGGACCTTGTATTGTTCAAAAGTTGGCAGGTGGAAAGAATGCTGGTACATGTGATCAAGAGGTATCTTGTAATGTCTGTCAGTTTGTTTATTGTAAATAACCATTTAAAGTTACAAATATAGGCTGATTCTTGCATAATTTAATCAAATATTCTAGCTAGTTTAGCTGGCAATTCACTAGTTCAGGTAACATATTGTGCATATGTTTGGAGATCCCAGATTGTTGCAGTTATAAATCAAGATAGGATAAATAGTGCAGAGCTAAACATTAAAGACTACTGTATGAAATGTGGAGAAAAATTCATATATATATATATATATATATATATATATATATATATATATATATATATATATATATATATATATATATATATAGGGACAGATTCAGATTTCTTTCATTTGAATCTCATTTCTCTTTTTTAAAATGTGCCTGTTTGTTAGTATATCTATCGTTATTGCTAAAATTGGTTGTATTATTTGGTTACCATTTAAAAAACATTATATTATTTTGTCAGAAATATGTTCCCTTTTTTGTCCTTTGATAAAGTTTTAAATGTTGAGATATTTTTTAATTATTTATAGTTACTGCTCTTTGTTTACTATTCTCTCTTTGCTTGTATACTTAATTTCAGAGAATTGAAAATGTTTAGGGTTTAATTTCATGCGTGGGATTTGGAAGAATGTGATACTAATTAATTTTTATTTTCAGAATTTGACAGTCACTCAGATGTCTACAAAACAGGTTGGTTGTAATTGACTATTTTGTAAATGTAATTTTCATAGAAACTTTAATATTGAAATAACTAGTGTTAATGAAATTGACTATCCAAATACGTCTGCACAGAAATGTATATAATACATATACACTGAAGTATTCAAAATGCTGTCCTTGTAAAAAAATGAATGAATAGCATTGAGGCAATAAACATGGTGCATGAGGCAAGTACTAGAGCTCAATCAGGAACTCCATTCATATGGTGTGAGGGAAAAGAGAAGAAGAAGAAAAAAAGACATTTATTGGTCAACTTACTCATAATCATTTTGCTGAAAATATAACAGTAACATACAAAAAAGAAATAGCATGTTGCATGTTTGCAGTTCTGCCATAAGGTTTTGTAAGAAATAAAACAAAGATGGACAAATCACTGCAGTCTGAACTTGTGTTACATCAATCACACCCATATGTTTTGCAGGTAAATGTGATCTTCTTAAAGGAATTAGTGATGTATTTGTAGGGTAATTGGTGCATGTCTACATGAATGTTTAAACATTTTTTTTAATGAAATGGGATTAGTTATTCTTATAAATGGTATATATGCTATTTTAAATTGTTTTTATGTCCCTCTGAGCATTGGATTTGAAGATGTTGACAATGAAATAGCTAAAACCTGTAGTGGAAACATGACCAACATAGACCTGATCCCACCCAACACATATGTGCTGTGATGCATCATGGCCTGGTTACATTCTACTATGGCTGTCTGCGAATGTGAAGGTCATCTACCAGTTTTGCACACCCCTGTTTAGTTTCTGTGCTTGGAAGGAGAGTTCTGCAGCAAAGTCCTTATGGATAGAGATGGTATTTTGATACCAGGTTGGGAAGAAAATCTCTACATCGATCTCACTCTGATAGATGCAAGCTTATTTTGAGAGCTTAGATTACCCATATATCAGTGCATCAGATTTAAGAGTTAAAACTCAGTCTTCCAGAGGATTCTCAACGAACCAGCTGTATTTATCATTCATTCATTCAGTAGCATGTCCTTTACAGAACCTTGCTCCCATAACAACCCTCCGGAAAACTTCTCGATCACAAGCAAGATGTCCCGCGTCTGATACACCCATCTGGAGATCATCCGCCACATCCTGCACCCATCTTCTCTTTGGCCTTCCTCTTCCTCTCTTCCCAGGCATATACCCTTCCATTATTGTTCTCTCCAAACTGTCGTGACGTTTCAAGTGACCGAAATACTTCAATTTTCTTTGTTTTATCGTCTTTAATAGCCATCCCTCCTCAATATTCAACTCTTGAAGTATGGATGCATTTGTTCTTTTCTTTACCCAAGATATTCTTAGAACTCGTCTATAACATTTATATTCAAAGGCATGTATGCGCTGTTCAGCTTGTTTAGTAAGTGTCCATGTCTCACAGGCGTATGTTGCAATGGGAAAGATGCATGCTCTTAAAAATCTGATTTTTGTAGTTCTGTCTGTCCCACACCATAATTTATTCATCTGTTTTAGTCTTTGAAGAGCAATGGATAGTCGCCGTTTTATTTCTTTCATTGTGTCACCATTATTCGTAATCAATGACCCAAGATATTCAAAATTTTCCACCACCTCCAATTTTCTCCCATTAATGTATATTTCTTTCTCCATAGTAGTTTTATCTGTATGCATTATCTTAGTTTTTGCTATGTTAAGATATAAGTTGTGATTTTCACTATTCAATTGTGTTGAGGCTATTAGGTTTTCTATGCCATTCTGTGTTGTGGATAGTAATACTGTATCATCAGCATATCGAATCTCTGGTATGTCATGACCGCCGATATTTAGGGCATCATATGGCTCCCTGTTTATATCATCTCTTACATTTCTCATTATATTTTCGGCATACAGGTTAAACAAATAGGGTGACAGCACGCAGCCCTGACGGACTCCTTGCTTGATGTCAAACCAATCTGATGTCTCGCCATCTATTCTAACTGCTGCTTGTTGGTCTAGATATAGCATTTTTATGAGATGTACTACATGTGAAGGAAAGCCCATATTTCTCATGATTTCCCAAAGTTTCTGATGCTGTACACAGTCAAATGCCTTTGAATAATCCACAAAACATGAGAATAGGTTTACATTAAATTCTCTGCACTTCTCTATTATTAAACGCATGTTGAATATGTGATCTCTTGTTCCTCTTCCTTGTCTAAATCCAGCTTGAACTACGTTAATCTCTTCTTCCATTTTCTTACTAAGTCGTCGCATTATGACTTTTAGTAGAATTTTACTTGCATGACTTATCAGGGCAACAGTTCTATAGTTGGTGCATAATTTCAGGTTGCCCTTTTTTGGTATTGGAATGAAGATAGTTCTCTTCCAATCTTTTGGCCATATACCATATTTCCAAATCTTTGTACATAATGCATGATATATGTGTATGCTTTCTTCTCCTCCTGCTTTAATTAGTTCAGCTGGTATCTCATCACATCCAGGTGATTTACCATTCTTCAGGTTCCTTATAGCCCAAGCAATTTCATCTAATGAGGGTTCAGGTTCTGTCTCTGCTGTCATTGGCTCATGTATCTCATTCATATCCTCACTGTCACTCATATCATACATTCCACTGCAGTACTCCTGCCATCTTTCTAGAATTTGTCTAGATTCTGTTAAGGTATTTCCCATCTTGTCACAGATAACATTCAATTGAGGTTGAACATTTCTTGTCAATAACTTCATTTCCTTGAACATTTCATAATCTCTTCCAGCCTTATGATATTGCTCTATTCTGGTACAGCTATCTTGTATATATTGATTTTTGTCCTTTCTTGTGTTCTTTCTTATTTCTCGAGTTAAAGATTTATACTTCATCCTGCTATCGGATTCATCTCCTTTCTGTTTCAGCTCCCTTCGTTGTTTTATTAATTCTAACGTGTCTGATGTAATCCATGGCTTACGTTGCGTTTTCTTGGTCGGAATGAAATCTTTGGCTGCAGTTATCAAGATATCTCTAGCTTGTACTGCCAGTTCATCAGGTGTCATTTCTTCTTGTACAGACATCAAGACCCCAAAGCGATTCCTAACTTCTATGTTGTATGCGTCCGGTATTTGTGTGAGATCAAAACGAAGTGGCCTTGGTCCTCGGGTAAGCTTTTTGAGTTTTAATTTCAGATCTGCTTCTAATAACTGATGATCTGTATCACAGTCTGCACTTCGTAGGGTTTTTGCAGATGTTATGCTTGATCTCCATCTTCTTTGTATTAAAATATAATCTATCTGATTTTTGGTAAAACTGTCTGGAGACTTCCATGTGAAGAGTCTTCTTGGATGTTGTTTAAAAAGTGTGTTGGCTATCGTTAACTCATTTTCTGTGCAAAATTCAATTAATTTGTCACCTGCATCATTTCTATTTCCTAATCCAAATTTTCCTAAAATGTGTCTCTCATTTTCAGCTCTTCCTGCACCTACTTTAGCATTAAAATCTCCCATTATTATTGCTATATCATTATGACCAATCTTATTTAATGTGTCTTGTAGTGTGTTGTAAAAATCTTCAATTTCGTCCTCCTCTGCTGTTGAAGTAGGTGCATATATCTGTATGAGAGTTGTGTTTTTTGGACGGCCTTTAAGTCTAATAGTGAGGATTCTATCACTAACTGGATTATATCCCATTAAAGCTTTTGCAGTTGTCTTATCTAAACAAAATGCCACTCCACTCCGGCCTCCGACATCTCTACCAGAATAAATGAAAATACTTCCATTTTCAGTTGTGAAATGTCCCTTGCCGCTCCAGCGATGTTCACTAATTCCTAAAATGTGAATGTTTAACCTCTCAATCTCATCACACACTACTTTAAGCTTTCCCTCATACAAACTTCTCACATTCCACGTTGCCGTTCTCACTCTGTTTCTTAGTCTGACACAGGGAATTTCCTTGGTAACACAGTCAGGATTAACTCCGTCATCACGATTACTAGTACTGGTCCCTGCGTCACACTCTTCCCCAGTGTTATCTGATCTGCCTGGCCTGGGGGTCTCGCCACCAGATCTCTTTCTTATTATGTTTTCTTTCATGGTTGTTATGGTTTCTTGGCAAGTTTTGCAGAAGGTAGTTTGCCGTTGCTTTCCTTCTAGCTGTATTTATACACTGAGTAAATGTGACACTTTGGTAGTATCTTCTATGAAATAACCCTTAGCTTTCATACTTCTGTGCTTTATCTTGTCTGAATCAGTCAGTATGCATTATTGATGCTTTTTATTTATTTGTTGTTTTTTTTTCCAGAGAAAATCTTTGACATATGAAATCTGGGAAATTCCAGACACCAAATTTACTCCAGCCATCCTGCCATGTTTTCTGTCTTATAACTCATTGTATATTATTATCCATGACGCTACATTCTACGGTGCTGACCTTCATATAGTGTCTGAGAAAATATCTTCTATTCAAGTATGTAAACCATTGGCTTGTTTATTTTAGGGTTATTAAATATAATTAGACTTATAAAATGTATAGCTGATTTAGATTTGTTTGTTAACAGATAACTTTTATTACATTCTAGTTACTCCAATAGGATTCACTCTCCTCGCATAGATGACACATGTATGTTTTTAAAACAGTGCATGAACACCATAACAGTGACAAAGATCCAGATATACATACATTAGCATACATTAAATATATTTAGCGGGTTGGTTTCCTGATTTTGAAATATAACCTTAGCAGGCATGTTTAGTTGATCTCCAACTGCTGTGTTATTTTAAACATGCACAGAGGTCCTCCTTTTGTTTTTTGCCCTTATTTGAGAAGGCTAGTTATCTAATCAACTATCTCCGGATCAGGGGGAAGTATACGATCCTTGGATTCTTTATTTTGTGAAAACCCACAAAATGTTTTGCATTTGGTCTTGTCAAGTTAGAAACTGATACTGTACCACTGAGTCACTCCCCACCTAAATTTTAGAATAAATATTTACAATAGTTAATTCTTGAGTTTAGAATAACTTTTGTTAATTTATTTGCAATAGTTAAGTTTATAAACTTAGAATAACTTTGTTAACTTACAATAGTTAAGTTAATAAAATACTGAATTTAAGAATTGACATAACTGCATGTGGGACATTCCACAATGCTCCGCTCCCCTCTTCAAAAGCCACCGAAGAATACCCATGTTAATTATTCCGGTATCAACTTGATTAAAAAGCCTGCCTGGTTTCCCCTCTATGCTTTGATTATTATCTCTGTGCTTCGACGTGCTTCGACGATCAAAAAACAGTGCTCCAGGTCCTGATGGCATAAGATACGACGACATAAATAGGTGTACCGACAATGAGCTAGAGAAACTAGCAGACATGTACAACAACAGTATAGGGAGTGCTAGCATCAAGGAGGAATGGTTACACAGCTATCTGATTCCCTTGCCGAAGCCTGACAAAGACCACAAGAAAATTCAAGGATATCGAATTATAACCATGCAGAATACAATAGGCAAGCTGCTGGAGAAGGTAATTGCCAGGAAAATATCAAGCCAACTAGAGAGGCAAGGTGTTTTCCCACCTACCCTGGGTGGGTACCGTCCAAAAAGAGAAACCTGGACCAATGCAGCAGTCTTTGCCCATGATGTCTATGAAGGTTTCCACTCAGGCACTGAAACCGTTGCTGCAGCGATTGATCTTGAGGACGCATACAACAGAGTACCACTGGATTTTTTAATGTTTCAGCTTCTTGAACTAAACGTAAGTCCATTCCTCCTTAGTTGGATCGCTGCAGCTCTCTTCCAACGGAAAGTAGTTTTTAGATGTGGCAGTTGGACTTCGGAACCAACAACAATATATCCTGGCTTACCACAGGGATCACCATTATCTCCGATACTGTTCAACGCCTACACAGTGAGAATCACCAGTGAGCAGATCACTGGACCTGGCAGGACATTGTCATATGCCGATGATGTTTTAGTGTATCGTCAGGGTAAGGATAGAGAGGAGGTTGCTGTGGAGCTACAAACCGAACTCAATCGCATAAGTACTTGGTGTGATGAAGCTGGGGCAATGGTCAACCCAACAAAGGCAACAGTGACTTGGTTCTCGTTGAATAATCATATTGTCAACAATCCAACACCAACTGTAATGCTGTGTTCAGAGACGGTGGAAAGAACGCAGGCAATGAATTACCTGGGGATACGGTTTGATCGAAGCCTTGCTTATAATGTGCACATAGACCAGGTGATAACAAAGGCCAAGCGGGGTTTGGCAGCGATGCGGGTGATGGCGGCAGCAAACTGTGAGCAGCGCCATCTATGTCTTCTGTACGAGGGGCTGGTCATGTCTGTTTTGGAGTATGCAATGGCAATCCTGACTGTCAGCCGTAAGCAGATAGAAAGGATGGAAAGGATACAGAATGAAGCTATGCGCATTATTCTTGGATGTACAAGAGATACAGCATGCAGGGCGATGCGCTACCTTCTTGATTTTCCAACCATTGAAGAGAGAATGCAAGTTTGCAGGGCACGCGCCTACCTCAGAATTAACGCAAACACACAGCATCCACTGCATAGTGAAATTAGGAAGGTGAAGGGCAGCAGGTTAAAAAGAGGACGGTCGTGGATGGGTCAAGCCGAGGACATTCTTCAACAGGTGTGTTCACTTGAGGACTTAGAACCTGGCGAGGAGTGGGTGCAAGTGCCAACAGACTTCTGCACATCCTTTTCAGTTTGCATCCAACTAGATAGAAAATGCAGACAAGAAAATCCGGCTGCTGTTGAGGCTGAAGTACAAGCGTTGATTTTCGAGAATTCGCTAGACAGTGACGCGGTCATCTACACAGATGGGTCGGTCATCCGACATGTGAGAAGCTCATGGGCCTTTACAGCTCGGGCCGGAGGGAGAATTGTGAAGGAGGACTCTGGTGCTTTCACTGAAACCACAAGTAGCCTGACCATGGAAGTCATGGCAGTAAGTAAAGCAATAACATGGCTCGAGACACAGACATTCACTAGGGCTTGTTTCCTTAGCGACTCAATGAACATGATCAAGAGGATAGAGGAGGGGTCGATCCGAAGAGAATGGTTGCTGCCTCTGAAGCGGTCTCGGCTGGCAAAGATTAGTTTCATCTTCGTGCCAGGGCATGCGGGAGTACAAGGAAATGAGCGGGCTGACAAGCTCGCAGGTGAGGCTACTGTTGAGGGCGGACGCGCCATGGACCAGGCTGACATTCTGAATGCTCTACGAGAAGTGAGACTTTTGCAAGAACCAAGTGATGACTGTGAATCTACAACAATGGCCAGACTGCGAGAGCAGCAAATTAAAAGAGGGGTGGCCAAACAAGAACACTACGCAGGAAGCCAAAGAAGATTGATAAACCAACACAGAACTGGCGTCGTTAGCCGCTACACGCTGCGGGATTTGCTGAGGAGGGGATCCGAGCACTTATGGACTGAATGGTCCGATGTGCAACGAGGATGATCTGTCGACTAACTAACTAACTAACTAACATTATCAGTCCCTTCTGAGCTTATCTTTACAGATGCATATGCTTCATGTGTTCAGCTGCACTCTCCACTCGATTCCATAGTCTTCACCACATCACTTTTATGATAAAGTAGCTCTCCACCCTGAGAGGCATCAGCAGTAGCAGCAACTAATCTACAAGGCTGTTGAATGTCCCTCACATCTGCATGCCCTGGACAAAACATCCATGATATTCTCGCAATCTCCATCCTGTCAAATGATGTTACCCACCCTCCCTGGAACATGCCAGTTTCCACTTTCTGAAGCATACTCTATGAGTCTGTTACAAACACAACATGTCTGGCTGTTCTGCCCTCCAAAGTAGTTGATAAACTTAATGTGAATCAGTATCAGTGCTTATAATATGTGCAGATAAGAAAGTTATACAAGGGGGCTTCAAATGAAAACCTTAAAAGTGTGATAGAAATTACAATAACCATGCCATTGTCTTGTAACTTATCAATATTGTTGTTACGGATGTAAAAAGTGTTAAGCACATAAAATCATGGTGCAAATGAATCTGGTGACATAATAAGGACAGTTTAAATATGGCCGCCCCACTTTTGACATGCACCAAAGAGGAGTAACATTCAGTTATTCATTTTTTGATCAGTGATAGTTTTGACCTATAGAAATTAATTGTCAAATGAAGGTCCACTATGATGATGCATGCCTGTCAGCCCTGCAAGTGTATGAGTGGAGTAGGAAGTTTCAAAATGGCATGACTTCTGTGACAGACTGTTCATGACCGTTTCAGTCACACCAAGTAGTCACCCCAAAAGATTTGTTAATACAAGAATCCATGCACTTTATCAATGCTGGAGAAATTGCATTGAACACAGTTGTGAATACATGGAAAAATGATACTTTTGTTCTTTACCCTTTCAGAATATATTCACAATAAAAAAAATTAAAAATTTAAGGTTTCCATTTGAAGCCCCTTTGTAACAGTGTTTACACACCTTTTACAAACATCAAGGCTATGTATTAACTTCTCATGTTTGTGAATTCAACTTTCCACACGTACATAATCTCATAGCACCAGGTAAACTATTTGATCAGGACATTTTACATCCTATTAATTTTAGTTATTACTTTTCAAAGCAGGGAGTCATGGTGGTATAGTGGCTAGCATATTCGCCTGCAGGTCTGGTGGTCTTGGGCTTGAATATGCAGCAAGGTGGATTTTTAAATTGACACGACTTTCTAGGTAAACTCAGCATAAAATAGGTCCCAGGAAGTGTTTGTGGAAAATAAAGGCAGCTGGGATGACATTGACCACATCGCTCCTTGAGATCTGATTGGTCTATGAAAATATAGGGTAGCTCCATATACCCTATAAATGTGTAGAAAGGATTATGTTTACTTGCTTTTCAAAGCAAGTAATAATATATGGGTTTTTATGAAGAAGTTCAGCTTATATATAACATATTGAAATGTGTTTCATTATCCATTGCATTGTCCAGTGCAAACTAACATTACTAAAACTACACATTGCCATGTTGTGCATGGCTTCAAAGTCATATTGTGATGCATATATAACTTATTTTATGGGTTTAAGTTTTCTTTCAAAATGAAATCCCCAGCAATGGCAGAATTCTATTTTCTGATCATTAAGACTCTATGGTTGACCCAGCCTCAGAAAATAGGATAACATATAATCAGAATATTATGGGAATTTTTCAGTATACCATGAAGGCCTAACACTTCACACTCTTCGTACTTCACTTATTAACATCTGTTCCCAAAGGAGACAAATTTATACTCCTTGGGGACTTCAATCCAAAGTAGGCAAGGACACTGCCTCTTGGAGTGGCATAATTGGAAAGTACGGAGTAAGAAATTGTAACAGCAATGGACTCCTCCTCGTTCAGGACTGCCGAACACGATCTCCTGATCACCAACACAATTTTCCGTCTTCCCACAAGAAATAGGACATTGTGGATGCACCCTCACTCGAAACACTGGCACCTTAATGACTATGTAATTGTCAGGAGGAGTGACAGACAAGATGTTCGGATGACAAAATCCATGCATGGTGCCGAATATTGGACAGACCATCGTCTCTTTATTTAGAAAATAAACATACACATCAAACCACTACGGCGTCCTCAAGGGGTAAAAATTAAAAAAAAACTAAATGTCACCCGCCTAAACAGCGCAAAAAATGCAGATGTTGTTTGAAAATATGCTGGAAGACCGCCTCAAGCCCAATGCTGCAGCTAAACAGGATGCAGAAACAGCGTGGAGAGCCCTGAAGGACATAATTTACAACACTGCTATGGAAATCCTGGGTCCAGCCTCCTGAAAGCATAAAGACTGGTTTGATGAAAATTACGAAGACATCAACCAATTGTTGGCCGAGAAACATCTTCTCCTCAAGGCATATTTGAATGACCCGAAGTCAACATAAAAAAAAAAGATGCCTTCAGTAACATTCGGAGAGTAGTGCAGCAGAAACTTCGACACCTCCTGGCTGAGCAGCAGAGCTGACAAAATTCAAGGCTTTGCTGACAGACATGATATGAAAAACTTCTATGACTCACTGAAAGCGGTCTATGGTCCTACATCACCAGGCATAGTTCCCCTCCTCAGTGCAGATGGGGGAACATTGGTCACCGATAAGAAAGAAATCCTTTCAACGCTGGGCAGAGTATTTCAGCAACATCTTAAATGCAACTTCCTTCTTCGATGATGAAACCATCAACTGCCTTCCTCAAGTTCCCACTAATGGTACACTTGATGACCTGCCAACCATAGTGGAAGTAAATAAAGCCATCCAGCAACTTTCCAGCGGTAAGGCGCCTGGTCCTAACTCCATCCCAGCAGAGATATACAAGGCAGGTGGGCCGGTCCTAACAGAGCAGCTTCACCAAGTCTTTACAAACATATGGGTGAACGAGACCATGCGAAAAGATTTCAGGACGCGTCAATAGTCCACCTTTACAAACATAAAGGAAACCGCCAATCCTGTGACAACCACCGAGGCATCTCCTTGCTCTCAGTTGCAGGGAAAATACTCGCCAGAATTCTTCTCAATCACCTCAAGGCCCATCTCGATCAAGGTCTTCTTCCTGAGAGTCAATGTGGCTTCAGAACAGAAAGAAGAACTGTTGACATGATTTTTGTGGCAAGGCAACTTCAAGAGAAATGTCAGGAACAGAACTCCAAAATGTTCTCCACTTTCATTGACCTTACCAAGGCTTTTGATACAGCCAGCAGAGAAGGACTGTGGAATATTATGGTGAAATATGGCTGTCCACGAAAGTTTGTCCAAATAGTGCGGCTATTTCATGATGGTATGCAGGCAAGAGTACAGGAAAATGGTGAACTGTCTGAGCCCTTTCCTGTCACCAATGGAGTGAAGCAAGGATGTGTCCTGGCACCAACACTGTTCAGCCTCAACTGTTTTCAGCTATCTCAATGCCTTTGAGAACAACAACATTGGAATAGACATCAACTATCGCATGGATGGAAAGTTGTTCACTCTCAGAAGGCTGAAAGCTAAAACCAAAACTAACAGCGACACCCTCAGAGAGCTCAGCTCCTGTTTGCTGATGATTGTGCTCTATATGCCAACTCAGAGGCAGACATGCAACACAATGTTTCAGCTTTCTCATATGCCTGTACCAACCATGGGCACAATATCAACTTGGAGAAGACTAGTTATGTACCAGCCAGCTCCAGGGAATAATCACATGGTGCCGAGTATCAAGGTGAATGGTAATAGACTAAGTGTTGTGGAGAAATTCACCTATCTTGGAAGTACTGTGTCACAAGCTGCAACAATTGATGACAAAGTGAATGCAAGAATCTCCAAGGGCAGTGCAGCCTTTGGCAGACTGTACAAGAATGTATGGGACAGAAATGGAATAAGCCTGCAAACAAAGCTGAAAGTCTACAAAGCAGTTGTATTATCCACACAGCTATATGCTTGTGAAACCTTGACTGTTTATCAGCGATATGCTAGGAAATTAAACCACTTCCACACAGTCTGTCTTAGGAAGCTATTGAAGATTAAATGGCATGACAAGATCCCAGACACTGAAGTTCTAGAAAGAGCATCCATGCCCAGATCTACACTCTGCTAATGAAGAATCAGATTCACTGGGCTAGTCACTTAACTCGCATGGCAGATCACAGGCTCCCTAAACAAATTTTTTACGACAAGCTGCATTGTGGTAAACGCTTCCAAGGCGGCCAGAGGAAATGCTTTAAAGATACTGAAAATCTCACTGAAAGCTTTTAGAATTCATCATGACACCTGGGAGACTGTTGCCAAAGACCGAAGTTCGTGGTGTACATCATTACGCAAGAGTGCAGTCACTTGTGAAACAACCAGGACTGCAAGAGCAGTGAAGAAAAGGCTGGACAGAAAAACCACTGCAGAAGATCCTCCTCCTGGAACGTCATGCATTCTTTGCCCACATTGTCAAAGAACAAATACTGAGCCAAAATAGGCCTTATCAGCCATCTTAGAACTCACGGCTCCATACTTTCAACCCCACTGGATGAAATGAATGGTCATCATCATTCTTGATGGACAAACAACAATACTCCACACAACTATTGCAGTATCTGCCATGGGACAAACATTTTGAAATAAAGAAGTTTGGCTGGTGTGAATATACCAACATTGTGTGACTAGACATCTCCCTAAAATGTTTCTTCACATAAATATATGTAATATTGATTGTTTCTATAAACATAAAAATAAATCTTATTTAGCTGTTTCTGCCATAAGATGACCTTTAAACAAAGAGTCCAGTAGTAGGAACCTGTTGTGGGTATGTGAAGTATTAGAACTTTCACATTGTGTAGGCCTGAGTGTATTGTGTAGGCCAACTTTTTTTAATGGATAGGAGGTCGGTCTTTCCCTCCCATAGAGAACAATGTGTACAGGCATCAAACCCTCGTCTGACCACGCTCATGCCATTGCTAGCTTAATGTCCTAATAATTACACCAGCACGCTCGCTAAGAGACTACCTTTACCATGGCAAATATTAGGAGTAGTAGAGAGTTAATTAAATGAGGACTATGGAAGTCTTTGGCTGAGTGGTCAAACCACCTGCCTCACGTTATGAAAGTCATGCGTTCATTTTCAGACTACATCATTCGGTTCATGAGTACACAGTTTTCAGATTTTTGGGGGAACGAACGAACAAACAAACTTTATTTTCAAAGGGTCACAACTTGGGCACACAGGCCCATCTTACATTCAGCCCTTCCAATCACTCATCTTGCGCTCATCATTGTGCATGCTACATTCACATAAAAAACACAAACATTGTCAAATGAATGTTGTAAACATAAGCAATACATATTACAGACACACATACGCACGCTTACATACTTACATCATTTACCCAAACACTCACAGTTATGCACCCACTCAGTAACACACAGATACACACTACCTTGCATACACATATACTTTCTCATATCACAAACTCACAAAAGTTTATATACACACACACATACACACACACACACATACGCACACACAAGCACACACATTCTCTCTCTTTCTCTATTTCTCTCTCTGTCATGCCCATGTATCCTCATGTATGCATACAGCAAGGCACACACGTACACTCCTTCCCACACATAGACAATCGGCACATACACACTTTCGCATATGCAAATACACAAATACTCACACAGTCGCACATCAACACAGTCGCACTCCCACACACACTTCCTTACATACTCGCTCATATACCCTCTCACAATCACAAACAGTAAATCATTCACACAGTCATACTCGCTCTCTCATGCCCATAAATATTCAATCAAAGATAAAACCACATACGCATACTCACTCTGCTTCACACAATCACTCAGATCAATATACACAGACTCCCACACTGTCACATACATACATTGACAACTATCATTAGCATCCACACAAAAATGGGAACATATGACACACTTACACATAGCATATCTTAAAGTATATTAATGCAATGCAATAAGGATAATGTTAGCTAAAACAGTGCAATAATGTCACTACAGATGTCACTAGCTACCAGGTTCGTGCCCTGTGCAATGCTTGTGATAAGCTGCTCTTCTGAATGAAGACCAAATCATGTGGACTAGAACCCAGTGCAATGAAGTCAATCATTTTGTCTTTAACCTCTTTGACACCTTGAAATGACGACTCTTTATTTTGTGTGTAACTTTAATATTATTTCATTAATTTTCTGCAAAGCAAATACTAAATGTTAGTATCATCTTGTAATTACAAGATTTCTCATTGTATTTTTCAGACATGTGTTCTACGACTAAAGGTCATTGTCGTATGCACTTATACAAAGTCAATGGAGAAATCAACAAGAGGAAAAATTGAGGAGGAAATACGTGAAAAATCCAAGTGTGGTTTTCATAAAGCAACTTTTGTTTCAATCACATTGGGAGGCAGAGATAATTTGGATTCACTCCATCAAGAGATATATTATGCATGGGAAAACATGAGTGATGCTGCTAATGAGAGAGCTGGCAAACTACGACATCGACAGGTGCCAAAAGTGTTTCTTGATGTGCTCAGTTCTGTGAAAAAGCTCCAACAGGACTTATGTTTGATGGATGACTTTCTTCAGGTTTTAGGATTGACCAAACAAGACTTGGATGATGGAGTAGACAAGAATCTGAAGTGTATGTTTTATTTATTAATAATAAATGACTGTTTGGAATTTTCTCTCATAAAAAACAGGTAAAAGGGTTGCAGACACAATTTGTAATCTCGCATACTGTGTTTGAAACACAGCTGCAGGCAGTTTGGAAGCAGACTGCCTTGTGTTGGTTTTTATAAAATGGTATGAATGCCGGTCGTTCAGGAAGCAAGGGCAAACTATTGAACATAAACTTGTCAAGAAATCACAAGCAGCAAAAAAAAATTAAAAAAAAACAGAACACTTTTTTTTCAAAATGTGTTTTTGTGATCATCATCATTGTGTAGAAGGTCCTGTGTACAATGTCACTCTAGTCATGGCCTTTCTAGAAGATTCTCTGACCTTTGCCAGTTCTCTTGCCTCATATATTTTCATGCCCAAAGCATCTGCAACATCCTCTGATCAACTTCTGCCTTTTCTTCCAACAACCATGCTTTCCATCATTGTTCTTTCCAAACCACTGTGAATTAATATGGCCAAATTTGTTCAGTAATGCCATTTATCCCACATACTGCACTCGAAACACAACTGCAAACTATTTGGCAGCAGACCACCTTGCGTTGGTTTCCATACAGTGGTATGAGTGCCGGTTGTTCAAAGAGCAATGACAAACTACTGAACATAAAGCTTGCCCAGGAATCACAAACAACCAACAAATGCTGGAGTTGACTGCTACATCCTGTAAAGGATATGCAACTTTTGTTAATGTTCAGATCTTGTAGAATGTCACTATTGTTCTTCTTTTGGTCCATGAGATTCTCTGGAACATTGAAGTTCAAAAGTCCAGAATTTCATACTTTATTATCACTAAATGGCCTTTAATTCACATCTGTATCTTGTCATAAAAGATGCATATTTTTGTTCTTGCTTGCTTTGAACTCAAGCATAGTCCATAAATGTGCTACAACTTCTAGTGCACTGGACCAACTCCGACTTCAGAGGTAATTGCAATTTACGTCCCCAAGTCAAGGGCGAGAAGTCAACATTTTAGTCCCACTGACCAGTGTAGGGGTTGAACTACCTTGGCATCAGCACTCCAGATGTTTAAAGACCAGCGCTCTTATCCATTTGGCCATACTGACCACGATAAAGATGCATGTTCTAAAAAATGTAATTTTAACTGGCTTGCTGGTTTTTTTGTCATAGGTTTGTAATACTGTTTAACCTCAGTATTGGTATGGCCAGTCTACATCTGACTTCTTTTGTACAATCTCAATTGTTGTTGTTTGTGGAGTCAAAATATTCAGAAATTTTCAATTTCTTCATTGTTAACTGTGATGTTTGCTTAGTCTCTTTGTTCTTCTTCTTCTTCTTTCATTCGCTTGAAATATGTCTATAACTGCAATGTTGTCTCTTGTATGAATCTAACAATCTTTGTTAGTTCACTCAGCGGTCCATAGAGTTTATCTTCCAATGTTGTCTCTCTAGGCCAGAAGGTTCGCCTGGATATGTTGTAGTTTGGGCAGTCCTGGAGTATGTGCTCTGCTGTCTGCGAATCCAAACCACATGTGCACATGGCTGAGTCACCAATCTTGAATTTTGTATACATGTGGTTGCGCAATCTATTGTGTCCTGTTCTGAGGCGCAGAATAATGACCTGTTCTGGCCTGTCCATAATGTGGTAGTCGTCTTGAGTAGATTTTGGTGGCCTTCTGACTGATTTGATCATTCTTTTCTTTTGGTCTCTTTGTAATAAGTATAGTTGTCCTGTATGTAGAAAATGTTTGGTTATCCTTATTGTTTGTAATATAATTGGTTTGGATGTAGAAAATGTTTGGTTGTCTTCCCTTTTATATGCCAAACAGACATATTGAGCATATGGCGTTATACCTATATTTTAATAGGTCAATTGGGACTCGTGGCCATGTGGTCAACAGCACACCAGCTACCTTTACTTAAACAATTGGGACTCGGTGGCCATGTGGTCAACAGCACACTAGCTACCTTTACTTAAACAATTGGGACTCGGTGGCCATGTGGTCAACAGCACACCAGCTACCTTTACTTAAACAATTGGGACTCGGTGGCCATGTGGTCAACAGCACACTAGCTACCTTTACTTAAACAATTGGGACTCGGTGGCCATGTGGTCAACAGCACACCAGCTACCTTTACTTAAACAATTGGGACTCGGTGGCCATGTGGTCAACAGCACACAAGCTACCTTTACTTAAACAAGATATTTCCTGTTATCCATTTTAGGCTGGGTCAGCTATAGAGCCCAGGTCAATTAAATAAATCTATCTCAATGCCACTCAAAACCATGATCACCTTGCCAGCTGGCACTATGTTACCGTGGGTCCCTAGTAAAGTTATACATACATATACATATAACAAAATATGTACATATAGGCATCAATCATTGTTATTCTGTTTTTTTCCCCATTTGATTGTAGTGCATGAGTTCCTGCTGCAAGCTGGTGGAATGCTTCACTATGATAGTCACCTTAACGAGCTGTCAGATTGTGTCATTCTCAACCCTACATGGCTTTTTAGAGTGCTTTTTAAGTTTTTTAAGGTTTGTTATGTTTTTGTACTTTTTAAAATGCATTTTATAAAAGACAGTATTTAAAAGAAATAAACACTAGAATAAGATTTATTTGTATGTTTGTAGTGACATAAAATATGTGTTTTTATGTGGAGAAATGTATATGTTTTGAAAGATGTCTTGTTACATAGGAACCATAGTGGCATAGTCAATTGTGTGCTTGCCTGCAAAGATAGTAGTCTAGGTTTAATCCCTAGCATAGGCAGAATGAATTTTTTAGATCATTACAGCCTTGGGGTCATTGCAGCCTCATACAAATGGGTTCAGAATTTTGAAATTGTTTGATAAGGAAGGGAACTGGTCACCATACCACATAAGATGTGACCTAGAATATGTGAAGGCCTAACTCGTCACACCTGAATGGCAGTATCTGCTATGGGGCTACCTTTACCTTAATTTTCCACTAATTTTTGGAATGGAAAGATACCAACAAAATGAGCTAGTCACCACACCTTATAATGCTATGACCTAAAATTTATAAACACTTCTTTCTCCTATGGCATTATGTATCATGGTGTTACCTTGAACATAGTGAAGTGTTAAGTGTAGAGGCACCTGTGTGCTTGCATATCTTAATAACATTTGCAAAATCATATACCTAATGGTACTCCCCTGGCCATTGGGTTGGAGTCTGTTGTCAATGAAATACATTCAACCCATGGAGGGAACATTATCAATCTAGGCTTGATCTCAGTCAGTCTGATTAAAAATAGCATTTTATTATAATTCTCTTATTATGCATGTTCTGAGTGTTATATATTATCTAGGGTGGCATGGTTGAGAGTAAATGGCAGTTGCCTCTGGGAAATCAGTTGCCAGGTTCAAATCCTATAATTATACCAATGTTTGTGTACTAAGTGATTCCGAATGGTCGAGGCGGATTTTTTTACGTAGACATTGGACTGAATCACTGCGGAGGTCTGTTGTCCGTTGGGTCACCTTCATCTTCGTTCCAGGATATGCATGAGTTGAGGGAAATGAACGAGCTGATAAACCTACTGGCTCTGCATCCCCTGCAGATGGCCAGCCCATGGATCCTGCCGAAGTTATTTATGTCCTTAGAGAGATGTTGAGAGTTGAGAACTTTGATGCCGGTTGAATCCACATCATTTTCCAGAATGACAGACTCGGGAGTAAGAATTGGCAGGCCAAACATTAGAGGCACATTGGGGGAATGATGGGGCCTAATCAACCAACAAAGAACTGGCACTATTAGCTGCAGGACACTGATGGATATGTTAGTGGAGAGGATCTAAGCACCTATGGACTTGTCCAGAGTGGAAGGATGATACCTCATCAGATAACAGAAACAGAAATCATATCATAAGGTTGGGAAGTTTTACAAGAACCATAAGGTTCTGATGAAATAACATATCCCTCTGATTCCTTGGGTAGTAAAATTGTATATCTTTCAGAAAAGTGCAAAAACAAGGATTCCATCCCCCCACCCCTCTTCCACTTCCCCCCATGCGCCAGTTGTACATGTTAAAAATCCCACAGCTGTTGGAAATTACAAAGAGTAGGCCATTAGAGTAGGCCCTGGCAGAGGTGTTTGGGAGGAGAAACTTACCTATGAATAGTTAGAAATTGTTACTTTGTTTGAAATCTGTCTTGAATAAGTAAACCTGTAATAATTGCATGCCAAAGTTAAACATGTCGACCTTTGAGTTAGACAGATGTGAAACTCTCTCTTAACAGAGAAACAAAGATGAAGAAGAATATATGTATTAAGTTTATTTATTTGCCATATTCTTGCTATTTTTCGCAGTCTCTGACCACACTAACTTATATCAAGATTGCACAATTGCCAATAAGTACTGTCCAAGCTACAATCAAGGAAGAGTTACCCAAAGGAGATTATGATTATTTCCCTGCATTTTTGAAACTCCTGGAGACTTTCAACATTGGCTTAAGGTTGACTGATAGTGTCAACAAGAAAGATGAACTGTAAGTTTCACATTCTTTTCCTCAGTGATATATTCTTATATAGTATGATATCGCTGGCTCCGCGATGAAGGAGTTATGGATGCAGTTCGTAATTCCACATACCATTCGAAACACAGCTGCAGGTGATTTGGCAGCAGACCGTCTTGCGTTGGTGTTTTTATGAAATGGTATCGGTACTGATCATTCAGAAAGCAATGGCAAACTACTGAACATAAATTTGCCAAACTATCACAACAGCAAAAAATGCTGGTGTTGACTGCGACATCCTGTAAAGGATTTGCAACTAACTAAAGTATGATATCTGGGTGGCGGGATAAGGGTATCCCCTATCAAAGAAGAAGTAAGGCGCCTCTTTCCCTCCGCTAGCCTACAGGCCACCCTTGGGCAAGGTGAAATACCTGTTTAGCCCCCTGATCAAGGTTACATGAAGCCATGGGTGCAGGTGGTGGATGAAGTTGAAGAGCGGCTGACAGATAATTGTAGGTCATGGTCTCCAATTTCATGCCAGTAGACAGAGGATCTCTTTTTGGAGACAGTGACTACAGACATCAACCAGTATGGTCACAGCTAAGAAGGAAAGCAGTGGCAAGCTACCTTCTTTGCACATGCCCAGACAGTCATGTTTTGTTTAATAGAACATAGTTGAGACAACATAAATCTGATCCGCAACTCTGGTGATCATGTTTGATGGGGAAACAAGTCCACCCATACTTATTGTCTTGGCACATGATGATGAGTATGATATGCCTGTTTGAACTTCTGTATTGAATATTTGTCTTTTATCAAGATAAATGGGCACCTAATTGTGCTCAGAATATTTCTGGGAAGGTGTAACTAAATTTAAAAAGAAATGAAGATGAACATGTAGCTTGAAAACCAGCAACATCGTAATTACACTTGTTACATCATTCATCATCATAGGCAGATGATCTCATCACTAGAGACAATGGCTATGGCCACCGACTAGTACGGTCACTGCCCAGAAGGAAATCAATGGCAAACTACCTTATGCAAAACTTGCCAAAAAACCATAAAAACCATGAAAGAAATCATAATAAGAAAGAGATCTGGTGGCGAGACCCCCAGGCCAGGCAGATCAGATAACACTGGGGAAGAGTGTGACGCAGGGACCAGTATTAGTAATCGTGATGACGGAGTTAATCCTGACTGTGTTACTAAGGAAATCCCATGAGTTAGACTAAGAAACAGAGTGAGAATAGGAACGTGGAATGTGAGAAGTCTGTATGAGGGAAAGCTTAAAGTAGTATGTGATGAGATTGAGAGGTTAAATATTCAAATTTTAGGAATTAGTGAACATCGCTAGAGAGGCAAGGGACATTTTACAAATGAAAATGGAAGTCTTTTCATTTATTCTGATAGAGACATCGGAGGCGGAGTGGAGTGGCATTTTGTTTAGATAAAACAACTGCAAAAGCTTTAATGGGATATAACCCAGTTAGTGTTAGAATCCTCACTATTAGACCTAAAGGCCGTCCAAAAAAACACAACTCTCATACAGATATATGCACCTACTTCAACAGCAGAGGAGGACGAAATTGAAGATTTTTACAACACACTGCAAGACACATTAAATAAGATTTGTCATAATGATATAGCAATAATAATGGGAGAGTTTAATGCAACAGTAGGTACAAGAAGAGCTGAAAATGAGAGACACATTTTAGGAAAATTTTGATTGGGAAATAGAAATAATGCAGGTGCTGGGGCATGTAGAAAGAATGGAAGATAATAGGGAAACAAAACTCGCTTACACTCAGGAAATAAATGACCGTAGACCCCGAGGTAGACCAAGAAGATGGCGGAGAGATAATATACATAGAGACCTACAAGCACTTGGAATCAGCGACTGGCAAGAGAAGGCCAACCAGAGAGACGAATGGAGACGTCTTGTATCTGCAACAAAGAACCTCAATGGCTCGAAATGCTGAAGAAGAAGAAGACAAATAAATTGAATTTTGCACAGTAAAACACCCAAGAAGACTCTTCACATGGAAGTCTCCAGACAGTTTTACCAAAAATCAGATAGATTATATTTTAATACAAAGAAGATGGAGATCAAGCATAAAAGCCCTACTAAGTGCAGACTGTGATACAGATCATCAGTTATTAGAAGCAGATCTGAAATTAAAACTCAAAAAGCTTACCCGAGGACCAAGGCCACTTTGTTTTGATCTCACAAAAATACCAGATGCATACAACGTAGAAGTGAAGATTTGTTTTGGGGTCTTCATGTCTATACAAGAGGAAATGACACCTGATGAACTGGCAGTACAAGCTAGAGATATCTTGATAACTGCAGCCAAAAATTTAATTCCGACCAATAAAAAGCAACTTAAGCCATGGATTACATCAGACACATTAGAATTAATAAAACTACGAAGGGAACTGAAACAGAAAGGAGGTGAATCCAATAACAGCAGGATGAAGTTTAAATCTTTAACTCGAAAAATAAGAAAGAACACAAGAAGGGACAAAAATCAATATATACAAGATTGCTGTACCAGAATAGAACAATATCATAAGACTGGAAGAGATTATGAAATGTTCAAAGAAATGAAGTTATTGACAAGAAATTTTCAACCTCAATTGAATGTTATCTGTGACAAGATGGGAAATACCTTAACAGAATCTAGACAAATTCTAGAAAGATGGCAGGAGTACTGCAGTGGAATGTATAATGTGAGTGACAGTGAGGACATAAATGAGATACATGAGCCAAAGGCAGCAGAGACAGAACCTGAACCCTCATTAGATGAAATTGCATGGGCAATAAAGAACCTGAAGAATGGTAAATCACCTGGATGTGATGAGATACTAGCTGAACTAATTAAAGCGGGAGGAGAAGAAAGCATACAAATCTAGCTCGCATTATGTAAAAAGATATGGAAATATGGTATATGGCCAAAAAGATTGGAAGAGAACTATCTTCATTCCAATACCAAAAAAAGGGCAACCTGAAATTATGCACCAACTATAGAACTGTTGCCCTGATCAGTCATGCAAATAAAATTCTACTAAAAGCCATAATGGGAAGACTTCTTAAGAAAATTGAAGAAGAAATTAACGTGGTTCAAGCTGGATTTAGACAAGGAAGAGGAACAAGTGATAACATTCTCAACATGCGTTTAATAATAGAGAAGTGCAGAGAATTTAATGTAAACCTATTCTCATGTTTTGTGGATTATTCAAAAGCATTTGACTGTGTACAACATCAGAAACTTTGGAAAATCATGAGGAATATGGGCTTTCCATCACTTGTAATACAACTCATAAGAATGCTGTATCTAGACCAGCAGCGGTTAGAATAAATGGCCAGACATCAGATTGGTTTGACATCTAGCAAGGAGTCCATCAGGGATGTGTGCTTCCCCCTATTTGTTTAACCTGTATGCCAAAAATATAATGAGAAATGTAAGAGAAGATATAAACAGGGAGCTATATGATGCCCTAAATATCGGTGATCATGACATACCAGAGATTTGGTATGCTGATGATACAGTATTGCTATCCACAACACAGATTGATTGATTGATTGATTTAGGAATCAACATCACAGCATTCGGGGAGTTCCATTAAGCGCTCCGTCCCTATCCTCAGCAGCCAGCGAAGAGTTCCAACACTAATAGTACCAGTAGCAATCTGATTATATGTCCGTCTCGCCTTTCCTCTGAGCGTTGAGCGTTGGCCAGATCCCCTTGTCACTCCTCGCTGTCTCATTCTTGCCAGACACAGAATGTTATAGAAAACCCTAATAGCCTCAACCCAATTGAATAGTGAAAAGCACAACTTATATCTTAACATAGCAAAAACAAAGATAATGTATATAGATAAAACTACCATGGAGAAAGAAATATATGTTAATGAGGAAAAGTTGGAGGTGGTGGAACATTTTGAATATTTTGGGTCATTGATTACCAACAACTGTGACACAATGAAAGAAATTAAACAATGACTATCAATTCCTCTTCGAAGACTAAAACAACTGAATAAATTATGGAATGGGACAGATAGAACTACAAAACTTAGATTTTTAAGAGCATGCATCTTTCCCATTGCATCATACGCCTGTGAGACCTGGACATTTACTAAACAAGCTGAACAGCGCATAAATGCCTTTAAATATAAATGTTATAGATGAGTTCTAAGACTATCTTGGGTAAAGAAAAGAACAAATGTATCCATACTTCAAGAGCTGAATATTGAAGACTGTTGGCTTTTAAAGACGACAAAACAAAGAAAATTGAAATATTTTGGTCACTTGAAACGTCACAAAAGTTTGGAGAGAACAATAATGGAGGGGTATATGCCTGGGAAGAGAGGAAAAAGGGGGCCAAAGAGAAGATGGGTGCAGGATGTGGCGGATGATCTCCAGATGGGTGTATCGGACGTGGGTCATCTTGCTTATGATCAAGAGGTTTTCCAGAAGGTTGTTATGGGAGTGAGGTTCTGCAAAGGACATGCTACTGAATGAATGAATGAATGACATCATTCATAATTTATATTCCTACTTGATGTTCAGCGCATAAAATCAGCTTTACAGCATTGGTTTGTAGTTTAATTGTTAATAACAATTCTATAGCCCCAGTCTCATTATTTCTTAGATACTTTTTGTATGGTGCAAGACTCACATCTGTGACTGAATTCTTTATGAAATATGGTATTCCAGTGGTATCGCAGCTTCATACTCACCTCATAAGAGTTAACATGACTTCTTCCAGTGCAGGATTTACGTATAAGCTACACAAGCTATAGCTTGGGGCCCCCAAGAAAGTGGGGGCCCCAAAAAATATTGTTGGAGTGAGCAATTTGTCACTGACATAGAATATCTGGACTTATAATCAATCAATCAATCATGTGCCATGCCGGAAAGCGTGGGCGGTCATGACTTGCCATTTCACTCGATCACCAGTGTCGTGGATCAGCTCAGTGTTCCTGTCTCGTCCATGCCATGTGGCCAAGCCATCCAGGTATTTTCCTCTCGGTCTCCCTCTTGTTCTGTTACCTTCGATCATGCCAGTTGTCACTAAGTTCTCCAATCCATTTCTTCTCATAACATGTCCAAAAAATTTTGACTGTCTACGTCTAATTTCTCTAATCAGTTTACGATGTTCATTTGTCTCCTGTAGTACTTGGTCATTGGTTTTTCTGTCTGTCCATGGTATTCTTTGCATTTTCCTCAGAAACCACATTTCTGCAGCCATCAGATGCTTTTCAGCTTGACTGCTCATTGTCCAAGTTTCACATCCATACAAAAGAACAGGCTCTATGTATCCCCTCAACACTCTTTTTCTCGTTTCAATTGACATCTTTTTATTGGTCAGAATGTTTTTCATCTTGCTAAAGGCTACTTTCGCCATGACGATTCTTGTTCTAATCTCTTCAAGGCATCTCCTATCAGATGTTATGACTGTTCCAAGATAATTGTACCAATTCACTTGTTGAAGAATATTTCCATTTACTTGTATATTACATTGTGGCACTTCTTTCTTCCTAGTGACGACCATAACCTGAGTCTTTTTACAATTTAATTCTAACCCCAGTTGCTCACTGTGTACAACAACCGCATCTACTAATTGTTGCAGGTCCTGCGCATTGTCTGCAATTAATACTGTATCATCTGCATATCTAATGTTATTGATGTTTCGTCCTCCAATGCTGATTCCATTTATATCCTCTACATTTCTGAAAATATTTTCACTGTATAGGGAAAAAAGATCTGGAGACATCACACATCCCTGCCTAACACCTCTCTTAATTGGCTGATACTGTCCCACTTCATTATCAATCCTTATTGCAGCTTGTTGTTTCCAATATATGTTTTTTTATAAGTCTAATGTCTTTCCCATCAATTTGTAGATCTGCAAGCATATCCACCATGCTGACATGTCTAACTCTATCAAAAGCCTTTGTATAGTCAATACCCTTTCCTTCTACAAACCCGCATTGTTCTTCCCCTATTTCAGGTTTTATCTTCTTCCTCACTCTTTGCATGATAATTCTTAGCAAAATCTTTGTGATGTGACATATTATACTAATTGTTCTATGTTGATCACATTCCAAGGTTCCTGATTTCTTTGGGATTGCAATAAATACAGAGTTACATAATTCAGGAGGTATATCTCCAGTATCATATAATGTGTTCAGCAGTCTGGTGACTTGCTCTAGTCTAAATTCTTCTAAAGCTTTAATCATTTCTGTTGTGATGTTATCTGCACCGGGGGCCTTGCCAGCTTTCATATGCTTAAGAACATTTCGAACCTCCATCTCCAAAATTGGCGGTCCTTCATTATTAAATCTAATATCATACTGTTTGTCTCTGTTATCATCAAAAAGGTGTTTCACATAATCTGTCCATACATGTAGAATCTGGTCTTTTTCTATTATGATTTTGCCATCTTCAGTTTTTAGACACCCTGTTGATGTACTTGTTCTTTTATTAGTAAGTTCCTGAATTCTTTTGTGCACTAATTTGGTATTTTGACTGTTGTGTTGGTTTTCAATTTCTAAGCACTTTTCCTCAAGCCATGCTTCTTTTGCCTCCTTACATAATATTCTGACTTGTCTGTGAATTTCTTCATATTTGACAGAATTATTTTTGTTGAGTCTTCTTGTTTCCATGAGGTCTAAAATTTCTTCAGTCATCCATTTCTTACGACCCACCTTCTTTAATTTTGGAATAGTTGTTTCTGCAGCCACATTGATTGAATTCTTCAACGTTTCCCATTGATCATCCACATCCTGGAATAGGATCTCTAGATCAGACAATATTTCAAATCTGTTCTGTACTTCTATGTTGAATTTGTTTTGTATTTCCTTGTCATTACTCAATGCACACAAATCATATTTAGTGTTTCCTGTTATATACTTGACTTTCTTCAACTTTATCCTCAATGTTCCCGTGAGTAATCTGTGGTCACTATAACAATCAGCACTGGGACCATATTTCAAATAGCTTAGGGCCTTATCAAGTCTAAGTCCGGCCCTGCTTCTTCCTTTGTGAAAAGTTCAAAGATGATTTTGGTGTTCGCTGAACTGATTTTTGTGTGTGGATTAGCTTTACCTATTACCAGTGTCCCTTGCCATCAGGAAAACCCACTTTGACTTAAAAGGTACTTGTAATTTATGTCCCCAAGTCAAGGATGAGAAGTCAGCATTTTAGTTCAACTGACCAGTGTAGGGCTTCAACCCACTACCTTGGCATCAGTACACCGGATGTTTAAGAATAGGCTCTTTTATCAGTTCAGCCATGCTGACCTCCAGAGATGATTTAAGTGGAATATTTGTTGTAACTGGACAACATCCAGAAGGTCACGTCAGACCATTTGAAGGCACTTTTAATTTGAAAACCTCAAGCTCTGCTACCAGGAGAGGGAACGACACCTCTGGAATACCTTTTGTAACTAGACAACATCCAGAAGGTCGCATCAGACCATCTGAAGGCACTTTTAATTTGAAGACCTCAAGCTGTACTACCTGAAGAGGGAGCGACATCTCTGGCTGTGTGTAGCTTCTCAAAGGAGCTAGTTTGATGGGATAATGTTGATTTGTAGTTCAATTGTTAATAACATAAGTCACAGCTCTAGTCTCATTACTTTTTAGACAAACTTCATTTACAGACTTATGATCACTGATAATTGTACACATTCAATGATCTAAAGGTAAAGGTAGTATCATAGCAGATCCTGCCATTGGGGTGTGAAGTGTTGGACCTTCACATATTATGCACCACAACATATGAGGTTGGGTGGCTAGTTCCCTTCTTTATCTTTTCTTCCCAGAAAATTGTCTGGTACCCATTTTTATATGGCTGGGTCAACTACAAGCTGGGTCCTGCCTCGACTGAGGCTTGAACCTGAACCATTGTCTTGTCACGCAAGCGTGCTAATCACTATGACAATGTGACATGATTTAATGTTCACAAATTTATTAATTAGTGCAATGCTTTTAAACAATTTCAGAGTAAAATCTAGTCATCTTAAAATGTCACTTGTTTATAAAGAAGTTTAACATGAATTATAACTTTGAAAATGCTTTATTTAGAAAAAGAGAAAAGAAAAATCACAACAACAGAAATGAGGTTCCTGAGAAGAATACTCAACGTATCAAGAAGAGATAAGATCAGAAATGAAGAAATCAGGACTAAAGTGGGGGTTAAAGCAGCACTAGATTTTATTAGAAAGCAGCAAGTCAAATGGTTTGGCCATGCAAGTAGGTTACCAGTCAACAGCATACCACAACAAACAATGATGTACAGACCAGATGGAGACAGAGGAAGAGGCCGACCACGTAAACGTTGGACAGAGGGAATAGCAGAGTCCATGGGAATATCGATATATGAAGCCCATACTCTGGCACTCTCACGAAGTTTATACTTCACCTCGACACCGCAAGGTACAAGAGGAACATGATGAGATGAGATGATGAGATGAAATGCTTTATGGGCTTTGGGATGTCTGCCTTCATTAACAAAATTGAATTTACTACAGCACAACTTATTCATTACTGTGCTAGCCCTAATATTGATGATGTTAACTCTTAGTATGCTGCAGAAAAGTGCTGTCTTTTTACAATTTCATTTTTAGTAGCAAATTTCAAGTCATGATTAGTAACAGTAATTTGAAGCTTATTGCATCAGATCAACTTATAGCTAAAAATTCCACCATATGTCAACATACAGATTACTGGTGGTGACTTGTAGCAATACTGAAATGTGCCATCATTATGTGCCATGCCGGTAAGCATGCACGATCATGTTTTGCCATCTTACACAATCACCAGAGTTGTGGATCAGCTCTGTGTTCTTGTCCCAACCATGCCATGAAGTCAAGCCATCCAGATATTTACTTCTCTGTCCTCCCCTTGTTCTCTTCCTCTCAATCTTGCCAGTTGTCACAAAGTTCTCTAGTTTATTCCTTCTCATAAAGTACCCCAAAAAATTTATCTACGCCTGATTTCTCTAATCAGTTTGCAGCTTTCATTTGCCTCTCATTGGTTTTTCTATCTGTCCATGGTATTCTTTACATTTTCCTCAGAATCCACATTTTACATCCTTACAAAAGTATAGATTCTATGTTGCACTTCAACAAATGGAATACAAGCCACCTTAAATGGGGTTTGGTAAACTTGGGACAATTGTTGTAGCCATTTAATGAGGCACACAAGTTATAAAAGTTAGTTGATTCTGATGTGACAGTTATTATTACACTTCCAACAGAAACAAATATTTATGTATTTCATTGAGCACCTTGACAGTGAAACTTAGATTGTGTCTCCATAACTGACTTGGAAGACTCTCACAGTTTAGTTTTTCACTGAACATTTTGTTTTCAACAGCCTTCTTGTGCCCTCTCTGCTACCAAAACACCCACCACAGTTCCAGCTTGATGCCCACAAAGGTGCTTGCAGAGCAGCTCGTCTGTACTGTCTCTCAGCAATTTCACCAGCCATTTGGAGTCATGTGATATCTCAGCTGATCGTGGCATTTGATCGCTTTTCCTCTTCTAAATGGAAGCTAGGAGAACAAAAGTCAAATGCCAGCGCAAATCTAGACAGAACCAAGTCCTTTAGGATGGGATGTGCAGCTAGGTAGGCAGTATTATATTTGTATAATAATGAAGTCTAAAATAATATTTATCCTTGGAAAAATTAATTCTGGCTAATTCAACCACAATGAAATAGACTATATTTTGGTGATATTTATTTTACTGTGACTGAATAGTTCATAATTCTCCTTTCATATAAAATGAAAAAGTTACTGAGCTTCTGCAGTCAAGTTATCAATCAAGGATATGTTAATACAGCATATAGTATTTACTGTTCAGTGTACAGTGTATCCTAATATTATGTAAAGTCAGTAAATGACATTTGTTCCATGCCTTGAAGCATAAGATTATATGGTGCTAACCCCATGTTTTTATAGACCAATTGGCACGCAGTGGTGAAGTGGTCAGTGTCACGCCATCTCGCTTTATTTCCCAGAACATGTCCTGATACCCATTTTTGACTTTTTCAACCTAAGAGCCCAGGTCAATTAAAATAATATCAAAGGGGATTTGAACATATGATCACCAGGATGACAGGCAAATGTACTAGCAACTACACTCTCACTTAATAGTAACACCACTCTCTACAATCTCCATCCTAATAGTAATAATGTTAGCATAGGGACACCAACTTACAAAGTTGTTAGAGAAATTACTATTGCATATGAAAGGTTCAAAGTGAATGTTAACTAATTTGGATAATAGTTTTAAGATAGATATTTTAAATTTTAATTATAAAATTTTGCTTAAGTTTTTTGTTGTTGTATATTGGTGTATTGAGTTTTCTTTTATTGTTGGTTACTTTTATATATCATATAGCACATTCTTTTTACGCCAGTATACCATTTTGTTTAAAAAGTATTTTCTCTAGATATTTTAATTCACTAAAGCTTTTGAGCATAGCTTGACCTTTGCCCATTGCAGCTTAAGAGGTCTGAATATCTATAACAAGAATATCCAGTACTGGAGGACAGGCATCATGATACATTATGACCAAGGACATGTGGTTGTGGAACAGGTGGCTTGCATATATAGGTTGGCTAATAGTTTCTATTTTAAAATGTCATTTCTATGTGTACGCTTGAAACCAGTTGCATCCTAGTTTGACATGTCTTGAATAAGTAAAAAGTAAAGTACGACCATTTTTACGTTCTTTGAGGTGTATTGACCATATGGTGCTAGCTTCATAGTTTTATAGATCAATCAGACCTCCAAGAAAGATGTGGTCATTAACTGGCTAGCTGTCATCACTTTCCATGGCATTTCCTGATACCTATTTTTAGACTGGGTCTATCTGGGAGCCCAGGTCAATTAAAACATCGACCTTGATGCAAATTTGAGCCCATTACCTGGCTGGCAAGCATAAATGCTAACCTTTAGATTATGGAAATTCTACAGTAGATTAGAGATTTATGGCTTGCTTATCAAAACAGTGAATTGGTTTCAATACCCAACATTGGCAGGATTTATTTCTCTGACCAATAAAGCTTTAGGTCCTAATGAGCCTTATACAAATGGGTGCCAGATAATTTTTATAAATTTCTGGGAGGAAAAGCAGCAAGGAATGAAATTTGCGGTCTCATCTCATTATGCTGTGGTCTAGAATATGTGAAGATCTAGCACTTCACACTCTGTTGTCTGGTATGAGAATACCTTAACCATCACATTGCACTGTGTGCCTGTGTGTTGCTGGTGCACGTAGAGAAGCAAAGAATAGTAACACTACCCTACCATGCATGTCATAAGAGGTTACCAAGGGCAGTTGGTGTGAGACTGGCTACCTCATACTGTAGTAAATTTACCTGCAAAGTACAACCAATTATGAACAAATCCACAAATGACTTGGTGTGAGTTGTTGAAGGCCCATGCTCCACTGGGAGATGAAAGGCAGAAAAATAATGAGCGCCTAGCAGTAGCATTCACATATTCTTTCATTCATGTAGCAGTTTTCACATTTATTTGTCAAATTTTAACACATGACCTCTTCTATTATTAAATAACAGCCACATCTATGCCATTGTACAGCCGACATACTAACCACATTACTCCACATGTACAGTTCTTCCTCTTCTTCTTCAGCGTTCCGAGCCATTGAGGTTCTTTGCTGCAGATACAATCCGTCTCCATTCATCTCTCTGGTTGACCTTCTCTTGCCAGTCGTTGATTCCAAGTGCTTGTAGGTCTGTATATATATTATCTCTCCACCGTCTTCTTGCTCTACCTCGGGGTCTACAGTCATTTATTTCCTGAGTGTAAGCGAGTTTTGTTTCCCTATTATCTTCCATTTTTTCTATATGCCCCAGCCATTGTAGTCTATTAGTCTTCATGATACCAGTGATTAGCGGGGACTTAAACAGATCATAAATGTCTTTGTTACTTCTTCTTTTCCACTCTCAACTTTGTGTATCCCTAATGGGTCCAAAGATGCGTCTTAAAATTTTGTTCTCAAAGGTTTGTAACAAGGCTTCGTCTCCTTTCATTGTACTCCAGGTTTCAGAGCCATACAGCACAACTGGTCTGATCAGTGTTTTGTATATTGTGATTTTGGTGTTACGAGATAGTGCATTTGATTTTAGTAGATGCTGTAGTGCATAGTATATCTTATTTCCAGAATTGATTATAGTTTGTACTTCTTCCCTTATGATGTTGGAGCAGTTGAAGATTGTACCCAGGTATTCGTATGTTTCCGTCCTTTTAATGGTCATATGGCCAGAGTTTTTAGCCATTCCTTCTCTTGAAATTACCATATATTCTGTCTTATCTTGGTTGATAACCAGTCCCATCTGTTGGGCTTTTTCCTTTAAGTGAGTCAATATTTGCAATGTCTTTTGTTCATTTTCCCCTACAGTTCAGTTGCAGAAATTATTTGCCTAACACCAAATCTGTAATATGTCTTTTGACATCTTAATGTCCATAGTTGTTTGTTACTTTTTAAATATTTTACTCTTCCAGTTTTCATTGTCTGTGAGTAAAGGTTGATTTCTAAGAAAGTTCTTCAGCTTTGCTATTTTTGTGCACCATTGAAGGACTAGGAAAATAGATGTACATACGCTAAGCAGGGATTGTACAGGACATCATCTTTACATATGTAAAAGAATTAAGCAGTTCAGTATTTGAAACTTATTTTTATTTTACTAGCCACGACACAGCTATCCATTTTTAGTTTTTTGAAGGATAGACTGACAGCCAGACAGTAGAAATTTCCAAAACTACTTATATTTGTTCTATAGAGATTGTAATCTTTTTTCAAAGTGATGATGTGAAACCAGATCCTGGAATATTAGTGACTGTGCAGACTACAGGCAGTCTAAGTAATGGCAGTGACATGGAGCAGTTTAATGACAACACAAAGAAACTTTCTGTAATGGGAATCGTCAGGGATGAGCTAGAGGAAATCTTGGAACACTTCAATCCAAGTAATCTTCACTATGTTGATTTTTATGTTGTGTAGTTTCTAACATTATATTAATAATATATTCTATTCAATTATTATTTTATTTAATTTGAAAATACTCTCAGCTGCAGATTAGAGATCACTTGTTATAATATTGTAAAGTATCTCACAGTAAGGCCTGTGATTGTTTATACTATCATAAATTGTGAAGCTTCATGACAGACATGGGATTTCCAGGACATTTGGTCTACTTAACCAACATATTTGATCACAAACAACAAGCAACTGTCATAGTTTCAGTATTTTTCTTCTTCTTGAATTTTTCCATTACATTTAAGTTTTAAGCCTTGATTTTATTTTTTTTTAATATTGTAATTGTGAAATAGTCCATAGTTCACATCTATATTTTGCTACAGCAACTATATACATTCTCAACATTTAAACACAATCACAAAAAAATATATGGAACATGGCAGCAGGCCTTCATTATCAGACAAAATCAAAACTAGCTGTCAAAGATTTAAATGAGACTAAAATAGCTATACTTTGGCATACAATTATTATGATGACATATGCAATAACAGTGAAACAATGTGAAGCAGGAACATACTAGGGGTCTGTGATCTGGTAGGGCAATCACATTTTGTAGGCCTGAATGTACAGAGGAATAAGTCGCCAGTCTTTTCCTATGTTGGTGGGTGGCCAATGCAGGAGCCAAACCCTCATCTAACTGCGCATCATTACATATCAGAGTAGCTCCTTATCAACTATGCTATGTCCAAAAAACAAGGACAGTGAAGTGAAATGTAAGGTACTTGATTAGCATATCAAAATCAATGCCCACATAACATTGTTATACCTTTATGTAGATATTTCAGCTTAATTTCTGATATTGTCATTGTTTTTGTTTGTTTGCTAATGAAGGCCTGTTGTCGCATTGTCCACCATTGTTTGTGATTGTTTTCTTGTGAAGCTGACCTTCTAAGCATTGTTATTCCTACTATGTCTTGATTTTCAATCAAGAAAACTGCTCATAAAATATTTTTCAATCTCGCTCAGAGTTCAAACACCCAAGTGAAATACACATGTTGCAGATTTATGCTTTATGCCCACTGTGCTACAACATCAGGCCAACATCAGGATCTGTCCACCTGGATCAGATTCACTTCACTGTTCGAGACTGTGCACAGGTAAAGTTTAGAAATGCAACTGACATCTGATTTCTTAATTTTCTGCTAGAGAATCAGAATAGAACAACTAAAATGATGTGACAGAAACACCAATGTGGAGTTTAAGGAGACAACCGGATAGATTCCAACTAGAGAATCAGAATAGAACAACTAAAATGATGTGACAGAAACACCAATGTGGAGTTTAAGGAGACAACCAGATAGATTCCCGTGAACTAAGAAGTGAGGGAAAGGCACTGGCGCTGGCTATGACACACACTGAGAATACTTGTTAATAGTGTAACAAGAAATTCCTTCCTCTAGAACCCACAAGGCAACAGAAATTGAGAGAGACCTATAAACACACTTGCTTGCCTGCCAACCTGGTTGTCATGGATGCTAGTTCACATTGAGGCAGATTTTTAAAAATTGACCTGATTTCCCAGGAACCAGGTACCAGGAAATACCTTGGGAAGTAAAGGTGGCCGGCATGACATTAATCACATCACCACTCGATTGCCGATTGGTCTATAAAAGTGTGGAGCTAGCACCATATGCCAGATATGCTTCACAGCATGTAAAAAGGCTCCTTTACTTAGCCCCCCCCCCCCCCCCCCCCCCCCCCCCCCCCCGCGCATATGCTATTTACAGGGTCAACACCAGCATTTACAGCTGTTGTTGATTTCTTGGCAAGATTATGCTCAGTAGTTTGCTCTTGCTTTCTGAGCAACCGGCTCACATACCCCGTAAGTAACGAGCACAACGCGATCCTCTACCGAATCTTGCACATCTGCGTTACCCTACGTGGATATTCGGGATTATGGAGAAAGATGTTAACCCCTTAGCCAGGGAGACGGGCTTTACTTAGCTACTTACTATAAAAACATGGAGAATAGAATTAAAGACATAAATTAATAATATCCGGAGGACATACAGGAGGGTGCAAGTGATAGTATAGTAAAGGAGGACTTGGGTGTGAGTTGGTTGGTATCTCCACTGGGAGATAACAGACAGAAGATGAAGTAGAAGACAAATTGTTGTGAAAAGTGTCAACATTTTAGATTTAAACAATTACTATTCTTGTCTCTGTCACTGTTGTATCTTGTTACTCATTTTATGGTAATAATTGATTTTTAAATGTTGTATTTTACTGTATTCTTGCACATATCAAATGTATCCTTTGCGCTGCACTATCATATGCTGGTACACACATTTTAGCCTTTAGGGCACATGTTGTTGGCTTAGAATACAAGGTGTATTTATACAATTTATTTAAAGGGATTTCTTATCTTACACACCAAGACATGCTCACTCTGGAGTAAGATTGTGGTCATGATTTGCAATAGTAATTTGAAGCTCATTGCTTCAGATTGACCTGAAACCTAACTAAAAATTCCACCACATGTCAACACACAGATTACCAGAAATGACTTTAAGAAATACTGTAGCGGAATACTAGCCATTCAGTTCGCTTAATCTAGACTTATCATGTCTCAACTACTGGAACCACTCTGAGTGGAGTTTGAAAAACACAAACTGTAAGTAGCTTTACATAATGACAATTATAATTGTTGTTTTGTAAAGCTGTTTTACACTTTGTATTTTCTATTCTTCAATTTTCCACAACTTTACTGCAATTTAACCTATTTATTTTATCAGTTAAGTTTGGTAAACTTGAAGTGATTTTTGAAGTTTTTTCAAATGGTGTTGTAGGATTTATTTTAAGGTGGCAGTTTAAGCATTTTATATTAATATAATTTCTATATTCTATATTGTCAAATATTGTTTTTTTCTTGCATTTGGAAAGCTAATATTTAGGACCAAGATTTCCAAGCATTCATAATGAGGCCAGTAATATTTTAGAAACCATTTTCTTTCATTTTGTCCTGATTATATTTGTTTCAGTATCTTCCTTTACACCTGTGTGTAAAATCAGTCTCTTCTTCTTCTGCCTTTTATTCCCCCATCGGAGCATAGACCTCTAACCACTTCATGCCAAGTGTCCTGTGCTTTGCTGTCTCCTGCAGCTTTCTCCATGTCCTCCTGTCACCAACTGGCTGGGGTTAGATCCCAGATGGGCAACCACTCAGCCAAAATCATTTTCTTCTACTGGTGTTTAGTTCTGGATGCAGTTTAAGATCCCCTAACTCTGTCAGAAGGGACTAATTAACACCCCAGACCCCAGAGAGAAAACGTGGAACAAATGTCTGTTATGCTGATTTAAGACACTGTCCCTGATACTCAAGAAAACAGCCAAGAAGTGGCTCGTTGAAGATAGAATATATCTATATAGTTTTGGCTGTACTTGGTATCACCAGAAGTGAGAAAGGAGGAGTTAAGACATGCAACGTAATCTGGTTACTTATGACTGCATAGGCAAGATACCTCCCGGACATAGATTCCCACTTCTGGACAATATGTGCGAACCCCCACTAAATGATACAATAATGTGTGTACTTGATTACGCTACACAAACAATTATAAACATTTAGAATTATACAGACAACTGAGTTTAAAATACAACAACTGTGTTTATTATTGCTATTGATGATCATATGATGATGATGATGATGATTATGGTATGGTATACGTAACTTAAGAGGTCACATAGGTCATGCTTCCCCCAGTGAGACGCAGTTCACTGTCAGATTGAAGGAGTCCAAATTGGTCCCTCACAAGGCTAAGTCACTTCCGGATATGGGTTGTTGACTGTCCATTGCTCCTAAGAGATCTGGAATGAAACGAACGGAGATGGGTAGTATCTACGTCTACACATCTCAAACACATATGTCTATACATTCATATAAACATACATACAAGTTATAATATATGATGGTATGATGATAGATGATGGCATGTTACATAAACATATATCAGTTCTAAATAAATAAATATATATGTATATATTAATAAAACTATTTAGAACATCTATAGCTCAAAACATACATATTCATATACATTTGTGTAATGGAGTGTTTCCCATATAAGCTCACCTCACTTACTCTTTCCCTTTCTGATTCATTCATACTGTCTTGTCGGAAGGGCTGGTCGCACAGTCCTGTCGAACATTAAATGCCTTCCCTGAATCTGTCTGGGATATTGAATGTCCTAAGTCATGTCTGTCCTCATGCAGACATCATGCAGACAAGGTGAACTGGTGCCATTCCTCAAACCAAGTGGTTTCACCATAATCTTGGGTGGGCACTCAAAGTGTTGGTCCAAATAATCAATGTTAATTGGACGCTATCAAGAGACTGGTAGCTCTCAGGAATTTCTCCTAAGTAGTCAGTTTCCCCAATGTTTAACATCATACAGGATGAATCTAAATGTATCTCCTGTACATGCATAAGCCACACGCTCATGTAGCTTGGATAATGGATTTCTCCAAATTATCACATACAACAAATCAGACAACCAAGTGGTGAATGAAAGAAGAAAATAAAGTTCACAGTGTAATAGTAAATCTAGAAACTGGAACATTAAGTACAAAGAAAATCCACAAGTGTAAAGTTTTGGAGAATATGCAGAACAAGAAACTACACAAGCCTTCAGACTAGCAGACAAACTAATCAGAGTAATGGTATTACCTGGGTTATAGCTAGGAAATCCTGTCATACGACATTGTATCGAAGTAACAAAACGAGAGGGTAATCTCTCACCAGAAATTAAAATTCCGGCTTCCCTGGTACACTATTGTGAATGCGTCTGAAGTCTTGCTGGCCACTGCTCGTAGTTTTATTCTATTCAATTCCTGGCTAGTTTCCAGGTTGGCTAATTAATATTCCCCTTTTCATTAACTCCGCCTATTTTTCCATGTAAGATGATTTACCTAGATGGATTAAGTGCCAAATTCTTTTCACCCCTCCTCCTTTCCTGTGAAGGGTAGTTTCCTCTGTCAATCAAATTGACCGATGCCCCCCACGCCTGAAACAATGAAACCTGCTTTGGCGGCAATGCAGTTGCGTCATTACATTCCAATAGGCTGGTAACACCAGCCTTCCCGGTTGCTGGCAGGAATGTGTCAGCCATGTGTTTCTACTTTGCCCCGTAGTATTGCGGAGAGGTGTTAAGCATCTGGTCCTAATTGCTCCTTGGTGGTGGCAATTACAGACGTCCCGGCTCCACAAAGTCTGGACTTTTAGATAGGTGTTAGGCCTGCATTAAATTGCCGTCTTTGGATCACACGGGGTTTTCCCCTGAGTAGCATGTCCATGTATCAATTCATCTCCAGCCCAGATTTCACACTTTTCGGTCTTTCTCTCCCCTGGTACTGAAAACAATGAGTTGTCAACCTTTGATAGCCCCCCCCCCCCCCCCCCCCCCCCCCCCCCCCCGCCGACTGGTGCCGTGATGTCTGAGTTTTACGTTTGATCTGGACATCAAAGCTTCCTCAGACCTAGCATTACAGAAATGATGGGGCGTGCGAGGTCAAAATGTAATTTTCTCTTGTTTGCAATCTCTGTTAGTTTTTCCTTATTCCTTGGTTGGGGACTAGATTATTTTCTGGTGGATAATTATTCTTTTACATAGAGAATTATAGAATAATTCTTGTGGGCTCTTTAATTCCTTTCAAACTTGTGTCATTCGGATGCTGCCGGGGCTGTCCCGCCACACCTCCCCATATTATACTCTTGTCTGTCTCTTATTCACTTCCCCATGAGTTATTTTGTCTCCCTCTATTTCATTCGTTTTTATGTTTTCAAGAGAAAGTACTTCTTCTTATATTAGTATTATTATTAGATTTATCTAACTGTGTATGTCAGTATGTTTTCCTTCCCTCTTGATTCGTTGGAATCTGTTTAGCTCTCTTCCTGAGCTCTGCATTAGTAATTTTGTCATACTATTTTAGCTTTATTTTGCACAAACACCTGTTTAAAAAGCGTTTGTAGTTTATTAGTGATTGTTTTAATCAATCTCCATGTTTCTGATATGTACAGAATACTGATTTAACATTAGAGTTTTGTACAAGGTTTAATATCTTTTGAAATCAAAGAATAAATTGTCCAGAGACAGTTTCCTACCACGAGTCTGAGATGTGATAACGTCATCATATTTTATAGGCTGAGAGCAAGGAGGAATAGGTGGTCAATCTTTCACTCACTTTGGCTAGCGATGAGCCTTGGCATTGAACCTGTGTCTAACCAACCTCAAGACATAACTGGTGCAGTTTGCTATCAACTTTGCTAGCTCGCTCACCACAATATCTTTTGACTTCCACAAATATCCTAGTGTTATGAAAGTACTATATTTGTTATTATGGTTATAATTTTTTAGCTTATTCCTTTACAACTGTGCCATATCTATATAGTTTTCAAAAATAAAGATATAACTACCCGTGAAACTGTAACAGTATATGAAAAGTCCCAAAAGAATAAACTGCACTGAACATGGGAAAACCCTTATGTGCTGTAAAGTTAAGTTAATTCCTTCAGTGCCAGAAGGTTTTCTCAGCAGGGAAAAATTACTATTATGAAAGATCAAGAGTGCATTACTTTCAAAGAGATTACATTCATAGTGAAAGTGATCAGTGGGTAAGCCATATTTCTTTAGTATGCCCAGACCAAATTGAAATAGAGAACACATTACCTGATGTCTAGGTTTCATGGGAAGGAGCCAATCACAACATCACACATTGCTTGAGTTGAAAAGACTATACATGTATTTTATTTTTTAAAGAGGTTTCCTGGTTTTGACTTGTATTTATACTATTATTTATGCCGTGCTAACATTGTTGTAATGGATAAACTTTAAATAGTTTGCTTAAAGTTATGTGCTTTCCTCTCAGACTCTTCTTTCGAAGGACACAATGGTGTGCTCAAAAGGTCCCATCCTGTTAGCTCACCTTGTGCCAGAGTTTTTGTTCCTGGAACTGCCCCCGGAGCTACATATCTCTGCCAAAGATATTGAGTTATCAGATACCAAACTGGGCCATGGAATGGCAGGAGCAGTCACTCAAGTGAGTTCAGTCAGCTTAGTGTTGTTGTAATGAATATTTTCTTTTGTTTTTTTTCACTCGCTCGTTTTGAGCTCAACCATAGTCCACACATGCTACTTCTAGTAGAAAATAACTTAATTTTGCACATGGATCAGCTTTCCCTATTACCAGTTTCCCTCGCCATCGGGCGAACCCACTCTGACTTCAGAGGTACTTTTAATTTATGTCCCCAAATCAAGGATGAGAAGTCTACATTTTAGTCCAACTGACCAGTGTAGGGGTTGAACCCCTTACCAACCCCGGGAAGGTTAACCCGGTCAACAAATGCCCGCAGAAGTCGGATGTGTCGGCCTAACGGCGCAAGAACGCAGCTCTGCTGTAAACAGGCACAACGCAATCACGTCCAGAAAGATAAAAACTCCGGATGAACGCAGAAGAAGAAGAAGAAGAACCCCTTACCATAACATCATCACACCGAATGTTTAAAAATAATCAATTTGGCCACACTGACCTCCTAATGAATATGATCGTTGTTTCTGTTATCTCAAACCTTTTCTGCTGCATAGAAGTGAACCTTGGAATGTGATCAAACAAACTTTGTATCTGTTATATCGACGAACAAACGAACAATCTTTATTTTCAAAGGGTTAAGAATAACAAACCTTTTCTGCTGCATGCAAGTGAACCTTGGAATGTGATCAAACAAACTATAAAAAGCTCAGAAGCAATGGAGATGTGGTTTCTCAGGCAATGTTACAATTACCTTAAATGGTCAGAATAAATAATAACAAGTGCCTGGAAGAGGCAATGAAAGTAGAAAAGTAGAACATTATATACAACTATAACAAAAATACGTTGGTGTTTTTTCATCATATAATGAGAAGAAGGGCACCGGTGAACATTGTGGTGACTAGAAAGATAGCAGTAGAAGATGTAGAGGCAGTCGAAGAGAAATTATGCTTGAGGGTCTATTACAATGGCATGGAGTAATGTCATCGATAGAAAGAAACCATGCAGAACTGAAATCTGTGAAGAGACATGAATGCCTACACCACTTGGCGAGGCACGTGGTGATGATAAACTAAACTAGAAAACTAAACATCTGAAATAGTGAAATGTAGAGATTGAACTAATTATTTATTGCAAATTGTAAAGGCCAAAGAAGTATAGTTTAACTTGTTGTGTCCCAAATAATATTTCTTTTCAAATAATAAAACCTTGTGCCCAAAAAGTTAAAGTTTGGGGCTGATAAAGTTAAAGTAACCATGAGGACTTAGAAAATTAAAGTCAACACTGGGACAAAGGAAATTAATTAAACAACTGGGATGTAGAAAAAACAAGTAACAACTATGATATAGGTAATTAAAGTATCAACTAGGATGTAGAAAAATTAAGTAACCAGATCAAAGGACATAGAAATAATTGGCTTGTATGATGCAGAAAGGATAACTAAAAAAGTATTTTAGTCATGTAAAGAGTAACAAAACAACACATGGTGACTTGGAAATTGATTGGTGTAAATATTCATTTATTATGAAATATAAATATAAGATCAGGTAAGAAAAATTAGACCCTTTCAATTGACATGCAGGTTGCGAAATGGTCCATGATTCACAACCATATGTTGCCACAGGATTGATGCATGTATTAATATTGTTTGCTTTTATTTGTTTGCTGGTCTTTAAAAGATGAAGAATTTGAAAATGTCACAAACTTTGAATATCTGGGCTCCATAATCAACAACAATGAGGACTGTTCAAAAGAAGACATATGTAGACTGGCCATAGCAATGCAGGGATTCAGCAATATTAAGAATATATGACACAACACCAGCAAACATCCTAAAGTCAAATCTTTGAAAAAATGCATCTTTCCTGTAGCAATATATGGATGTGTCATGGACCATTTCACAATCACTAAATAAGAAAATTGGGGCTTTTGATCTGAAATTTTACAGAAAAATTCTTAGAATATCATGGACCAAGAAGGAAACAATACTGAAACTCCACAAGACTGGAACAACAAAGAAAACTGGCTCATAAGCATAATTATCTCTCGGAAACTAAAATACTTTGGTCATATTAAAGGTTTCAGTAACTCGAAAAGAGGAGTGATGGAAGGTGTCGTTCCTAGAAGAAGAGACCAGTATGAAGATAGGCACAGGACATTGCAGACATCTTGGGCATGAGTGTGCAAGAGGCAGGAGAGTGTGCAAGCAGCAGGAGAGTGTGAGAGAGGCAAGAAAGTGTACACGAGGTGGGGAGTGTGCAAGAGGCAGGAAAGTGTGCAGGAGTCGGGAAAGTATGCAAGAGGAAGGAGAGTTTGCAAGAGGTGGGATAGTGTGCAAGAGGTGGGATATTGTGCAAGAGGCGGGAGAAATAGCAGAGGCTTTTTGGTGGACCATGATGAAAGCACTGTTCTGTATAGGACCATCTACATGACGATGTTGTTGTGCCATAGGTTCTTAATTCTATTTAAGCTCTGTGTTTTCATGGCTGGTCTCCTTCTGATTTCTTTCGAACTGTCCCAATTGTTGTTAATTGTGAAGCTAATGTATTCAAATCTTGCGGCATTTTCAGTTTATTTATTGTGATTGTAATGTTTTGGTTGATATGTAGTTTTGTCTGTGGACATTATATCATGCTCTTCCCAAAGTGGTATATTGTCTGAAAGTTATATCAGAAATACTCATACATCATGCAGGTAATAAAGATCTAACTGGACCCTTTGTCATTTTGTTTAAAGCTCAGACAAAATGCATGCAGAACAGTTTTTGTCCAACCATCATGATGGAATGTGACTTTAATAAAGGCATTGACAGCAAAGGAGCAAGTGATTAAGGAGTGGCTGGAATTGTGAAACCCACAACAAAATGATGATAAGTTGGAACCAGTAACATGTTTAAGGGTCGGAACACTGATTTTTTTATTCTGGAGACACAAGCACTCAACCCTGGTAGGGCAATGGTTTGTATCAGTCAGGGGTAAAATGCAAAATTAGGTCTACACATTGGATGACTTGAATTTTTAAAAATGTTATATATTTTAAATAATGTTTACATAATTATTGGTACATGCATACTGTTATACAATGAGTTTTTTAAAATATCTCCATCTCGCGCAGGGGACGTACAAAGGCACAGATGTTGCGGTGAAGATCTTTCATGATTCTACAAAGTCTAACTGCAATAGTGAGGATGACAACCTTTATCCAAATATTGCCCGCTTGGATATGCCAGACACTCGTACAGTCCTTAGCAGAAAAGAACAAGATGACATGGAAACAGAGCAAATAAAGGTTAGATATAAAGTTAAGACTTCCAGGTTGGATATTCTTATTTTTTGACATACACATATCATATTCATGGAGGAAGAATGCATGAACATGAAATTTGACTGGTAGACTTGACAAATAAGTTATATAAACAAATATGAAAATGGGCATTTTGACCCATCTTTATAAACAAACAGAATTTGGCAATCAAAACTACTGAGCTGGAAAATAGATGTAGTCTTAAGTTCACAGACAGTTATCTGAACATCACAATGAAACAAAATAAACAGAAAACATACAAATGGAAGTCCAGGAAATGAAAAAAATAGGAAACAAAACTAAAAATAATAAAGTGAACATAGGCGGGAAATCTTATTATATACATATAATATAAAACTATATTTGGCTCTGATATCTGCACATTTGAGTTCTATATGGTTAGTGCACTGTGTTCAGAGTACCTTTGTGTTATCTACAGAAGGAGACTGAAACAATTATATAAAGTTACCTGAGTCTAATTAAAAACTGTTTTTTTCAAATCAGACACATATCAACCTAATTCTATCCCAGATTATTTTTTTGTAACTCAAACTAATGACAGATGCTGTTTTTATATTACTGAAATTTGACAAATCATAGCAAAGATATATATGTAGAGGAAGTTACACCATCCATGTGTTACCAGAGCCTGGGAAGCAAAGAATAGTAGTAACATTGTAACTTACCATGAATGTCATAAGAGATGACAAAGGAGGGTTGGAGTGTGACTGACAACTTCAACCCATATAAAACTTTAGCGACAAAATACCTTTCATCATGAACAGGTCTACAAAGGTCTTGGCATGACTTGCTTGAGGGCCTATGCTCTTTTGGAAGAAGAAAGGCAAAACAAGAAGGAAGATACACATATATTGTACATAATTATTTTTAAATAACACATTAAGTGGTAGTAATAATTTGATTGTTTTTTTCTGTAAACAATATTTATATTTATGTAAATTTCTATATATTTTCAGATTAGTAATGCCTTTTCCCAAGTTCGAAGAGAAGTTGGGATTTTGAGTAAATTGAGGCATGAGTTCATTGTGACATTTATTGGGATTTGTGTTAGACCACAACTGCTGCTGGTTATGGAGTTAGCTCCTCTTGGAAGCCTCAGAAGTGAACTGGAAAAGAGAATCAGAAATATTCAGAATGAAAGAAGTAACCCTGATGTTGTCATATCACAAATGATATTTAGCAAGGATTTGACTCACAAAATAATTCTTCAGGTAGGTATCATCAGATTAGATTTTTGTTTTATTTATTGCTTATTACAAATTCCTATTCTACATGTTGCTTATTACAGATTCCCATTCTACAGGTTGTCTCCTACAAATTCCTCTTTCTGTGACGAAACTTCTGCAGCACCAGAATGTTTCTCTCATTCCACAATAAAATAAGGAAAACTAAAAAAGGAATGAAAATATAGACAAAATAAAATGTCACCACACGGCTTAGCATTTACAATTTTATTATGCAAAATTGCGTGCTAACGCACAAAGCCAGTCTGGTTTCTATGGAAGGTTGGAAAATTGCATTTTACCGCAGAGAAAAAGGGAACGGCGAGGTGTGATATCCCTGCCAGCTAAAATGTCAAAACCACAGGTTCACACCTAAAGTCCAGACATAGCATAGATGGGCAGCCAGGAAAACGTGTGAATTTGCCGCAACTGGCGGTTGTAGGGGCCTCATGGCTGACGCCTATGTGCAACATTGAGATAAAGAAATGCTGACAGAGAAGACAAGTGTAGAGAGATGATTAGAATGTATGACGTAACATCAAAAGCATCTCTGAGCGGCGAAACAAAAGCATGGTTCAGATGCATGTATGCCAATCAAATGGATTAACAGGTGAAGTCACAGTCCATTGTGAAAGTATGGGAGAAGTTAAAGAAGATGGGACATATTGCATCCAGGTTATTCTCCAAAGTGTAGAAAAGGAGGAGTTAAAAGAAGACTGGACATATGTAATTATCCTAAGTGAAAAGGGGAGGAGCGCAGACTGAAATCATGTCAAAGTCAAAAACAGTATTTAAAACTACAGGCAATGCCAACAAAGATGGAGACGCAAAGGCACGTATAGCATACCCGGGAAGCCAGTTTGGTGAGATATTATCATCTCGTTCTTCAGTAAGCAATATTGCAAAGGATTTTTTTAGCTATAAACTCAGCTCTCAAAGGAGCCATGGATAGACAGCAATCCACTCACATAATTGAGCAGCTGATCCTCGTGGAAGGACCCGTTGGGAATCCTCTCCAAGCTGAAAGTGCAACGCGTCTCACCGTGGAGCCTGATGGCATATAAGTCTTCGGCTTTGGATCATACAAGTTTTATGACTGGTATTTGTTTCATGATATACTTGCCATTTGCTCATACAGTGTCCCCTCAATGTATAGCATACCACCAGCTTATCACAACTTGAATCATCATCATCATTATAGTAACATCAAAAATAAATAAACGCAGCAGTAGTTTGTTAAAATCCATAGTTCTTCCATATTTCTAACTGCATGTAAATTTTTGTGTAGCGTAAGTGAGCACACACATTATTCAAAAACAGTGAGGGTTCAATATATCTTTCCAGCAAGGGATACGTCAGCGAGGTACCTTGCCTATGCACCTAATTCCTCTTTCTCACTCCTGGGGGTACCAAGAGCAGCTACATCTATCTCATTGTGCCAGTGGCTTCAGGTGTAGGAGTGCAATTGGGAGGGTACAGGCCTTATCCTAGTGCAGGGAAATGAAACCTAGAGATTAAATGTCATGGCAGGGCAGGGCAGACCAGACCCTAAGCCTTGGTTGGCTGCTGGCCTAGGATCAAAGCTCGACATGCAGACAGTCTTACTTTGCTAAATTGGCAGCTTCTACAGCTTGCCTTGTTCCAGATGTATTGGTGTTACCTTTCCTCTGGAGTAAACTTGGCAGGCAGAGCGAGGGATCATGCTGCATGGGCAACACATGGTCTCTACAAATCAACCCAGGCTTTGTGCTATGAAGAGGTATAACGTTCGCTACACCATGGATTAATTATAGTTATGCCTTGTTTGAAGCACAATGTAACAAACTATCGTCTGTCTAGACGGCAAGGTGCTAGTGATTACAGGTTCCTATTCTACATGTGCCGGCCTCCCTGGCATAGGGGTTAGCGACTTTTTCTGTAATCCTGTTTACTCTCGTGAGTAATGTGACGACGGCAAGAATCGGTAGCGATTCTAACTGCGTCAGTAACTTACGGGTTATGTGAGCCGGTCGCTCAGAAAGCAGTGGAAAACTACTGAGTGTAATCTTGCCAAGAAATCAGCAATCAACTGAAAGATGCTGATGTTGACAGCGATGTCCTGTAAAGGATATGCAAACATCTTATTCTACATGTTGTATATTACACATTCCTATTCTACATGATGTCTATTACAAATTCCTATTTTACATGATGTCTATTACAAATTCCTATTTTACATGTTGTATATTCCAAATTCCTATTTTACATGATGTCTATTACAAATTCCTATTTTACATGATGTCTATTACAAATTCCTATTTTACATGATGTCTATTACAAATTCCTATTTTACATGTTGTATATTCCAAATTCCTATTTTACATGATGTCTATTACAAATTCCTATTTTACATGATGTCTATTACAAATTCCTATTTTACATGTTGTATATTACAAATTCCTATTCTACATGATGTCTAATACAAATTCCTATTTTACAAGATGCCTATTACAAATTCTTAATCTTCATGTTGCCAGTTACAGATTTGTATTCTATAAATTGTATTTTACAAATTCCTTCCTATATATTACCTCTGAAGACTTAATATAATACCTGTAAACTGCTGTTTTTTAAAGTATAAATGCCACTTTGTTTTGATCTCACAAAAATACCAGATGCATACAATGTAGAAGTGAAGAATCGATTTGGGGTCTTGATGTCTATTAAGGAGGAAATGACAACTGACGAACTGGCAGTACAAGCTAGAGATATCTTGATAACAGCAGCCAAAGGTTTAATTCCGACCAAGACTAAGCAACATAAGCCATGGATTACATCAGACACGTTAGAATTAATAAAACAATGAAGGGAACTGAAAGAGAAAGGAGGAGAAATAAGAAAGGACAAAAACCAATATATACAAGATTGTTTTATTAAAGTAGAACAATATATAAAAATGGAAGAGATTATGAAATGTTCAAAGAAATGAAGTTATTGATAAGAAATGTTCAACCTCAATTAAATGTTATCTGTGACAAGTTGGGAAATACTTTAACAGAATTTAGACAAATTCTAGAAAGATGGCATTAATACTGCTGTGGAATGTATGATATGAATGACAGTGAGGATATGAGTGAGATACATGAACCAGTGACAGCAGAGACGGAATCTGAACACTCGTTAGATGAAATTGCATCATTCTCATTATATGACCAGAGAACATTGCTTGTCTCTTTCTTACAGTTGTATATAATGTTCAGCTTTCATTTGTATATAATGTTCAACTTTCATTAGCTAGCCATCATTAGCTGGGTAATAGTTTTAAGTTACTATGACATTCCAAGGAATCTGCCACATTCATCTCAGAAACCATAAATTTATTGCCTTCAAGCGCTTCTTAATGTATTCATTCATATTTCAAGATTTATTGCCACACAGTAGAGAACAGGTTCTAACTAACATTTCAGTAGTCTCTTTCTGACATTTAATGATAGTGAATTATTACATAAGATACTTCTCATCTTGTGAAATGCTGCTTTAATTAAACATTAGTTCATCATTCAGTCTCACTGGAAACAAGATATACTACCACTAGTAAAGAGATTATGCATACAAGTGTTTTGAAAAGGGTAGTTTGAGTTGGCTTCCTTACCACAAAGCTTTTACACAACAAATTGTGCATAAGGTTTTAATAGACCCCACTCTTATTAAATAATTAAAGCGCAACCTCATTATCCTGTGAACTGTTGGTTTCTGCTACACGTGAAAGTTACACAATGGATGATTAGCTATAAAAGGAAGTTTCTGGAGACTGCCAAAAGCATTGAATACAAATTCTGTGTGATTACAAATCTGGCTATTATGCTAAGATTCTCTATTTCCCTCCACCCCTCCCACATTCACCCCTTTCTGCTCTCTATTGCTTAAATTACACTAGCACACTTGTTTTTTTATGCGTTAATGATATTTGTATTTCCTATAACTAGATTGGACAAGGAGTTAACTACTTACACAAGCATGGCATCATATACAGAGATCTGAAACCAGACAACATCCTTGTCTTTTCCCTGTGTGTTAATGACCGTGTGAATATTAAGCTGTCAGATTATGGCATCTCCAAGTTTGTTACGTTACAAGGGGTCACAGGCCTGCAAGGGACTATTGGGTATATGGCTCCTGAGGTTATATCTAAGCAACCTTATACAGAACAGGCAAGTTGGCAGGACATTATTTTAGTTCTTTACAAAATGGTTACAGTTAAACTTGACAGTGTTTGAAAAGAAAAACATGTAATATGCTGTATCATAAAGTTAGTCTTTTCTTATCTTGACTATCAACTGGCTGATCAACTATTGTTATTGATCCATCCATCCAGTATCATATACTAATGTACACACGTGATCATGAGCTGTCTGTTATGTTCCATATAAAGTATTGCTTTATGTGTCTTTGATGGATGTGAAAGATTCCTAATATCTGTAAGAGCTTGATGCTAAAAGAGGTGGTATATGAAAGTTTTGTATATGCACAACATTGCATAAAACTAGATTATCTTCTGATCCTTGCCTGCCAAAAAGTGTTATATGATGTTTGGGTATTTTTTCTTGTGTCAAGTGTGCCCTCTGGCTATGATTAATATTATATGCATAATCTGTTTCATTTTCTATTACATTTCTTTACTATTAGTTTTTTTTTAAAGCATCTGTTGGATTTGTCCCCAGTGGACAGATGGGTCTGCACCCCTTGGTGGGGTATTGGTGTATGATAAGGCAGATGTAGTTGGGGCCCTTTTAAATCGTGTGTATAGTGCAGTAGAATAGGTAGATCATCATGACTTGGAGAGAATGGTGCTGCAGGGAGTGACCACTGAAAACTCAAAGGAAAGACCAGACAGACACATAATCAGACTGCTACTGGTACCATTAGCAATCTTACTCTTCGCTGGCTGTTGCAGATGAGGATGGAGCACGTATGGGAATGTCCTGAGTGCTGTGATGTCGGTTCTTGACTCAACTCAACCCTCCCCCGATGTGTCTCCACCTTGCCGTGGTGGGGGAGCTTGCGTGTCCCATCGACCCCATGTGCTTGCCGATGGGTGAAAACTACATATCGGACGGCTCGTGGGATAGGGACCAGACTAAGAGAGACACAACCTGCTGCTCTGCAGGTAAGACTGAGGATAGCAGTCAAAATCAGGCAAACGATCCCTAAATCTCAGTCCGGGCATAACCTCTAAGGCTCTCATCCGAGGTGTATGGCTGAACGTCTCTAAGCCATAAACTCTCGGAAGTGAGAGCCTGGCCGACACAAACCTACATCAAAATTGTGATGATGTGCTGAGAACGCTAGACACTCGGCTCAGATTCGTTCGATGGCTCTTAGCTGGGGGATAAGAGGTATCTCCGGATGAAAGGGCCTGACCGTTACTCGCCCACAGACGCACAGAGGTAAGGTGCTGAGCCGGCAGCACATGTAGCCTACCTCGTGAGTGAGAACAAAAGGTGGAAAAACACCTCGTCGCACGTCTCGCAGACGTCCGATAGTCTGTAACCACACTCATGGAGTGAGTGTAGTCAAAGGTGGAAAATTGTCTCGTTGACACGAAATGGAACGCCTGTCTTGGGAATCCATTACGTGGCAGCCCGAAGCGAAAGCTTGCTGTGTGGAAGCCGAAACAAGAGTCTCGAAACCCGAGGAAGGCTAACCTCATTAAAAAATGCCCGCCGGAAGCCGGAAGTGTCGTCCTACGGGTGGCAAACTAAAAATTGACACTACGCATTTATGTCCGAGTGAAATGTCTCGTCCGAATGTCTCTCGTGCTAGGAACAGCTCTGACTACCTAGTTTCCGAATGCCGCTCTTGTTCGGAACAGCTCTGATTAGGTAGTTTTCCGAATGTCTGTCGTGCCTGGAACAGCTCTGACGGGCGCAACGACAAGCACATGTCCGAAAACTCGCTGAGTGGATACCGTCTGCAAACCTGTCTGGTTTGTGCGGGAATGGCCCGGGGCAAACGAAATGACCAATATATTGAAGTGAGGATTTAAAGCACCCATGAGCAGGACGTGACGATTGCCTCGGCTAGCCCAGAACCAGGGCATTATGTGTCGGCCCTGCAACTATGGAAGCAACCTTGGATGGCGGAAAATGCTATGGACTGTCCCTGCCTTCCTTTGAGGGATGACCGTTGTCTTCGACCGTTCTAACTTGGCCAGCATGGTCGTAGATGGCACCACAAAAAGTGAGAGTCTCCCAGGAATGCTACCTGGTCAAAAAAGCACGCTAAAGTCGATGTGTTGGCCTACGGGTTTCGGCCCAAGGGCGCATAACAGACACACCGCAATCACATCTGAAAAAACACTCCGGATGAACGAAAAGAAGAAGAAGAAGACTCAACTCAACCAACTCAAGTCAAGCCCTATGTAGACTTGTTCATGATTGGTTGGATTTCGCAGCTAATGATTTCTACAAGGTTAGGTAACCGGTCATGCCAACCTTCCTTAGTTGCCTCTGATGTAATGCATGCTAGGCTATTATTCTTTGCTTCCTTTATGGATCCAAGTAACACATGGACAACAGTACAGTGGTGGGACATGTACAAATTCCTTACTTTACTTTTACAATACTTAACTGTAGAAAGAATATCCTGAAAAGGCAATGTAGCATGTTTTTACAACAGTTTTTGCCCACTGTGTGTATGAGAGGTTTCACACAGGCACCGATTCATGTGCTATAGCGATTGATCTTGAAGACGCAAACCATAGAGTGCCATTTGAGATCTTAATGGGGCAGCTTCTTGAGCTTAAGATTAGTCAATTCTTCCTTGTGAGGTTTGTCAGTTTAATATTTGTTTAGTTCTTTAACATTAGCTAGTTTAAGTGTGAACTTTTTATATTAACATGTATTTATCCTGACATATATTTATAGGCTGACATCTATTCCTACGCCATTGTTATGTTAGAAGTTCTGACAGGTCTTCCACCATTAGAACAACTGAAGAAGCGTTCTTGGACTAAAATGTCTACAAGCAAAGTAGCACCAAGTCACATCCAGGTATTCAGTTTGTATCTGTCTGAAAAGACATGTCTGTAACACAGTCTGTTTGTTTTTTCTATTTATAATCCACCATTGTCTGTTATTGTAGTTATTTGATAGGTTTGTTTTTCTGTTTATAACCTGCCATTGTCTGTTATTCTTGTAACTGGATAGTCTGTTTTTTTGTTTATAGCTTACCGTAACCTGTTAAAATTGAATATAGCAGACATACTATTCACAGTTGGGCTGAGTTACCTCCATGTGATAACGTCAGACATAACAGAGAGATTAATTCCAAGAAAATTCTGCATAAAATGTACAATGCTGACTGGCCAGACCAAGACAGTAGAATGTCTCTTAGAATGTAAACCAGGTAGTCTGTGATTGAAGGTAGATGCTCTTTTCATGAACAGCATTCGTATAAACAGTATATGCTAGGTAGCAATATGGAAGTATTGATTTATATTAATGAATATGTTTGTGCATAGAATACAATTTGGTCAGGTCTTAGTCAGATATGACTGAGCTACCGTATGACAGTAGACGGTACTACCTGCTTTCTGTTAGCGCTGAACGTTGGGCGGCGCTTACCAAACCCGACACCCCACATTGTGCCAACGGCTTCGGGCAGAAGAGTGCAATTGGGAGGGTACAAGCCTTACCCTGGTGCGAGGAAATGCAAGCTAAAGACAAAATGTCATGGCAGGGCAGACCAGGCCCTAAGCCTTGGTTGGCGGCTGGTCTAGGATCAAAGCTCCGACAGGCAAACAGTTAGAGCATTGCTTTGCTGATCCAGCAGCTTCTGCAGCTTGTCTTGTTCCAGATGTAAGGGTGTTACCTTTCCTCTGGAGTGAACTAGAGGCCGAGAGAGGGATCATGCTGCATGGGCAACACATGATCTCTATATTTTAGCCCAGGCTTTGTGCTATGGAGAGGCAATAACTCCATCCCTGGTCTTAAACTGGTCTCGGAATCAAAGCGAGAGGCAACTGTTACGGGTTATAAGTCCCTGTCAATTGGGGTAGACATGGGGCGCCATGCGTTGCCTCTGACGGTGGGAGACACCTACAGGTGTCACTGATCAGCCACCGCCCGCCTCAAGCTGGGCAGCCCCCGGCCAATTGGGTGCTGATCCGCCACAGCCTGCCTGCTTCAATGGGTGCTTGGGGCTAGGACAAAATCTGAATCGCAGGCTGTAAAACCAATGCACCAGGTACAAATAAAAATAAAAATAGAAACCTCAAGCTACGGCTTGCAACCTGGAACGTGAGAACCATGTGCCCAGGATTTTCCACTGACTTGACCAATATTGACGTGAGAAAAACGGCTGTGATTGATGCCGAACTCAATCGTCTTAACATTGATATTGTTGGCCTGCAGGAGACTCGCCTCACTGAGAAAGGGTCATTCAGGGAAAACAATTACACCTTTTTTTGGAAGGGTAGAGGGCAGGCAGAAAAAAAAGGCAACATGGTATGGGCTTTGCAGTGAAGAATTCGCTACTGTGAATGATTGAAATTCCAGCAGGAGGAAATGAAAGACTATTATCCCTGTTCTTTGCAACCTCTTGTGGTTTTGCCACCATTATTACTGCATATGCACCGACACTCGATTCCTCTGATGATGTGAAGGAGTCGTTCTATGAGGAGTTAGACTCCGTGATCAAGGCAGTTCCAAAATCTGACTCCATTTATATGCTCGGTGATTTCAATGCTCGTGTGGGCAAGGACTCGAGTTCATGGCCAGTGTGCCTTGGAAAATACAACATCGGTCGCATGAATGAAAATGGGCAAAGGCTGCTGGAGCATTGCACCAGTAATGACCTATGTATTACAAACTCCTTTTTTAAAACAAAAGAGATGCATAAGGTCACATGGAAACATCCAAGATCCGGCCATTGGCACCAGCTGGACTTCATCATCACACGGAGATAACATCTGAACCATATATCATTGACTCAAAGTTACCACAGTGCTGACTGTGATACGGATCACTCTTTGGTTGTTGCAAGGGTTAGACTGAGACCAAAGAGAATCTACACAGCTAAACACAAATATAGCCCCAGGATTAATATTATTAACACTCATGATCCTGAAAAATGCTTTCAGTTTCAACAGCAACTTGAAGACACTTTCACTGATACACCAGAAAATTGTACAGTAAATGAAAAGTAAGGTCAACTTAAGGAAACTCTTTATAAAACTGCCATAGGGGTTTATGGCACTGTGGATCATAAGAGGCAGGACTGGTTTGCGGCAAACAGCGAGACTCTGCAGCCCTTGATTGATAAGAAGAAGATAGCTCTCTTAAGAAACAAGGAAAGACCAACGTGTAACACTCTGAGTGAGCTAAGGCAAGCTAGGAAGGATGTGCAAAAGGCTGCCAGGCAGTGTGCAAATGATTATTGGATCAAGTTATGTGAGTCCATTCAAATCGCAAGTGATAAGGGAAACATAAGAAACATGTATGAAGGAATAAAGAAAGCCTGTGGTCCAGTGATCAAAAGAAGTGCACCATTGAAAACCTTGACTGGAGAAATCATCACTGATAAGAAACAGCAGAAGGACAGATGGGTAGAGCACTATTTGGAGCTTTACTCAAGTGAGACCAAACTAGCGGATGATGCCCTCAACACCGTAGAGGCTCTACCAACTCTTGACCACCTGGACACACTTCCCACCATAACAGAAGTTAAGTGTGCTATAAATGAACTTGCATCTGGCAAGGCTCCAGGTAAGGATGGGATTCCAATAGAGGTTATCAGGAGTGGGCAAGACACACTCACTCTACAGATCCACCAGCTAATAGAGCTATGCTCATCATAACACTGAACAAGAGCAAGGGCGATCGGAGCAACTGTAACAACTATAGGGGTATCTCACTTCTGTGTATTGTTGGAAAAGTATTTGCCCGAATTGTTTTGCGCAGACTTCAAGTCCTAGGAGATCAAGTTTACCCCGAATCACAGTGTGGCTTTCGACAGAACCGGTTTACCATTGATATGATATTCTCATTGCTACAAATGCAAGGAAAATGCCATGAACAAAATCAACCACTGTTTATTGCCTTCATCGACCTCACAAAGGCATTTGATTTGGTCAGTCGTGAGGGTCTGTTCCAGGCACTAAAGAAGATTGGCTGCCCACCAACTCTTCTGTCCATTGTGGAATCGTTCCACACAGGTATGAAGGGTATAATCAAGTTTGATGGTGCAACTTCTGAAGAGTTTGAAATCAAGAGTGGAGTTAAGCAAGGTTGTGTACTAGCTCCCACCCTCTTTGGAATATACTTTTCACTTCTACTGAAATATGCCTTTCGTGATCAGGATGGTGGTATATACATTCATCACGCTCAGATGGCGGCCTCTACAATGCTCAGAGATTGAAGGCCAAGACCAAAATTAGGAGGGTACTTCTTCTTCTTCTTCTTTCGTTCGCCTAAATTATGTTTATAACTGCAATGTTGTCTCTTGTATGAATCTAACAGTCTTTTTTAGTTCATTCAGCGGTCCATAGAGTTTATCTTCCACTGTTGTCTCTCTAGGCCAGAAGGTTCGCCTGGATATGTTGTAGTTTGGGCAATCCTGGAGTATGTGCTCTGCTGTCTGCGACGCCAAACCACATGTGCACATGGCTGAGTCACCAATCTTGAATTTTGTATACATGTGGTTGCGTAATCTATTGTGTCCTGTTCTGAGGCGCAGAAGAATGACCTGTTCTGGTCTGTCCATAACGTGGTAGTCGTCTTGAGTAAGGTTTGGTGGCCTTCTGACTGATTTGATCATTCTTTTCTTTTGGTGGTATGTAATAGGCACATCTGGTTGTTCTTCTTGTGCTCCTTCCTTAGCCAATCGATCAGCTCTGTCGTTTCCGGGGATTCCACAGTGGGATGGTATCCACTGTATGGTGATCTTACGATGACTGCTAAGTTCAGAAAGTAGTGTCCTCAGAACTGGCAATTTCCCAGACAGGAGCACCTCTATTACGGATTTTGCATCTGTCAATATCACCACAGGTTGTGTACCATGGCTGGTATTTTGTAATTTCTCTGTGGCTATCTTGATTGCCTCAATTTCAGCATCATAATTATGGCAGTACTTTCCTGTTGGAATTCTGGCTGTGTCTCTAGTGTTATTTGGGTATTCTATATACACTCCCGCTCCTCCATTTCGAACAGCATTTTGTGCTGACCCATCTGTGTAGACTCGGATCCAGAGGTCCTGTGGGTATTCGTCATCAAGGAAGCTGAGAGTGGCTGTTCTGCGCTGTACACTGTTCTGTTCTTCCTTGTCAAATATTCCTCTCACTTTTGACTGGATTTGTAGTGATATTCTATGTTCATCTTTCCACAGGGTTCGCTCTGGAATAGTTATCAGGGGGATATCAACTGTGGGAAGATCGATGGTTTCTCTGCAGAGTTGTTTGGCCTGGTGGATGAAACTACTTCTTTTCAACCGCCCCATAGCTAAGTTTTCAAATCTGTTCTTCATAGGGTGGCCTGGCAAGCTGAGAAACTTTTCTGCTTGTATTAGTGTTTTTGTATCTCTGCGTTCTCTTAAAGCTTGTGTCCTCCCCATTTTCTCCATTGCTACTATAGGGGTTGATTTCATCCCTCCTGTGATGACTCTAAGAGCTTGATTTTGTACTTTGTCCAGCTCTTGTAGTGTGGTTTTTGCTGCCGAACACCATGCAGTTGACCCGTATTCCAGGTGTGGTCGTATGCTCTGTTGATAAACTTTGCTAAGTATTTTCCCACTGGCTCCCCATGTGGTTCCAGTTAACTTTCTCAGGATGGCAATTTCCTTCTGACTTTTGCTACTGCTTTTTTAATGTGTTTTCTCCATGTCAGCCTGTCGTCAAATGTTACACCAAGGTATGTTGGTTCCTTATCTTCTCTTAGGGGTGTTCCATTTATCTGAATGCTCCCTGCCTTTTGTTTCGGAGAAAGAGTAAATAGAGTGGTGCTGCACTTGTCAGTGTTTATGCTGATACACCATCTATCCGCCCATGCAACAAATGTATCTACAGCTCTTTGTAGCAATATGGTGGCCACTGATGCATGTTCATTTGCGCTCCACAAAACCAGGTCATCAGCGTACATTGCCGCTTTAATTCCATTGGGTAGATTAGCAACAAGATCATTGATGAAGATTAGAAAAAGTGTTGGGGACAGGACTCCGCCCTGGGGAACACCGTGACGCAGTAATACTTTCTTGCTCTTGAGACCGTCTATCTGTACTCAGGCTCTTCTGTTGTGCAAGTATGCTTTTACCCATTTGTACATTCTTCCATTGACTTTACAGTTTCTCAGTTTCTTCATCAGACCTTCTTTCCAGACTTTGTCAAAGGCTTTCTTCAGATCTATCCAAGCCGCAAGTACCAGCTTCTTCTCTTGGAATGCATCCTCAACTTCTTGAGAGATGTAGGTTGTCTGATCTTCCGTAGAGTAGCACTGCCTAAAGGCAGCCTGTTGTGGCACAAGGATGTTTTCACTTTCAATGTACCACTGTAGTCTGTGATTGATGACGCGTTCCATTGTTTTGCAGAGACAACTGGTGAGGCTAATGGGTCTGTAGCTGGAGGCAATGGAACTGTCTTTCCCAGATTTTAGGAGGGGTATCATGATTGCTTCTCTCCAGACTTGTGGAACACTGCCTAAGGTCCATGTATTATTAAAGATCTGTAGCAGCTTTGCTTTAGCCTCTGTTCCTAGGTTCCTGATCATTTCATTGGAGATACCATCAGCTCCTGGTGATTTTCTCATTTTCAGTTTTGAAATGGCTAGCTCCAGTTCACTGAATGTGATAGGTGTCTCCATAATCTCATGTACAACTTCCTTCTGTCCTGTATTTTGCCATTTCTCTCGAATCTCCTGTTGTTTCTCTGGACTAATTTCAATATTGTTATCTTGTGCGAATGAGTCCGCAAAATGGTCAGCTGCTTGCTTTCCTGTTAAGGTGTTTCCGTCTTTATGTAGAGGGTACTGATCAGAGAGTTGCTTTTCGCAGATGATGCTGCAGTTACGACCCACTCTGAGGAAGAATTGCAATGTCTACTATCTGCATTCTCCAATGCTTGTTCTGAATTTGGTTTAACAATTAGCAAAAAGAAGACACAGATTATGTCACAAGGTGCACATGGGTTACCATCAATCTTTATTGATGACGCCGAACTAGAGATGGTAGACCATTTTACATATCTAGGATCAGTGGTAAATAGCAAATTATCCCTAGATCAGGAAATCAACATCCGGATTGGTAAGACAGCAACAACAATGAACAAGTTAAGAAAAAGAATGTGGGAGAACAGGAAGCTTACTGCCAAAACAAAAGTCCTTGTCTATCAAGCCTGTATCCTTAGTACTCTTCTTTATGGCAGTGAAACCTGGACAACTTATTCACACCAAGAGAAACGTTTAAACAGCTTTCATATGCGGTGTCTGCGAAGAATTCTTGGTATTAAGTAGCAAGACAAAATCACAAATACTGAAGTATTGGAAAGATCAGGTTGTGTGACGGTTTATTCCATGCTCAGTCTTCCTAGACTTAGATGGATAGGACATCTTAGGAGGATGGATGAAGGTAGAATACCAAAGGACATCTTTTTTGGTGAATTACAGGTGGGTAAGAGATCTCAGGGTCGGCCTCTACTACGATACAAAGATGTGTGTAAGCGGGACATGATTGATACAGGCATTGATAATGCACACTGGGAGCAAGTCGCCGCTGAACGTGTTGCATGGAGGGCAAAGATCAGAAATGGAATAAAGACAAAGGAGAAAATTATTGCAGATAAGTCACACACCGAGCGTGTGAGACGTAAGATGGTGCATGCTGGTGGAAGTGACCATGTTTTCACATGCACCCACTGTGAACGGACATTTACAGAGCAAATTGGCCTTATCAGTTACATCGCTACCGCAATAGGTAAAAGTTATTATGCCTTTTTTAAAGCACAAACTATTGTCTGTCAAGACGGCAAGGTGCCAAATGTATTATGTATGTAGAATACAAATGCATTTATCATTTTTGTCATCTGCTTTAACATGATTTTATAGAATAGAGGAGCAGCATGATATAAATATAGGCCTACACGCCAAGTCCTCCTTTCCTTTGATGTCTCCTGTAGTACCTTCCACATCCTTTCCATATCTAGCTTAAGAATGGAGGTGGAGGCGGTCAGTGCAGCTTTCCGCTGGATGGAGAATACGATACACACACACATCGTGATTGCAACTTACTCAGAAAGCATGCCTAGTAGGGTGAGGACAGGCAAGCTTTGTGCAGAGTGGCTTGCTTCGCTTCAGAAGTCACGGGTGACAAACATCATCTGGATCTTTTCTCCGGGACATGCTGGTGTGCTGAGGAATGAACAGGCGGACAGATTGGCTGGCTCTGCAAAACTTGGTGGAGTTTTGATGCATGATAAGGCAGACGTGGTTGCGGCCTTGTAGGAGCATGTGTACACCTCAGAGGAGCAAATGGATCACCATAGTCTGGCAAGAATGCGACAGAGCGTGGAGTGACGAGGGGATCTGGCCGACGATCGACGCTCAGAGGAAAGACGAGACGGACATATAATCAGATTGCTACTGGTACTATTAATGTTGGAACTCTTCGCTGGCTGCTGAGGATGGGGATGGAGGGCTTATGGGAATGCCCCGAATGCTGTGATGTCAGTTCCTAAATCAATCAATCAATCAATCAATCAATCCTTTCCATATTATTCAACTCTGTTTCAAATTCTTTTTTTAGTGTGCTTTTAGTTATCCTTCTAGTTCATTTGGGTTGAGAGGAAGGACTTTCTTGTTATACACTGAGCAGGTTCTGTCAGTGTCTGTCCTGTCCAGGGTCAGCTCTTTTGCTCACCTCTTGATTGATGGAGGTTTGTTTAGTTAGCTCTATCAGCTCCAAATTGGTGATTCTGTCATACCATTTTAGTTCTTTTATTTGATTCTGGCACCAATTAATGCATTTTTTGTAGTTTATTAGTAATTTTTGAAGTTGTTCTTCATGTTTCTGTTTGACCGTTTTACATTATAGTTAAATATTCTAATTTTGCTTCTGAATTAAATTTCTTTCGACTTCCACAAATGTCCAATTGCTATGAATACTCTTCTTGTTTTTTTTTTTAAATTCTTATTGTAATATATCTATTTGCTCCTCCAATTTTGTCTTGATTAAAAGTAACTAGGAACCCTTTTTCACACCTTGAGATGTCCTGGGTATATGGTGTTAGTCCCATTTTTGTGTATATCGTAGATCATTGAGTACTCTAAGAGGGATGTCAGTATCATGCCAGCTGCCTTTACCTCCCTGACAATTTCCCAATACCTATTTTAGACCGGATCGATCTGGGAGCCAAGGTCAAAAAATTTCTTGTCTTGATGGGGATTTGAACATATGATCACCAGGCCGGTGTCATTATTGCATGTTCATGATTCACTTGTCCATGATTCAGTTGCCCATGATTCAGTTGCCCATGATTCAGTTGCCCATGATTCAGTTGCCCTTGACAAAGACGGTGACATCATTAGGACAGTTTAAAGATGGCCATCCCACTTTTGGCATTCACCAAAGAGGAGCAGCATTCTGTTTTACGATTTTTGATCAGTGAAGGGGTGAAACCTATAGAAATTCATCGGCGAATGAAAGTCCAATATGGTGATACATGTCTGTTAATCCAGCAAATGTATGAGTAGAGTAGTAAGTTTCAAAACTTGTCGGTCTGATGAAGAGGTACAGCAGGTGGTGCATGAGTGGTTACACATGTGGCCAAGAGCACTTTTTTTCTACAGGAATCCAAGCACTTTATCAGCGCTGGAAGACTTGCATTGAACGCAGTGGTGACTACATTGAAAAATGATACATTTGTTCTTTACTTTTTCAGAATATTTTCACATGCAAAAACATTTAAGGTTTTCATTTGAAGCCCTCTCAAAGATGTGTAATCAAGTGCTGTGATATTGTTTGCTTAATATGTGAAAGGAAAGACAGACTAAGTGATTCACTGACTATTGAAATAATGTTTTTGAAAATATCTTCCCTCTCCACTATATGAACATGTTTACCCATCTACTAACTCTATCATTACAGGGTCGCAAAATTCGCTGCAATTTCCCATACCTAGAATATTTAATGAAGGAGTGTTGGAATTCTAATATGGATGAACGGCCAACTGCAGGGAATGCTGTTAAAAGAATTAAAGCTGATCAGTTTTTACTTCTTCATGATTCTGTTTGGTTGAAGAAACATTCGGCTGAAAAATTAGATGTGACGTGCATGTATGCCTGTCAGGTGAGTTCATTGCTTCTTAACATTTAAATTAGGATAATTGGTTTAGATCATCATAGACTCTGCATAACGGGCGCATCAGTGTAATGGTTAGGACATTATCCTGCCAAAGGTCATGAGTGGGGTCGGATGAGGGTGTGGTGTCTGTTCTCAACATTCACTACACAGGTAAAAACTGGCCACTTATTCCTCCATACACCCAGGTCTACAGAATGTGATGGTCCTAACACTTCACATACCCATAACAGGTTCCTGTATGGGACTTGTTGAGTTTTGTTATTTATAGACTTTTATAGAGACCATGCTGGTGCTATAGAGATGATGTTGCGAACGCGATTCACAATCCCACATACCGCATTCGGAACACAGCTTCAAGTGATTTGGAAGCAGACTGCCTTGGTTGATTTTCGTATAGTAGTATGAGCATTGGCTTTCCAGAAAACAATGGGAAATAGCTGAACGTAAACTGAACGTAAGAGCCAAAAAATGCTGGGGTTTACTGCTACGTCCTGTAAAGGACATGCAACTAACTTTTTTAAAATAGAGACCATAACACTCCCTGGTGATTTAGACCTGATCATCTGAGTTGCATTTTCAGGTAATCAAAAGTTCTGATGTTTGTGTCAGCAGTGCATGGTCATCATTTAATTTCCATTGTATTTGTAAAACCCACTATCACAATTTTGGGAGACATAGTAGTGCGATGGCCTGCTGGTCATGTGTATGAATTCCAAGTGAGGCATATTTTACAATTAACCTGGGCTCTCAGGTGCACCCAGCCTAAAATGGGTACCAGGAAATATTCAGGGAAGGAAAGGCAGCTGGGTGATATTGACGACCTCACTCATCGAGTGCTTATTGGTTTATAAAAATATGAAGATAACACCATCTGCATTATATCCCTCAAGGCATGTTAATATGGGCTGTTACTTTTTTTACTTACATACTTATAAGCACGAGTCTCCATGGCGAAGTGGTTAGAACATCTGCCTAACATTGTGAAGGCTCCGATTTTGATTCTCGGCTATGTCTTGCAGTCATAGTTTGTTAGCTGATGAGACTACATGTCAGTGACATTTGGGTGTATTATCTAGACTTTTAACATGTTATAGTTTGTTAGCTGATGAGACTACTTGGCAGTGACATTTGGGTGTATTATCTAGACTTTTAACATGTTATAATTTGTTAGCTGATGAGACAACTTGTCAGTGACATTCTAGTGTTTTATCTAGACTTTTAACAGGTGGAATGTCTGGATTAGTGAAAGTGGATACGGCAACCACAGATACTTCAGTGTGTATGATGTTGAGTCATGCAGTTTCATCATTCACCGAGAACGGTGTGATGGGCCTCAGGTGATAGATATGACAAAAGTTGGCTCCAGAATTTGGATAATTTGCAAGGTACGAACACTATTTTTTATTTTTAATACATTATTTGAGAAAGTTCTGCATTTTAGTGTCTCTTTGGTGTGATCATTTTTATAAACGTACAGCTACAGCTGAATTTAAAATAAACCATGTCAAAGGTCACATCCAGATAGTGTTTCATTCTTATAAACAAACAGCTGCATTTAAAAACACATGTCAAAGGTCACATCCAGATAGTGATTTGATCTTTTTAATGTAAGCTAATATTGCCCTTGAGAGTTGCAGTAGTGTAGTTGGTAGATGTTTGCCTGCTGACCCAGCTTTGAGGCCGATTTTTTGAATTGACCTGGGCTGCCAGGTTGTCCTAGTCTAAAATGGGTACCAGGAAATCTTTTGGGAAGGAAAGATGGCCAGCATGATATTGACCACATCACCCTTGGGGTGTTGACGGGTCTATAGAAATATGAGTCTAACTTCATGTTTGTAAAGCCTTGGCAATGGCAAACTACTTAACATAAAATTGTCTAGAAAATCACAAACCAATAAATGCTGGAGTTGATTGTGATATCCGGTAGAGGACATGCAGCTAATTTTATAAGATCAATATCTTTGGTGAATGGTTGGTTGTACAGAGACAGAACTGCAAACAAAATAGTTGTTTTATGTTCCCACTGTCTCCTGCTTGATGTTCTCTAGATCTTACATAGATGTATCGACTTGCTTGTATATTTATACTGCAATTGCCAACAGGGACAGCTTACATAGATGTATAGACTTGCTAGTATATTTATACTGCAATTGCCAACAGGGCAACGGCGAATGCCTTAAAGAGGCTGGCGAAACTAGAGCATTCTATACAACAATAAGAAAGAGACAAACAGCATTTTTGGGTCAAGTGATGAGAAGAGAGGCACTGGAGAACATCGTGACAACTGGAAAGATCGAGGGGAAGAGAGGCAGAGGCAGACCACAAGAAATGATGCTGGATGGACTGCGACGGTGGCATGGAGGAATACCAACAGCAGAGTTGATCCAGAAAACCAAAGACAGAGATCTATGGAGAGTCATGAATGCCTATGCCAGTCAGCACGGCACTTGATGATGATGATGGTGCCAACAGGGACAACTTACATAGATGTATAGACTTGCTTGTATATTTATATTGCAATTGCCAACAGGGACAGCTTACATAGATGTATAAACTTGCTTGTATATTTATACTGCAGTTGCCACCAGGGACAGCTTACATAGATGTATAGACTTGCATGTATATTTATACTGCAATTGCCACCAGGGACAGCTTACATAGATGTATAGACTTGCATGTATATTTATACTGCAATTGCCACCAGGGACAGCTTACATAGATGTATCGACTTGCTTATATATTTATACTGCAATTGCCAACAGGGACAGCTTACATAGATGTATAAACTTGCTTGTATATTTATACTGCAATTGCCAACAGGGACAGGACAGTCTTCAACTGATAGTGCGTGGAACTCAGAACAAGTTTGAGATTTTCCAGGCTGCTCAGCTGGAGACCAGGGCAACCACAATTTTACATCACTCACTTGGAAATACAGAGGTGACAAGTTATTTCTGAAGTGTTTACTTTATTGTCTTCTCTGGAAATGTTTTCTGTCATAATTCTTCTCTGTTACTCTACTGTATAGAGATATCAGACCTTTCAGCTGATCTTATTTTGCATATACAAAGTGTATTTTTAATGACTGAGATTTTTTAAAATATTGCTTTTCCAAGTTTTGTGAAGCTAGATGGATCTCTACAACCAAATGATTTAAGCACAACTTATAAAATGGCAAAAACGTATATAAAAGCTTCTTACAGGACAAAAGACCAACTGACCATATAAAACTTATACTTTTTGTAAACTTTCAAAACAAGATTAAATCATAATTTTTAGATTTTGAACTGGACACAACAAGTTGAAATATCATCTATTTCACAAGTTTAAGATAGGTTCATTGGATTTTTGTGTGTGGTGCAATAGTCCCATCATAGCCAGTCACCTTCTACAGGTATGTAAATCATATGTGAACATAAACAACTCTGACATCACCAATTTCATTCCTTCAAAAGCTGTATACGAACGTCATGAACCTGAAACTATATACTGTTTTTTTTTTTAGAGACATCAACACCAGTGTTGGATTGCAAATGAGAAAGTGAGGAAAAAGGAGGAGAAGGAGTAGAAGAAGAACCACAGACTACTGATGTTTACACTTTATTTCAAATGAGAAAATGAAAAGGAAGAAGAAGAAAGAGGGGGAGAAGCAGCAGAAAAAGAAGAAGAAGAACAAGAACAAGACCATTGATGTTGATAAGTCACTGCACTGACCACTTTTCTACCACGGCACTTGTAATAAAAATGATTGAACATCTTAAAAGTCATGATATTTGGGGTTGATTTGAATAATGAGTAATGGAATAATGGGGAAACTGGAGGCAGTGGAGATGAGGTGTTTGAAAAGAATGTTCAGAACATCATGGAGAGAGAAGAAAACTAACGCTGAAGTATTTATAGCTGCAGGCATTACTAGATCGCTAAAAGAACAGTAAGGAAAAGACAAAACTTCTGGGGCATATGAACACAAAAGATAAATTAGAGACTTGTTTGCAAAAATACTAGGCAAGAGAGGCAAAGGATGATGGAAATATGTATGTGGAAGCTTAAATGGCTGGGCAACAAATCATAGTATCAGACAACAGAGGGGATTGGAATGTCATGATTGCCAATGTCTGCTCCAGACCACACACCGAAAAAAGTAGACCCCAAGTGTTTTGTTATATTTTTAAGTCCTGTATCTCACATTTTGACATGAAAGTTTACAAATTATGTATCAAGCAATCTTGTAAGAAATATACAATATTGTGTGTCGAACCTAGGAAATATTCTAGACTTTAAGAATTAAACATGATCATGAATAAATATGATGCATTAATTGTATTTTGTTTTCCTTCACAGGAGAGTGAGAGCTTCATACTCTTAGGTCTTGAAAATGGATGTATTAGTGCATACCATTTCAATACTTGCCAGAAAAAGTCAGTGACAGTTACCACAAACATGGAGTTGGTTAGAGATATGCCTGTAGAACAGATATGTTCAGTTAATACTAATATCATAGCTGTAGCATGTGGTATGGCCGTTTACTTTTTACATGTCGATGTGACAGATGGTTGTGGGTGTTCTGAAACAAACAAGAAGAGTATTTTTATACCAGAACTTGTCAACTGTGGCTCTGCATCTCTCATGAATGGCCCAAATGTTTATGACCAAGTTATTTCCATGGTTGCTGAAGGCAATTCTGTTTGGTGCTGTTTGGAAGTTAGCCGCCAGTTAGTAAAAGTTGATGTAGACAGCAAAAAGATAATGTTAATTGTAACATTGAGCTGGGAGTCCATACGTGACACAGTAATGGTTGAGGAGAGAGACAGAGAACCTAGTTCACATACCAGAGAGGCATCAGATAATAATAACAGGACTGATGGCACTCATAACATGAACTTTAGACATTACAGTAGACATCATGAGACTGATGACTTTCCAAAACCTTCTAAATCACCTGGAGGTGCTACTACAAGGGATACAGTTTATGAGCAAAGTCCACATATGAGACATTCAGGATCAGGGTTTGAAAATAGTAGACATGAACAGATGGAAAATGAGTCAGTCAATGACAAACCTCCAGTACCACCACGTGTTAACCCTGCATTTATGAGGAAAACGGACAGCCTGCCAAGAGATAACACAGACAGACCTCCACCTATTCCCAAGAGAGCACCATTTCAAGAAGCAGGAATAGTAATTACAAGCCTTGTGTTATCCATTGATACCTTGATTGCCGGAACCAGCTGTGGAGGTATTATCCTGCTGCCACTCATCTACAAGCATCCTTCTGACACATCAGGCAGTCTCCCCACTTTGCCCTTTTCTCTACCTATGCTAAGACATCCAGCCACGAGGAGAGAACATAAGACAAGATCAAAGTCATTTACAGCAACCATTTCTGACCAGAATCTGGAATCCACGGGATCTATATTAGCTTTAACATTAGCCAAGAACAAACTTGTATCACTTCATGGAGCATGGCGCCCAGTCCTGCGAGACTCCAATAAGAATAGGCAAACAGCTGATAATAGAAGAAATGCTAACATTAGTGTAGCAATGATGGCAGAGATGTTGAACTTACTTCCTAGTGCTAACCGTTCATCAGGTAATACTTGTTCAAATTCCTGTGGACTGGAGTCAGAAGCATCACCAGCTTCTAATCCAACACAAATTGAGCAGATGCAGTCGTCAGAAGTTGCGGACATTGCTATATGGGAAGAAATCACTCAGAACAGATTGAATACTGTGAGATCACATGGTCATGCAATCGTGAACTGTTCCGGCTGGTGTTGTTGTGCTCCTGACAGGTCATCCAAGTCTTCATCCAGTGATGAAACATTCTAACTTTTGTGTGCATGAGTCAGCTTATTAAGGATGAGAGCACTTGCTCTTTAACTTCCAGTGCAATGATGGCAAGGTAGGGGGTTCAGTCCCTACACTGGCATTAAGTTAGACTTAGACGTAGCCTTCTCGTTCAGAAAACATTGGCAAACTAGACAATGTAAAATTGCCTAGAAAATCAACCTGAGGTTGAATGCAACTCCTGCAAAGGACATGCAACATTTTGTTATGCAGGTTTATATACATTCATTCATTCAGTAGCATGTCCTTTGTAGAACCTCGCTGCCATAACAATCCTCTGGAAAACTGCTCGATCTGGAGATCATCCCCTACACCCTGCACCCATCTTCTCTTTGGCCTTCCTCTTCCTCTCTTCCCAGGCATATACCCCTCCATAATTGTTCTCTCCAAACTTTCATGACGTTTCAAGTGACCAAACTATATCAATTTTCTTTGTGTTATCGTCTTTAATAGCCAACCCTCTTCAATATTCAGCTCTTGAAGTATGGATGCATTTGTTCTTTTCTTTACCCAACATATTCTTAGAACCCGTCTATAACATTTATATTCAAAAACATTTATGCGCTGTTCAGCTTGTTTAGTAAGTGTCCAGGTCTCACAGGTGTATATTGCAATGGGAAAGATGCATGCTCTTAAAAATCAAATTTTTGTAGCTCTATCTGTCCCTTTCAATAATTTATTCAGTTGTTTTAGTCTTTGAAGAGCAATTGATAGTCGTCGTTTAATTTCTTTAATTGTGTCGCCATTGTTGGTAATCAATGACCCAAGATATTCAAAATTTTTCACCACCTCCAATCTTTCCTCGTTAACATATATTTCTTTCTCCATAGTAGTTTTATCTGTATGCATTATCTTTGTTTTTGATATGTTCAGATATAAGTTGTGCTTTTAACTATTTCTTTAGGTTGAGGTTAAGTTTTCTATACCAATCTGTGATGTGGATAGTAATACTGTATCATCAGCATATCGAATCTCTGGTATTTCATGACCACCGATATTTAGGGCATCATATTGCTCCCTGTTATATCATCTCTGACATTTCTCATTATATTTTCTGTGTACAGGTTAAAAAAAATAGGGTGACAGCACACAGCGCTGACGGACTCCTTTCATGATGTCAAACCAATCTGATGTCTTGCCATCTATTCTAACCGCTGCTTGTTGGTCTAGATAGAGCATTTTTATAAGTTTTACTACATGTGATGGAAAGCCCATATTCCTCATGATTTCCCAAAGTTTATATACGCACATGTAATTTTCAAATAGTTTGCTTTGTGCAATATGTTTGTTTTTAAAATGTTATTTTAAAGATATTATAGCCTTTGCAATTGTTATGATGCTTAAAACAGATATTTTTCTAATAAGAGTAATTAATTCACAGGTAGTTATTGTCACACATAGATTATATATAAGAAAGAAATAGACATTAAAGGGCAGACTAGACAATAGGAAAATAGAAATCTCTGAGCACACCAGGATTTGAACCTGACAGCTCCATATGATATGATGTGTACTTAAGCGCATGACCAGCCAAACACTGATATTCCAATTGTTGGTTTTAAATGGCATTTCGTGATCAGGATGGTGGTATATACATTCACTCACGCTCAGATGGCGGCCTCTACAATGCTCAGAGATTGAAGGCTAAGACCAAAATTAGGAGGGTACTGATCAGAGAGTTGCTCTTTGCAGATGATGCTGCAGTTACGACCCACTCTGAGGAAGAATTGCAATGTCTACTATCTGCATTCTCCAATGCTTGTTCTGAATTTGGTTTAACAATTAGCAAAAAGAAGACACAGATTATGTCACAAGGTGCACATGGGGTACCATCAATCTTTATTGATGACGCCGAACTAGAGATAGTAGACCATTTTACATATCTAGGATCAGTGGTAAATAGCAAATTATCCCTAGATCAGGAAATCAACATCCGGATTGGTAAGGCAGCAACAACAATGAACAGGTTAAGAAAAAGAGTCTGGGAGAACAGGAAGCTTACTGCCAAAACAAAAGTCCTTGTCTATCAAGCCTGTGTCCTTAGTACTCTTCTCTATGGCAGTGAAACCTGGACAACTTACTCACACCAAGAGAACAACTTAAACAGCTTTCATATGCGGTGTCTGCGAAGAATTCTTGGTATTAAGTGGCAAGACAAAATCACAAATACTGAAGTATTGGAAAGATCAGGTTGTGTGACAGTTTATTCCATGCTCAGTCTTCGTAGACTTAGATGGATAGGACATCTTAGGAGGATGGATGATGGTAGAATACCAAAGGATATCTTTTTTGGTGAATTACAGATGGGTAAGAGATCTCAGGGTCGGCCTCTACTACGATACAAAGATGTGTGTAAGCGGGACATGATTGATACAGGCATTGATAATGCACATTGGGAGCAAGTCGCCGCTGAGCGTGTTGCATGGAGGGCAAATATCAGAAATGGAATAAAGTCAAAGGAGAAAATTATTGCAGAAAAGTCACACACCAAGCGTTTGAGACGTAAGATGGTGCATGATGGTGGAAATGACCACGTGTTCACATGCACCCACTGTGAACGGACATTTACAGCGCAAATTGGCCTTATCAGTCACACTCGCTACCGCCATAGTTAAAAGTTATGCCTTTTTAAAGCACACACTATCGTCTGTCAAGACGGCAAGGTGCCAATGTAATGGTTTTAAATGGTATACCTGGCAAGTGAAAACATCTATTAAATGTTGGTTGTTGATTTTAGATGGATGATAGACCTTGCACGTTAAGACATCTTTAAAATGATGGATGTTGGCTCCAGATGGATGATGGATCTGGCATTTGAACTCTTTTAGATGATGGATGTCTAGCTGGAGCTGGTTGTTAATTGAAGTACATTTGTTCATCAGTGGGGGAACTGTTGTCATTTAGTGGTGACAGGTTGCAATTCTGGTGTGTATATAGTCTTCAGTTTTCCTGTTTTCTGGTGTGTCCTCTCATTTCTGCATCTTTCCTGTGTCTTTTATCAATCAGTGACTGTGAACTTATCCATAATATTATTTCAGTGGCCTAAAGTGTTAAAGTTTGATTGATATATCATTCAGTGTAACTTACTTGATTTACTTGCAGAGAAAATGTGACTATAGTATCTGTACCTCATTCCAATTTGCCATCATAGTCATTTTAATCTGATGAACGATGCAGATCACAGCTTCTCTCTCTTATTCCAAGTAGATATAATGATTTCTCTCTGATGCAGTTTATTTTCATTGTAGATGTTATTTTCTTCCATTAATTAAAAACTCTAACCTGCACAGTTTGCGGCGACTGCACTAGCCAGGCGGCCTTAATTCCTCAGGCTCAAGACCCCCATGCCATACAACGCAAACTACTATAATAGGCAGTAAATGACAGTTTTTAATTAAACAAAAATATTTCCATGGCATTTTTATCAATGCTGAGAGAATATAAGAAGAGCTGAGAATTAAAGGTCATTGTACGCAATGGACGGGTGAAGATTTGTATTTCACATCCAATAGATACAAATGTTTGTTTTATCAGGGATTCAAACCTGAATCTCCTAACTGACAGATAGGCATCCTAACTGCTCAGTCACTTAGTCTTCGCTTCCATTAACTGATGCAGTGCCAAACAAAATGTAGGTTTAGACCATACGTGGTGCACAATCAAATGAACAAGAATGTCTCTTGTAGTCGTGTTTTAGTAAAGCTCACAATCTACTTCTCGTTTATTTGGGTGATTCAATCAAATGAACAAGTATTATATTGTAAATTTCTGTTCATTGAGCATTGAAATTGCGGGTGACACCATAAAACAAAACAAATAACACGATAACCTTAGTATGGTGATATATCGTCCTTCTGCCCAAATGGGAGGTCATATTTGGTGATATATTATCCTGTGGCACTAGATCAGTTAATACTGTCAGTATACAAGCAGGCTTACAAATCAACAGTATTACGTGTTATGTCATTATTGGTCATCTGTTATTTTGATGTGTTTTGTTTAACTGTTGAACAGTTCAACTAAAGACACCAAACTGTCACTATGGCAGTTTGCACTACCACTAGCATATAATTGAGTTGCAAGGGTTTGATAAAATCACAGTTATGCATGTAACATTTTCTTAGTGCTTTCTGGTTTTATTTTGAATAAATTGTACATATTTATACACATATAAATATGTTTTCTGTGAAACTCACAAATACTATCTATGTATGGTAGTGAGCTGGTAACCTGCAATATCAGTGTGATTTCTAACATTCTTTACATTCCTGATACCTGCTAATATAAATCAAAATTTCTCATGATCAAATATCTGTTCTCAAGATTAATTTTGATTTGTACTCTACAAATGAACACCTGGGCTATTTTGTTTGTGAGTTTAACTTACATTTTGATCATTATTTTTGATTTTACAAACACCTTTGACTGAATATTTACAAAACAATGTTTTCCCATAGTAAATTTGAGTAACAAAGACACAAATAATAAATTGCACGATTTCAATCTCATTAAATCTAAGCTCATTTCTTCTATTCAAACAGCTGCTAAGTTCTGTCTAATTTCACTGATTTTCATATGCTTATTCATCCTTTTTCTCCCCCTGCTCTTTTTCTTCACCTTCCACCTCTAGCTCTCTCCTTCTTCTTCCTCCTCCTCCATCACCACCACCTTCTCCTCTTTCTCCAGCGGCTTAGTCTGGATCAGACAATGGCAATCACTCCTTTCTGCTCTGCTTCTCTTGCAGAATATTTTCCCATGTACTTTTAATTTTCTATTGCACCTCTTTTGTTGATCGTCCCGGGACATGCAGGAGTCGAGGGAAATGAACGAGCTGACAAACTGGCTGGCTCTGCACCCCCTGTAGATGGCCAGCCCATGGATCGTGCCGATGTTATTAACGTCCTTAAAGATTTGGCGAGAACAGAGGATTTTGACATCAGTGATTCCACATCGCTGTCCAGGATGAAAGACCTGGGAGTAAGAATCGGCACAGCCAGACGCGAGAGGTACATCGGGAAAACAAAGCGCCTCGTCAACCAACACAGAACTGGCACTATTAGCCACCGGACGCTGATGCATATGCTGGGGGGAGGATCTGAGCACCTATGGACATGTCCGGAGTGCAATGAAGATACCCCAACTGATAACTGATAACTGACTGTTAATAGAAGTAAAAGGTAGAAGATCTTGTTACTGCCTTGAGGCACATTGGATATACGGTGCTAGCTCTATATGTTTATAGATCAGTCAGAACTCATTACACAGGTGGTCAATATCTTGCAGACCACCTTTTCTTCCCTGGACATTTCCTGGTACCAATTTTAGGCTGGGTCAACCTGAGAACCCAGGTCAATCTGAACAATCAATGTGAATTTGGCCGAGCTGGAAGCCCAGGTCAGTTTTTAAAAATTCACTTGGATGAGAATCGAACACATGACCATTGAGTCAGTGGGCAAGTGTGCTTCCACTGTGGAACAGCAGCTCCCTCATCTATTGATAATCCCCATACATTTCATTTGTCTTTTCCTTTGGTTATGATAAGTATTCTAGTAATCCTTGTACACTGCTGTATGCTTGTGAAACCTGGACTGTTTACCAGCGATACGTAGGAAATTAAATCACTTCCACACAATCTGCTGCTGAAGATCAAATGGCAAGACAAGATCCCAGACACTGAAGTCTTAGAAAGAGCTTCCATGCCCATTAACCACGCTCTACTAATGAAGAATCAGATTCACTGGGCTGGTCACTTGACTTGCATGCCAGATCACAGGATCCCTAAACAAATTTTTTTTGGAGAGCTGCGCTGTGGTAAACGCTCCCAAGGCGGCCAGAGAAAATGCTTTAAAGACACTGAAGGTCTCACTAAAAGCATTTGGAATTGATCACAACACGTGGAAGACTGCTGCCAAAGACCAAAATTCGTGGTGTACATCATTACGCAAGGGTGTAGTCACTTATGAAGCAAACAGAATTGCAAGAGCTGTGAAAAAAAGGCTGGACAAAAATAATAGCCACAGGAGATCCTCCTCCTGGAACGTCAAGCATTCTTTGCCCACATTGTCAAAGAACATTTTGAGCCAAAATAGGCCTTACTGGCAGTCTTAGAACAGAACTCACGGCTCCAAACTTTCAACCCCACTGGATTAAATTAATGGTCATCTTCATTCCTGATGGACAAACACTACAGTAATCCTTGCAACTGTCACTACCTCAACATTTATTTCCTTCTATTTCAAGAATATTCTTATAAATACTCTTTTTAAAAAAAAACCACATCTCCGGGGCTTCCAGTTTCACCCTCATATAATTTTATCATTGCCCAGCATTCATATCTTTACAGAAGAACTGGTCACAATTAATGTTCCATTTTGCAGATTTTTTTTTGGTATTCTTACGATATTTATGTTTTTTATAACATGACTTATTCTGGTAAAATGGTCTTTACATATAGTGATTATTTTGTTTATCTCTGCGTCACATTTTCCAGGGAAAGTCACTGTGTAGCTTAGATAGTAAAATTATTGACATATTTGATCTTTACAACTTTACTATACATAGAGCATATTGGAATTCATTCTTTCTTATATTATACTGATTATGTTATACAATTGTTGCATCTTGTCATATTATTTTATTTTTCTCGGTAATCAATGTTTGCAGTTTCTCTATTCTGGTAATTGGTAATGCACAGGACAATGTGTCTGAGAACAGCATTGCTCCACCTGGGTTTGAAAAAAAAAAAACACTCCCATGCCTTCCCTAATAAAGGAGTATTGTAGACTTGGGTGTGTTTCTATTTTCTGTGTTGCAAATTCTAGGCAGTCTTGTAAAATGTGCTCTGGGGTTTGCTTTGGTGCTCTACAGCCGCAAGTGGCAAAGTCTCTGAGGTCCATTTGGTGCAATTTGAGCCCACAAGGTCCTGAAGATCTTGGTCTTCTTCTTTCTGTCGCAAGCTCTGTTCTTTAATCTTCAAACTGTTCTTCTCAACTTCAGTTTCATTGATTATTTTACGAATGTCTTAGCATCTTTAAAGCTCTGCAATTAATAATAAAATCAAATATATGTCAATCATCAGAGGATGACCTCTGTTCATAACACAGAGAATCACCTGCATGTTGTCTTTGTTATTTATGTTGAAAAGTATCTAGAATGCCTTGTAAAATTTCTACTGTGATTAAAACATGGTCCAATGTCATTAATTAAACTTGAATCTTTGTATAGTACTTCACTGGTGTCATTTATTCTGCTGTTAAAATATCCAGCTTGCATTCATTATAATAAATTTATTTGATGTAAAATAATGATGTAAATGATATAAACTGTCAATACTCGGAGATTCTATTCTTCTCAGGATTCCAGGTTCATAATTTTATTGTATGCTCATAAAATGACACAGAGCTGACTTTTAGCTAACTTTTCAAATCATTGCAAATTTGCTGCACTGGAAGACATTTCAATGATGTAATATTTATTAGCATACATTTCTGCTTAAGTGCAAATGTACTTATGTATATGTAGACATTCTGTGTGAAGATTTCCAATAATATGCATTCCTGCAATATATACATTCATTGTTGTAAATGTCTGTATGATATATTTTGGAAGTTACAACTAATGTAGCTTTATTGTTTTTTAATGCAGCATTCTTACTTCTTACAAAAGAGAGCAGAGAAATGTGTATATTTATGTGCAAATAAAATTACCAGACGGCACCTGTCTGGAGATGGCACCTGATTGATTGAAAATCACCAGACACTCATAAGTTTCTACTTCCTACCAAAACACCAGTTTTCAGAAATGCATGTGAATGTACAGAGTCCTCATCATCATCATCATCTTCCACTTTTGCCATCAAGCGTCACAGTGAGGATTAATTGGCACTGAATAGTGTCATTCCATATGATTGTACAGTGTCTTTGATGTCGTCAATTCATTTTCTTCTTGGGCATCCTATTGCTCTCGTAGCAGATGTTCTTTGATGTAGGGCCAGCACTGTAAATATGAACTGCTTGTTTCAGACTTAAGAGAATCAATAATTGTTTGTGACAATTGTTCAGCATAAAATGAGTTGTAACATAAATAAGTGAATATAAAAAAATATTATCCACAGACAAAACTACATATCAACCAGTAATTAAATTAACAGTGAAAAAATTTCAATGATCACAAATTCTGAATACCTTGGCTACATAACTGACAACAATGGGGATGGGTTAAAGGAAGTCAGAAGAAGACTGAACACAGCAATGCAGAGGCTAAACAACACAGCACCAGTGAACATATAGAAGTAACAATCTGGGATCATGCATCTTTTCTGTGGCAACATGTCGGTGCGAATCATGGACTACAGTAGCTCTAAAGAAAATTGAAGTTTTTTTAACTTAATTGTTACAGAAACATTTTTACAATACTGTAGATCCAGAAAATGAAAATACTGACATTCTATGAGAGCTGAACATAAATAAAAAAACTGGCTCATAAACATCATCATGTGTCAGAAACTGAAATACTTTGACCAAATTAAACATCAGTGTGGCTTGGAAAGAACACCAATGGAAACATGATTCCTAAAAAAGAAGAGGCAAGTGGAAATGAAGGCGGACACAGGATATTAAGGACACCCTGGACATGACATTGATGAGGTAAGGAAACTGGAGAGAAGTACAATCTTTCTACTGGACTGTGATATTAGTGACACTGAGCAAAAGATCTGCTATATGATGATGTTGTAGATGAGTTTTGTGGTATAGAATATGTCCAGACAATCAATGTTTATTTGTAATAATTGTACTTAATAATGTTCAGTATTTTCTGAGAGCCGGTCTCTCTGGCTGTGGGGTTATAACACTTTCTCTCTGTAATCCCGTTTATCACGCAGAGTCTCGCAGCGGAGCGAGAACTGAGGTGGTTCGACCCCCGCTCGTGACTTGCGGATACTGAGCCGGCCGCTCAGAAAGCAATGGCAAACTACTGAGCGTAATCTTGCCAAGAGATCAACAGACAGCTGAAAGATGCTGTTGTTGACAGCTAAGTCCTATAAAAGGATACGCAAAACAACATTTTCTGAGAACTGTCGTGGAAAAAAAGGTGGTGAGAAAGGGACTGCTCATCTTGCCTTATTATGTCAAGCATGTGACTACTATTATTTAGTATTGTTCAGTGTAAGATAAGTGGTAGAGAATGTGCCCAAACAATTAATGTTCTGTAGTAATTATTCAGTTTAAGTTGTATAGAATGTGGCCAGGCAATTAATGTGTTGTAGTAATTGTTCAACGTAAGTTAAGTTGTATAGAATGTGGCCAGACAATTGATGTGTTGTAGTAATTGTTCAACATAAGTTAAGTGGTATAGAATGTGGCCAGACAATTAATGTGTTGCAGTAATTGTTCAGTGTAACGTTAGTTAAATAAATATGTTCAGATAATTTATGTGTTTGTAATAAAAAATACCTGGATGGCTTGGCCACATGGCATGGACGAGACAGGAACACTGAGCTGATCCACGACTCTGGTGATCGAGTGAAATGGCGAATCATGACCGCCCACGCTTTCCGGCATGGCACATGATTGATTGAATAACTGTTCAGCGTAAGATAAATTAACTGTTATAGAAGGATGGGCAGCCAGTATTTTAGGCTGATATATCCAAGCTTGTTTATGGGAAGGCAGTATTCATGGCTGGTAAATTTTACACCTTTTGTTTTGTACTTGTCCAAATTTGTCAGTATTTATTTTTAACCGTGTATAACATCAATATGGGAAGGTAAATCAAATAATAAAGTTCCCAACTTATGTACTGTTTCAATAATTATTATTGCTCAGATAGTTACGTCTGAAAAAAGATAAACCATGACACTACTTATAAACATAGTCACATTTTCTGTAAAGTCACTTTTTTATGAGGGAAATCTATGAATCAGATCCTGATTGATAGAAGGTGGGATCTTGTTTACACAATTGTTTTTGAACCTCACGATTGATTGAAGTGGTTGCCAGGTTTGTTTTTTTTTCACAATAGTAAAGAGGTTGAAATATCAAGGTGCCAGGTCAGAGCCATAGGCCAGGTGTTGAAGAATGTCCTAGCTCCAGTTTTCATTAAGATTCATTCATTATGTCATCAAGCATTATTATGCAATAACACAGCCACCTTGGCTGGTTTCTGAGCCTTTTGTACTGAGCATCTTTTCTTCATGTCTTGAGAGTGACTTGATAAGCAGAAGCACCAAGACAGTAGTGAAATACCCAAATTTATCTCCATTATTTATTTGCTCCAAGAAATACTCAGACATAGGACAACTACCTCTTTGTTCGTTCATCACACTAACCTGTCTACCACTAAATTCAAGCAGTTTTCTTATATGTTACAGTCATCACGTTTTTAAAATAAATACTGCTTCAACTCCATAAGGAATTTAAGTTGATACTCTAAACCCTCCCCCCCCCCAATCCTCTCTCTCTCTCCCCCCCCCCCCCCCAATCTAATAATTGATTGTACATCTTCTTGTGTCTACTCCCAGAGTGCAGTAATAATTTTTGAACTGCCCAGTTCAGACAAATGGTGGAGCTATTTGTGGTTTCTTGAGAGTGACTTGATAAGCTGCTGCAGCCATTGCTTCTCTTATTTGTGGTTTCACTGAGCAGTCAAAGTCTGAACTTCCTGTCAGCAAAATTCCACACCACTGTATTCAGTATGTCAGTGGTAATTGAATAGGGGGCCTTATTTTTCCTTTTTTGTAGAAAATAAAGAAGAAATAACTTATCCTTATTTTTGTTGATAGTCGATGAATAAAAACAAACACACATACACAGAGGGAAGGAGAATAAGAGAGCAAGAGAGAGAGAAAGAGAGAACGTCTGTACCTCACCTGACATATGTAAACCTTCCCTTCCTTTAATAGTTCAGCCAGTAGTTGAAGTATCACGTCTCTCCCTAACAAGTGATTTTCCCCCCACTAAAGAAGATTTTACCCTGTTAGTATTTTTGACTAAACACTTTCCACCATATCACACACATACACTAAAATAATGATTTTGACATAACAATTGACTTAAAGTAACCTTAAATAATGTCAAGTTTATTATTTTATTAACAGGTTTTTGTTCTTTACCTTAAATAATGTATTCCGCCCAGCTATTTTTTCTCTCTCACAATGCATAAACACACACACTTACTCATAGATATAGGATTTAACTATATGTAAAGTAAATGAGTTTTTAACCTTCTTGTAAATCCTGGTCAATTCAAAAATATGTTTGTTTGCATGGTGGCATATTTAAATGTGTTACTAACTCTTATGTATTTAATTGTTTTCTAAAATATGTTTTGTCCATGTATACCTTAATGTATTTCTAATTACATATTGATACAATGTTAAAAAACAGCTTTAAACCAAAGCTATTGCCATATATATAACTAATGATGGCATACTTCTTAATTTTTTTAAAGTATATTTCTCTTAAAAGAGATGAATTAAAATATTTTCTTTTTAAAGAAAACTTTTTTTTATGATTAAACATGATATATTTAAGCCCCTAATTTTCTGTGCAGAGTTTGAATATTGTTACATGTTCTCTTCAGCAGAAATGCATGATCTTTGTAGAAAGAAAGACAGAAAGAAAGAAAGATAGACAGAAAGAAAGAAAAAGTGTCATCTTTAGAAAAAAAGCATTCTCTGATTTTTTATAACACTTTACTTCAAGAGGCAAAACATGAACAAAGGGGATAAAACTCAATAAAATAATGGGATATTTTTAGATGAATCTGAATAACACCAACAATAAATGGGAAATCTGAGATTAGGTGTGTAAGAAGGACAACACAAAGAGGAAGGTTGCATGTTATTACATACTGTCTGTCATTTCATTAGATTTAAAAAAAATTGAAACAAGCAAACAAAACTGTTTTCCAGATGCATGGTTTAATGATGGAAATAAATAAACATGACAAGTGATTTAACAAATCAACACTAAAGAATATGCCATGTTTAAACATGTCTGATAAAGTGAGAGATGATAATGTCAATGCATTGTCACATAAACCACAAGGTGTGACTGACTAGATAAATAAATAATGCTTGTATAGAACCACAATATACAATACTCAATTTCAGAAGAAAACTACCAGAAAATATTCTCAATACTGGAATGTATTTACAATCAAACAAAAGAAATGTCCTTGGGTTACCTAAAAGGGCAACAGCTCAACAAATAAACTTTCAAACACCTCTCTTCATCATAATGTGCCATACCAATAGGTAAGGGCAGTCATGGTTTGCCATCTCACACTATCGCAATATCTTGGATCAGATCTGTGTTCTCGGAGATGAACGAAATCAGTCTTGAAGCACTTGAACTAAGGAGTTGACAGCCAAAATAAGAGCAACTGTTGACGCTGATAAACATCATCACCATCATTAGACATCTCTGCACTGAAAGTCAGCTGTATGGAGTCTCCAACATCCGTTGCCCTGCATCTTCAGGGAGTACTAAATCATGTTTCTTTTAGTCCATAACTTGATATTGTCCACCCACATATAGCAGATTTATATAGCATATGAAGTGAATAGATGATTAATACTTCAGCTGAAACAATTAAAATACATAGTCACAGGTATTGTTTGAAAGTGGAACATCTATTCTCCCATGGTAATTTCAAATTTACCACAAACTTTCTGTGCACACAAAACCAGCTGGAACCGCCTAATTGCCAATGCCTCACTATATAAAGAGTTGTATCTTTTTAACAGGGTGTGACCTTTTTATGTGATAAACAAAGTATCTGCTTTTAAAATACACATACTTAAAGTATGCAGCATGTTTACAAAATTCAGAGGTATATTTGTAACACTGTGGTTTGCTATTCAATCATTAGTATTGAGAGGATTTGAATGTCATTTCTAACCAGTGTAGCTATGGTGTCCACCCAGCTTCTTGAAATAGCTACCTGAGATTGTGTGTTTACGTGGAAAGGATGGTGGTGAGAAAGGAGCTGGGCGCCTTACTTCATTTTATTATGAGCTACTTTATGTAAAGGCCTAGCACAGTGGTTCTCAACCAGTGGGGAATTTCTTCCCCCCCCCCCCCCCCCCCAGGGGGGAATTAAGATTATTTCAAGATCACATTAATACAAGAACCAGTTACTTGATATTGTTTTTCCCTCTAAATTTTACGGTTCTGTACTTCTCGCCCTAATGAAATTCGTTTTATGACGTAAGTAGACCGACAAATCACATTTTATGTAGATGTCTAGACTTGTTCTAGTATGTGTTATTAAATTTAGCTTCCATTTTTATGTATACTGTGTAAGGGTGGGGGGGGGGGGGGGGAATTTGTAGGGAGGAAATTCGAAAGGGGGGGAATGACATTCTGAACATATGGTAAAGGGGGGCATGGGACAAAATAGGTTGAGAACCACTGCCCTAGCACTTCACACTTGTATAGCTATATCTGCTATGCTCTCTATCTTGTGCTCTGTGCACTGCTGAAGGCAGGTTAAATCAAGAATGACCGAGGACAGAATGCTGGGAAAACTGCAGAGACCAGGGCTGGATCACCATATGACGGGGTAGTGGATTGGACATCAAGCCTTCTCGGATACAGATTTAAAAAAACTCAAAACACCCATGTGGGCTATGTGCATGTGATAAATCCCTCAACAGCTTGAAATGAAAAATAGTATGCTGATTAGGTCAATGTCCAGGCAAACAATTTTAAAAATAAGAAAAATCTATTGACAAAGGAAATACTTATAACACAGGAATCTGGTACACACATACTGGTTTCCTGGTCGGTGCCACCAAGTTTGTGCACTGTGTTAAGATAATCATAGTCTGAGCGATGGATAGTGACTGAAGCACTTATGAAAGTATCTGTGTGCAATTAAGGTGATCCTTTGCACACCAAACTGAACCATAAAAAGAATGTCCACAGATCAAGCAAAGTGAACAGTTTGTTATATGAGATATTGTGGAGCATGCTGGTTAACCACTGCTTTGTCACTCTATGGGTCAGAAAAGAATCATTGCAGAAATCATAACACAAGATATCAGAGATCATGCTGGTTAACTGTTTATTTGCCACTCAAGAAATCAGAATAGAATCTGAAGAATTTTATACATACTATAAATAATAACCTGAGATATCAGAGAGCATGATGATTAACTGTTGCTTTGCCAATCAAAAAACCAGACAAAATCTGAAGTCTTCACATACTAGACATAACAATATGAGATATCAGAGAACATTATGGTTAACAGTCGCTTTGCAACTCAAGAAACCAGAAAAGAATCTATTGAAGTTCATAGATTCTAGAAATCATAACATAGATATAAGAGAGCATGCTGGTTAACCAAAGCTTTATCGCTCAGAAGGCCAGAAAGGAATCTGAAGAAGTTTACACATTGCAAAAATCAAAACACGACTACCAGGAATGAAAGCAAATATTCACAGGTGGATGACAGCTTCTTGGATATCAGTACTTGGTGAGAGCTGTGGAAAGAAAATGGTGAAACAATGAAGAGGTAACAAGAATTCCACAACACAAGTTTAAAGAATTCATATATTCTTATCCTGGATATTCTGTGAGCTAAATATGAATAAACCACAGCCAAGCATTGCACCATTTTAAAATATTTATCTTTTATGTATATACCAAAACAAAGAAATAAAAAGTAAAGATAATGCTGCTGTTATAGTGTCATATGGGTGCTGGAGAGATCATATACAACAATGGCAAGGAAATACACTTTGCCTTGATTAAAACATCTAGGACAAGGAGCAACTGTTGGATCTATTCTCCAAGACATGCTGGTCTGTTGAGACAAGGAGCAACTGTTGGATCTATTCTCCAAGACATGCTGGTCTGTTGAGAAATGAGCAGGCAGAAGACAGGGTCTGCACCACTGGGTGGGGTATAGTTGTATGATAAGTTAGATGTGGTTAGGGTTCCCTGGGATTGTGTGAATAGTGTGGAAGTGTGAATAGTGTGGAAGAACAGATAAATCATCATGGTCTGAAGAGAATGGTGTGGCAGGTAGTGACCAGCGGATCTGGTCGACACTCTGTACTTTGAGGAAAGGCCAGATGAACACATAATCAAACTGCAATTAGTATCTTTAGTATTGGGACTCTTTGCTGCTTGTTGAAGTTGGAGATAGAGCGTGTATGGGAATGTCCTGAATGCTGTGATGTCGGTTCTTAACTTAACAGTCTTTTCATTCTCAACTAAAGGAAATCAGTATTTTATGCCAATGTTTTGACACCATGTGGGTGTGACTTATTGTCTTCACACTTAGCTTCAAGAGAGAAACAATGCTGAACTGTAATAAATTAGTGCTTTAAAATATATACTATACAAATTGTATTACCTTTCAAAATAGAAGGCAGAACAGATTCAGAACTACTTATTCCTTCATTCTTTGTATTGCACAGACAATGGCAGTGTTTTTAATGGATGAAAAAAATAAGATGGTGGTTATCCGCTTAAAGACATAATTTTCACATCTAGTAATAACAACCGGGTTGTAAAATATCACATATAATCACAAAACATTCTTCACTCGCAGATCCAAATAAAATATAGCAATAATAAACATGCAGATCTAGAAGTAGCTACAGGAAGTATAAATAAAAATATGGAATGATTACCAGTCTAACATTTTGTTTACAGTAATCAGATAACTAAATTCATAATGAAAATCAGATTCAAAAAACAATTACAGTTGCAAAGGAATCACAAAGTACAAAATGCTTGGAATTACTGATTACTGATATATGTGAACGTACGTTCAATTATGCAATTGTATATATTTTAAATATACAAAAATATTCACATAAATGCATCAAGATTAATCACATGGAAAGACGGTCTTACACTATGGATTATGCTGTTTACCTAAAGAAATGTCCAAACATACTCTTACAGTATACATCAGGCTGTAGTAAAAACAAGAAAGAACACAAGAATACCATTGGGCAGCGATGTACGAGAGCAAGTCAATAAGTAAGTCACCCAGTTCTGTAGGATGGCAGGTAAATGTAGTTGGTTTTCTACAGGTGTCATTAGGTGATAGCAACATCGAACGTTATATTCCCGTTCGTCAGGTAGCGCTAAGTGTCTCATGCGTATGCGCAGCGCATAAACAAAATGGCGACTGTACTTACATGAGCAAAGAGCAACATGTTGTTTGTGCGCTTTTTGTGGGCAAAAGGACTGCCTGCAAAGGACATTCATAAGGAAATGTTTTCTGTTTATGCTGACAAATGTTTGTCCCATAAAGCAGTGCATAGCTGGGTAGAAAATTTTTCTCAAGGACGCGAATGACGCCGAAGTTGAATGTGACGTGTAAACATGGTTTAGAAAACAGAGCACGCAGTTCTATGCAGCCAGTTTGGGAGGACTGATAAAACAATGGGATAAGTGCATCAATGTTGGAGGAAATTATGTTGATTGATTGATTGTATGTATAAAAATAAACTGATTTCAAGTTGTTATCATATTTAGTTATTTTTCGACAGCCATTTGTGACTTACTTATTGACTTCCCCTGGTAAAATAAGGAAAGGACCTTCTTTCAGGCCTTGAGGCATATTGGGCATATGGTGCTAACTCACATGTTTATAGACCAATCGCACATAAGCAGTCATGTGGTCAATATCACGTCGGCCATGTTTACTTGCCAAGACATTTCATGGTATCCATTTTAGGCTGGGTTGCCTGGAAGCCAAGGTCATTTAAACAATCTCAATGTGAATTTAAACCTATGACCACTGGCTTGGATACTAGCCATGAGGATGTTCTAAAGGAGTTTACAGCAAAAAGGAAACTCCTGACAAATATTAGAGTTCTTCATTTTCTGGGTGTCTCATGACAAAATAATTATTATTTCAAAATCTGGCAATAATGGAAGAAGAAGCTGTGGCAGGCAAATATAGTCAATAGTCTAAATCTGGCACAAAACTAAATCTACAGAACAGGCTACTGACAAAAAAAAAAATAGACTACCTGTGACAGGTATCATTAACTGAGCACGACATGTGGCCATTCAAAGATTACAATAAATATAGCAACAATCATTCCAAGCAAACAAGTGGCCAACAATCAAGGTACACATCACATCACAGGACAAGACGACAGTAAGGCTAATATGACCAGATGAAAACGAACTTGCAATTGTGAGAACACTAAATGCTTTATGAAGTATCTACAAAATATTATTTTGTTCTTTATTCTTAAACAAACATGGTTATACTATAATATTCTTTGCACAATTCAACAGGCATCCTGGATTACTACTGGCACCAGGCCATATTGACAGACAATAGTTTGTTACATTGTGCTTAAAAAAAGGTATACTAATTACAACCCATGGTGGGGACCAGGAATGGAGTTATACCTCTCCAATGCACAAAGCCTGGGCTGAATTGAAGAGACTGTGTTACTCATACAGCATGTTACCTCTCTCGACCTGCCAAATTTTCTCCATAGAAAAGGTAACATCAATACATCTGGAACAAGACAAGCTGCAAAAGATACCAGATCAGCAAAGCAGTGCTCTGACTGTTCACCAGTCGGAGCTTCCATCCTAGACCAGTTGCCGACCAAGGCTTAGGACCTGCTCTATCCTGTCTTTAATTTGCATGTCCTCACATTAGGATACAGATTGTATCCTGGCTTTTGTAGGTGTGAAATCTCATGAAAATCTAATCCTACAATAAGTGGAGTCCATTACAGAAAAAACTGCATAAAATGGGATTATCACTTGCTTGTAGTCAGTACAGAGAACATTCAGAAACTGGGAGTCAGCACTTTTCTTCCTTTATATGTTATTAGAACACATTTAGTTTTAAAATAAACATGTATTTGTTTTTCTGAGAGCTAAAAATTGTATACTAGACACACTTCAACATTGTGAAGTAACACAAAATTAATTTTTTTTTTTTTTTTGCATATCCTTTACAGGACATCGCTGTCAACAGCAGCATCTTTCAGCTGTCTGTTGATTTCTTGGCAAGATTATGCTCAGTAGTTTGCCATTGCTTTCTGAGCGGCCGGCTAAGTATCCCACAAGTCACCAGCGGGGGACGAACCGCTCCCAGTTCTCTCCCGCTACGAGACTCTGCGTGATAAACGGGATTATGGAGAAAGTGTTGTAACCCGTCAGCCAGAGAGACCGGCAAAATTACATTAAATGTTAAAATTTTTAACATATGCAATAATATGAGCATCATAAAGATCATCACTGATACTTTTACTAAATAATAATATTTTTTTAATAGCAATCTTAGACAAACATAAGTGTGCATGGCAATAGGGATGTTATTTGAGATCTTGGACATGTAGGAATGGAGTGTTTTTTTCATGGTGTCTTTATTAGAGGTCACTATAAGAATGGGATAATTTTGAATGGTGTCTTTGTTTGTAGTTAATATAAGAATAGTATAGTTTCACTCTCCCTCTCACACACACGTGTGTGAATGTGTTAGAGAGGGAGGGGGGGAGAGAGAGAAAAAATAAAAGAAAGACACACACACACAGAAGCGCACACACACAAACCATGACTCTTAAAGAATATATATCAAAAACACATCAATGCAGAGAGAGACAGAGAGAGAGAGAAAGAGTTTTAACGCATGACACGAGAAAAACCCCTGGGAATCATTTCCTAGGCAGCCCGTTTCCTTAGAGTGTGAATGGGTTGAAACATTTGACAAGGGGGACTAATCTGATTATCAAAAGCCTCCTGTCATACTTGCTTCGGCGCAGAGTTTTTACCACTGGGGGGGGGGGGGGGGAGAGAAAGGGGGGGGAAGAGAGAGAGAGAGAGCGCGCACCAAAACTATCTCATTCCCATATTAACTACTACCAAAACCACTCCAGCCCTACATGACTCCAAGACACAATATCCTTACTGCCATACAGATTTTTGTCTAAGTTTGCTATCCCAAAAATTTCAATAGTAGTCAATGGAGGAATTAACACAAGCACTGTGTATGTTCACTGCCACATAACAAGAAAGAATTTCGGACTGTAACATAATATCCACTAACCGGTACTTTTACTTCAGTGGCTATATTCTGGATAATTTCTAAATCAATCAATCTTATCTGAGTTATATATTTTTAACTGTAGCTGCCTTTTACAGCTCCAGCACTGTTGTCTTTTTAAATTTTAATTATCCTTATTTATCTCACAATCTAGCGTTCTTCATCACTCTGTTTCCTTTTCTTGGTTCTGAGATATGTGAATGCACACTAGAACACAGATTCCATTCTCTCTCTCATTTGCTAATGGCCTCTCCTCTCATTCAGTAAATGTGTCTACTTTATGCAGTTCTTAGCATGCCCTTCACTCTATCAATATCCTTCATTCTGTCAATATTGTACTACTTATCTATCATACCAGTTCATTTATTCTTCTGTAGGAGAATCTGATGATGAAACCATGACTGAATTATTAGTAACATTTATTCTTTCCTCTCCATTATTTTCTGAACACAATGCTGATGGTAGGAGTAAACTGTTGCAAATTTTAACCTCTTGCTCACAGTTAGTTTCTGAACAAGATGCTGACAAAATGGTTGATTCTTCCCTGGCAGCCATATCCTCCACACAATTCTCACAATTAATTTGCCCACAATAATTTATGTCTCTTATATCCAACACAAGTCTGTCTTTTCTGTCTTGCTGAACCACTATTTGACTTTTATTATCACTGGCAATGTGAACAGTAGTTGCTTGTGAATGTGCTGACACAAGAGAACTATCTAATGAAACATCCACTGATTCACTGGGTGCATCAGGTTGTTGTGGTGCGATATGATCAAAGTCATCTCTAATATAGACATTTTTATCCTTATTGACAGTCACATGTTGTTGACATAGTTGAGATTGTTGTTTTTCTTCACCATGCTTCAGCTGATGAGATCTCTTGAGCAGTTTTTGAGTTAAACTTTCTAGAAGAGTCCTAAATTCTTCACTAACTTCCTCATCTTCATCTTCATCCTCAGCATCATTGCCACTGTAAGTGTTAAAATTATAAGGTTCATCGTCGTCATCAGAATCGTGCCTCAGACATCTCTGTATGGCTGCTATTCTATCTTCACTGTCCATTTCAGTATCAACATTGATCCAGACACGACTGCGGTCATCATTCTGTGCTATGTCCCATTCATCAACACCGGCATCGGTCTTGTTATTGTTGTCTCCAAGTAGGGATTGAAACACTGCTTCTGCTAGGACAGTCCTTGATGTCATTGAATATGTGTTGTCTGTTTCTACATCTGTAGGAAGAAAACATGAAAACTGATGAGTTAAGTGATATACTTATTTAGACAAGCATGAATATGGCAATAAGAGTTGAGTTGAGTTGAGTTAAGAACCAACATCACTGCACTCAGGACATTCCCATACGTGCTCCGTCCCCTCGTTCAACAGCCAGAGAAGAGTCACACTACTAATCGTTCCCACCGCTATTTGATTAAAAGTTCTCCTGGTCTTCCCTCTCAGTTTTGAGATTCTTCCAGAACCCCTGCCAATCCCCTGCAATCTCATTCTTTCCACATATGGGTTCTCAATCTGTTCCTCCGCCTTCTCCACCTGGTCCCACAAGTGCACGACCACCTCCCCCCTGTCCATAGGCAAAATTCCACCAAGAGGTGCCTTCCCTGCTAGCCTATCAGCCTATATGGCAATAAGAAAGTTAAGTTAGTTGTATATCCTTTACAGGACTTCACAGTCAACCCCAACATTTTCTTTAGCTGTTTGTGATTTCTTGGCAAGTTTACGTTCAGTGGATTGTCATTGCTTTCTGAACGACTGGTGCTCATACTATTGTCTGTGTTTTGAACATAGTATGTGGGATTACAAATTGCATTCATAACCTCTTCACCACAGAGCCGGGGAACAGCTATCTACTATTCCACACCATGGTGTGGCAAACACAGCTCTGGGGACTACGTTTCCATGGGGATTAGGGACAACTCTCCAACTGAGCAGTGCAGATTGATTTGTTCTGACAGTCAGAAATCGCTCCCAAAGACATACACCCTGTGTGGATATGGAAGGCAAAGAAAAACCCATTATCTGATCAAAATTTCAAGTAATTCCACAGATCAGAGTCAGACTGAGATCTGTTGAAATACCTGAATGCCTACATCATCTGGCAGGGCACATGATGATGACTTACAAATAATATTTATAGACTATATATGTCATATGTAAACTGGAAAGCCAGGAGAAAGTACCACATCACTTTCTCAAGAATATGTGTATTGTCGGTCACAAAGCAAGATTTATGGTGGAGAGAAATGCTAACAATACTTTGTATCAGTCTTTGCACAGAACAACTGGAGAATGTCAATTTACTTTAAAGCATCTGACATTTCAAAGTCACGTAACAGAAACAACATGTAACAAAAGAACTATTATGATTGCAAAATATTAGCAAGAGGAACATGTGGTCAATAGGTTAGAATTTCCACCTCACATATCATGGCACATAAAGTCTATTTCTCATAAAGGTAAAGTGTTTTTGTCTGGCGGGGGTGAAATAAAAAGTCTAGTCTTGTACAGTGTGACCACCATTTCAGCAAGCTGCCTTTATTCCTCTCTGTGCAGAATAACCTCTCTACAGACACCAGCTATGTTACGGTACAAACACAACAGTGGCAGTTATAATTTAGTAATGTATTGGAAAGATATCTGCAAAAGTTGATATGTAGTCTAGAGAAAAGGAGACATGAATGCCAATGCCAGCTGGCAAGGTACTTGAAGATAATCAAGATAATGATAATTATCATTATAATAATAATAAAAACAACGTTAGGAATATGGATAATTATGTTAACCTTCCCTACCACATTGTAGGTATGTGAATAATTACGTTAATCCTGTTCTATTACAGTGTAGGTATGTGAATAATTATGTTAATTCTGTTCTACCACAGCGTAGGTATGAGAATAATTATGTTAATCCTGTTCTACCACATTGTAGGTGCAAAGGAATGACTTATTAACTAGAATCAACAAGGCTCAGGACACACTTATATGTCCTCTGTAACTTTCAGTAGATGGCGTATTAAACTGCTGATTGCTGCCATAGTTCACCGCTGGTTAATATATCTGCAATGTCTAAGGCTGGGATCACGAACAGACACAAGTGATGCAAACCGCCAGAAGACTGCTGCATGTCGATTCATCCAGCTCCGTGCCAGCCTGTAACATGTTGTGCATTTGTCCTTTGTCCATGGGGTTAGGGCACTCTTGCATTTATGTAACAAGTGATACACCTGGTTACTTCAATGGAAGACCGCAATCAAACGTCTATCTTCAATATTTTAACTTACCACAATGAAGTGAAACAAAATATTCACATCAATGACTTAATCAAAATTAGCACTTCTCAGTCTGTAAAATACAACCCATGTCTATATTTGAAGAAATTAAAGTAGTACAGTGGCGAGCATGCCGGCCTGGTGGTAATGTGTTAAAACATCCTTCATGGTGGGGATTTAGCTTAAATTCACCTGGGCTCCCAGGCCGACCCAGCCTAAAATGGGTACCAAGAATTGTTCTGGGAAGTAAAGTTGTATGGCTTGATATTGCCCAATTCACCAACAATGCTCATTGATCTATACAAATATATAGCATTACATAGCCAGTGTACCTCATAGCGTGAAAAATAGTGCTTTACTCTCCTTTAACTTTACTTTAAGACTTTAAGATGCTACTAGGTTAATACATTATTTTGTACATTTTACGTTTTATTACATTGAACAATGCATTTTAATAGTTACCAATACTGAATACAGAAACAATTAAAAAATAAAAAGATGTTAGAGAACTTAGCGCAAGTAAAAGAAAACCCTTTCCCCTGACATATTCTTATGCCAGCCTTAAAGCATGAGTAAAATACAAACAAAAGACCCGGTCAAGCCCAAGCAGAACCCTTAAACTCAAGGAGATAACAAAGATAATGAAAACATCATTTCCTGCCTTCAGCTTTCCACATTTTACAAAATTAGACCAGAGATTTAAAGTATCTATCTCATTGTCAGCAATCTTAATGCTACCAAGAGGGTTGATGTTTGGTGACATGATTTGAAAGATTATTAAGCTTGTGTACACTATTTATTTTAACTATTTTAAAATAATTTAAATCAGCAAGAAACAGTCCTACTGAGCAGATTACTTAAGTGCAATCTGATACATTAATGCACATGGATCTATTAATTTACTTTGATTGCTGACTTCACTTTGAAAAGACACTTATACATTATGCACTGCTTGCTTTAAAAGAATGCTGACAAGTAATTCGATAGCCAAAATGAGCAATCCAGAGATTTCGAGGAAAGCTGAGTTGCAAAGACAACTTATCACAAACATCAGAAAGAAGCAGTCATCGTTTGTTAACACATTATGAGAAGATAAATACCGGAACATGTAACAACCAGAAAGATTTGTGGAAAGAGAGACAGAGGAAGACAGAATGAGAAGATTCTTGACAGTCTTGTGGCATGGCACAGGGGTTGACCAACACAAAGTCTGACACAGGACATTAGAGACACCCAAGGGTTGATCAACACAAAGTCTGACACAGGACATTAGAGGCACCCAGGGGTTGATCAACACAAAGTCTGATACAGGACATTAGAGACACCCAGGGGTTAATCAACACAAAGTCTGACACAGGACATTAGAGACACTCAGGGGTTGATCAACACAAAGTCTGACACAGGACATTAGAGACACCCAGGGGTTGATCAACACAAAGTCTGACACAGGACATTAGAGACACCCAAGGGTTGATCAACACAAAGTCTGACACAGGACATTAGAGGCACCCAGGGGTTGACCAACACAAAGTCTGACACAGGACATTAGAGACACTCAGGGGTTGATCAACACAAAGTCTGACACAGGACATTAGAGACGCCCAGGGGTTGATCAACACAAAGTCTGATACAGGACATTAGAGACACCCAGGGGTTGACCAACACAAAGTCTGACACAGGACATTAGAGACACCCAGGGGTTGACCAACACAAAGTCTGACACAGGACATTAGAGACGCCCAGGGGTTGATCAACACAAAGTCTGATACAGGACATTAGAGACACCCAGGGGTTGATCAACACAAAGTCTGACACAGGACATTAGAGACACCCAGGAGTTGATCAACACAAAGTCTGACACAGGACATTAGAGACACCCAGGAGTTGATCAACACAAAGTCTGACACAGGACATTAGAGACACCCTGGGCATGAACATACATGAGGTTGAGTTGACCAACACAAAGTCAGACACAGGACATTAGAGACATCCTGGGCATAAAAATATATGAGGCAGGGGAACTGACAAAAGATCAAAAATCTGTCCAACAGGTCATGATAGGAGCAATGTTCTGCAAAGGTCCTGCCTGCTATATGATGATGATCACAGGCATAGCTACTGAAACTGATGGCGAAGTACTTATGTCAGCCATATCCATTACTTTCTTTGGACAGCAATCCCTTTCAAATTAATATCTGAAATGCAGCTGATTCGGTTACAGGATTATCAATCTGAGGCTGGGTTGGGCAGTAATTATACTTCTATTTTGAGGTTGAATGGGGTAGAAGTAATGGAAAAATGACATACATTTATGGCATAGATGAGTGCTTCCCTTTTGGTAAAGGGAATGATGAAGGGCTGCGTTTCTTTGGTTGTCATTCAACTATCTGCAAAATATTACTGCAGGTAACTGGCTAAATGTAGTTCCTTATGGTGTAACTTCTTGCTTAAAAAGTCCATCATTGAGTGGCAGTTTCTGTTCCTCTAATTCGATTTTTTTTTTTTTTAGAAAACTAGGCCTATAAACTGCATACTTCTGTAAATGAACGTGCACACATAAGTCGATCAAGAAACAAAAGATAAACAACAAAATGAAAAGGTTAAATCACACAAATTAAAGCTGCATCCCATCAAGTAGTGAAGGTTTCAGACACTGTATAAAACAAAGGTCAGTGCTGTATCTTAAAAGATTTGTATGGACGCAGTTTCCTGTTACAGGTCTATGGATGTGGTAGGACCATCACATTCTGTAGGCCTGAATGCACGGAGGTATAGGTGGTCAGTCTTTCCCTCACTTTCTCAGACGGCGAGCCCAGGTGTTAAACCCACATCTGACTCAGCTTGTGACAATATCAATGCAGTTCACTATCAACTTCCCTAACGTTCTCCCAGTGATATATCTGCTCCACCTAATTATCCTTAGGGATAAAATAATCACAATAACAAAAGCAACCATCCCCTTGTTAAAGCTGTCAGCTTGATTAAACTAGTAATGTGGGATATAATAAAATGTTCATACAAGCAAGATTTGCAATCACAAGTTGCAAGATGATTGAAAGAAGCAGGTGATATCTGGAAAGAGAGACAAAACAACTCACTACACGGTGTGAAAAAATGACAGTGATATCATCTTGTGTCCCTTGATCTGCAAAGTGGTATATTAGCCAAATAATTAGTTCATCAAGTATGCTTAACTAAAGGAATCCATGCTCTGTACCAGTTTCAAATATGATATTGTAACAATCATCATGAATGTATTGTATATGTCTAAGATTAAATAATTCATTGGCACCTTTCTGTCTTGACAGACGATAGTTTGGTACATTGTGCTTCAAAAATGCTTAATAACTACAACCCATGACGGTGGCGAGTGTGGCTGGTAAGGCCAATTCTTGCTGCAAATGTTTGCCCACAGTAGACGCATGTGAAAACATGGTCATTTCCACCATTGTGCACCATCTTACGTCTCTCACGCTCTGTGTGTGCTTTATCTGCAATCATTTTCTCTTTTGTCTTTATTCCATTTCTGATGTTTGCCCTCCATGCAACACGTTCAGTGGCGACTTGCTCCCAATGTGCATTATCTATGCCTGTATCAATCATGTCCCGCTTACACACATCTTTGTATCGTAGTAGAGGCTGACCCTGAGATCTCCTACCCATCTGTAATTCACCAAAAAAGATGTCCTTTGGTATTCTACCATCATCCATCCTCCTAACATATCCTATCCATCTAAGTCTACGAAGACTGAGCATGGAATACACCGTCACACAACCAGATCTTTCCAATACTTAAGTATTTGTGATTTTGTCTTGCCACTTAATACCAAGTATTCTTCGCAGACACCGATATGAAAGCTGTTTAAACGTTTCTCTTGGCGTGAGTAAGTTGTCCAGGTTTCACTGCCATAAAGAAGAGTACTAAGGACACAGGCTTGGTAGACAAGGACTTTTGTTTTGGCAGTAAGCTTCCTGTTCTCCCAGACTCTTTTTGCTAACATGTTCATTGTTGTTGCTGTCTTGCCAATCCTGATGTTGATTTCCTGATCTAGGGATAAATTGCTATTTACCTCTGATCCTAGATATGTAAAATGGTCTACTATCTCCAGTTCGGCGTCGTCAATAAAGATTGATGGTACACCATGTGCACCTTGTGACATAATCTGTGTCTTATTTTTGTTAATTGTTAAACCAAATTCAGAACAAGCATTGGAGAATGCAGATAGTAGATGTTGTAATTCTTCCTCAGAGTGGGTCGTAATCGCAGCATCATCCACAAAAAGCAACTCTCTGATTAGTACCCTCCTAATTTTGGTCTTGGCCTTCAATCTCTGAGCATTATAGAGGCACCATCTGAGCGTCACGAAAGGCATATTTCAGCAGAAGTGAAAAGTATATTCCAAAGAGGGTGGGAGCTAGTACACAACCTTGCTTAACTCCACTCTTGATTTCAAACTCTTCTGAAGTTGAGCCATCAAACTTGATTATACCCTTCATGCCTGTGTGGAACGATTCCACAATGGACAGAAGAGTTGGTGGGCAGCCAATCTTCTTTAGTGCTTTGAACAGACCCTCACGACTGACCAAATCGAATGCCTTTGTGAGGTCGATGAAGGCAATAAACAGTGGCTGATTTTTTTCCCGGCATTTTTCTTGCATCTGTCGCAATGAGAATATCATATCAATGGTAGACTGGTTCTGACGGAAGCCGCACTGTGATTCGAGGTAGACTTGATCTCCCAAGACTTGAAGTCTGCGCAGGACAATTCTGGCAAATACTTTCCCAACAATACACAAAAGTGAGATACCCCTATAGTTGTTACAGTCGCTCCGATCTCCCTTGTTCTTGTACAGCGTTATGATGTTTGAATCTTTGAAATCCTGGACTTGTCCTTCTCGCCAGCATAGCTCTATTAGCTGGTGGATCTGTAGAGCGAGTGTGTCTTGCCCACTCCTGATTACCTCAATTGGAATCCCATCCTTACCTGGAGCCTTGCCAGATGCAAGCTCATTTATAGCACACTTAACTTCTGTTATAGTGGGAAGTGTGTCCAGGTGGTCAAGAGTTGGCAGGGACTCTATGGCATTGAGCGCATCATCCGCTAGTTTGATCTCACTTGAGTAAAGCTCTAAATAGTGCTCGACCCATCTATCCATCTGCTGTTTCTTATCAGTGATGATTTCTCCAGTCAAGGTTTTCAGCGGTGCACTTCTTTTGATCATTGGACCACAGGCTTTCTTTATCCCTTCATACATGCTTCTGATGTTTCCCTTATCACTTGCAATTTGAATGGACTCACATAACTTGATCCAATAATAATTTGCACACTGCCTGGCAGCCTTTTGTACATCCTTCTTAGTTTGCCTTAGCTCACTCAGAGTGTTACGCGTTGGTCTTTCCTTGTTTCTTAAGAGAGCTATCTTCTTTTTATCAATCAAGGGCTGCAGTATCTGGCTGTTTGCCGCAAACCAGTCCTGCCTCTTATGATCCACAGTGCCGTAAACACCTACCGCTGTTTTATAAATAGTTTCCTTAAGTTTACTCCATTTATCATTTACTATACAATTTTCTGATGTATCAGTGAAAGCGTCTTCAAGTTGCTGTTGAAATTCAAAGCACTTTCCAGGATCGTGAGTGTTAATAATATTAATCCTGGGGCTAGACTTGTGTTTAGCTGTGTAGATTCTCTTTGGTCTCAGTCTAACCCTTGCAACAACCAAAGAATGATCCGTATCACAGTCAGCACTGTGGTAACTTCGAGTTAATGATGTATGGTTCAGATGTTGTCTCAGTGTGATAATGAAGTCCAGCTGATGCCAATGGCCGGATCTTGGATGTTTCCATGTGACCTTACGCAGCTCTTTTGTTTAAAAAAAAGAGTTTGTAATACATAGGTCATTTCTAGTGTAATGCTGCAGCAGCCTTTGCCTATTATCATTCATGCAACTGATGTTGTATTTTCCAAGGCACACTGGCCATGAATTCGAGTCCTTGCCCACACGAGCATTGAAATCACCGAGCATATAAATGTAGTCGGATTTTGGAACTGCCTTGATCACAGAGTCTAGCTGCTCATAGAACGTAAATAATTACAGAGATATTATCTTGACTAGTGTTTAAGTGTTTGCACAAAATTACTATTTACAGAGTACTGTTAGTCATTAGTCATGGTTCCAATTTCATGGCAAAAGGTGACCCCATAATGCTCTGTTGCAGTGCCAGGGAATATCACACAAAATGCTCCTTTCTGTATAACGTGAAAAGTGAAACAGACAGCAGTTCCAACAAACCAACAGTAAGCACAGGCATAAGTAAAAGCCAGATAATTCAGTAACTGGCTGCCCACCATTTTTCTGAACACGCAAACCACGGCAGACATATATAAAAGCATTCCATGTTAAATCCGCAGCTCACAGTGTCGTTCCACACACTTAACTCAGTAGCTGGGTGATAGAACCATGTACTACCAGTCCAAATGAGGAAAATAAGTAAGCAAACTGTAGCCAGAAGCAAAATCGCTCCAGAGTTCTTAACAGCTCAACCGCCTATCCGCCATTTTGGACTGGAAGTCCTTACAATGTACTGTCTTAACTTTGATGGTAATAGCAATAAAACACCAGACTACAGGTCAATAGTATGAACCTCACCGAGTAGCAAGCACGGCAGGAGACTTCCAATCATTGGAAGCAGTCCCTCCTGCCAAATGTTTCAGCCCCTTAGACTTTCATCACATTCTCAGGGGGTGGGGGTCACCTGCGTCATGACTCCCAGAGGTTTTTATCCTGATTTACGTTCGCGCATCCTCCTTCGAGATGTTTTGTGTATTGCACCTATCCCACATTAACATCACTACATGTGCCTGCCTGGAAGTCATCCCACCCTTTGGGAGATGAACAATGTGCACCTATTGCATCTGCCAACATTGCCACTGTACCTTCTTTTGGACACTGGAAATAACACTTCTTTACCTTGTCTGTTTTGCCACTGTCATCACCTCCACCTTGCTATGACTAAACTCCAAAGATCCAACAAATTATCCACTAAATGATGAACATATATGAAACAAACATTTACATGCACTGGGTAGCTGGCCATGTAGACATCTAATTAAACAAAACAGCTGCTAATCTAACAAAGAAGGCAGATTCAACACTGCAGTCACAGTTCTGTGTGGTAGTATGATTTTGAAAAATATATTAAAAAATACCAACACAATTTTACATGTCCTTGCATAATTCTCAGAATCTATCATTTATCATCAGCATCATTATCATCATCATTATGTGTCATGCGGTGCAGGTGATATTGTTCCTGCACAAACATCTGTCTCCGTGTTCTTGATAAGTTCCACCACCTATTGTCTTCCATGCCAATTTGTCAAATCATCCAGCATTTTCTCCCTTTGTTAGCCTTTGTCTCTAACACCCTCTACCTTCCCATTGTTAAAACAATCTCCAGGCTTTCTCATCTCATGGTTAAAAAAGATAACTGGCTTGTCCTGATGTGTGTGACATGGTCTCCTCCAGTACTTGGATAATAGTCAAGCCGTCTGCTGTGCACTCCAAAGGTTGTGGGTTCGATTCTGGGTTACGTCCTTCAGTTCACTAGTGCATTTTCTCTGAGACTCCTGGGGGTCATCGCCAGAGCTACAGAGTTTGTGTTTTATGTGATGCTTTCTGCAGGTCACCCTGTGGAAAGAGACTGAGCCATATGGGATAAAATCCAGGGCAATGAAGTCGATCCTCTTGACTTTTAAGACTTTTCTTTTAGCTCATAGGAGTGAATCATCAAAAAACTAAGTAGAATCAGTAAGCTTGACTAGTGCACAATCACAAATGACAAAATGGATATTGCGGCCAAAGGTCTCTTTAACTCATAAAATATTGTAACCATGCTTGCCAAAGTCAAATCTTTGTTCTAAGATAATATTCTCAAATATGACTAGCTGCATGTGTGTCTGTGTATTAATATGTGTGTGTGTGTAAGAGAGAGTGTGTGAGAGAGAGAGAGAGAGAGAGAGAGAGAGAGAGAGAGAGAGAGAGAGAGAGAGAGAGAGAGAGAGAGAGAGAGAGAGAGAGAGAGAGAGAGAGAGAGAGAGAGCTGTTAAAATTAATCATGCAGGTGACTGCAATCAGATGTTATGCACACACATACATATAACATACAAGTATATCTTGCTGATATGAACTCATATTATACTAATTAAATCTGAACTGCATATCTACCACATACTACATTTGACTTAATTTCCCACAATATATTGACAACCATGAAAACATTTAAACATAATTACTTCACTGTCTGTGATATATTATGGCCAATAAAAATATACGTTCAGGTAGTAAAAAATTATTAGATTTTTTTCAATAAAAAATTAATTAAAACTGCTTCATTAACTCATTGAAAATATTTTTAAAATATGGGCATTTAACTGAACATTTTATGTTTAAGTGTTTTAGCGTGAAAGTTTAACTTTGTATTTGTGGTGTAGTTTTTGTAGTATGCCAAATTTAACTTTACATTATGTTAACTTTTGTTAGTGTGGAGATGAGATTTTACAATGTGTGTTGAAATTATCTTATGACTAATTGCTCAGGGTAAGAGGCTTGCACAATGCACAAACTCTGTAGGTCCAGCAATGACCCTCCACCCCCCAGGAATCTCTGGGAAAACTGCACTCATGGTATGAACCAAAAACAAATCTACGACCTTCGGAACGCAAGGCAGATGGCTTGACCACTTTCTATGGCAACATCCAAATGTACCGTGCGTAAGTGGCTATTCATCATGTGTCCCAATTAACATGCCATGTGTGGTTGCACTTATTATGTTTAGTCACAGAATACTAAAGAAATCTAACAGTGTGTTTGGTTTTTATAAGGTTTCTATATTTGGCCAATGTGATATTAATACATTTGCGATTTTATTGTTGTTATTTCCCTCACCGAGCAGCTGTTGTGGTCTTTGAGACTCAATGAGCTCAGGTAAATAATGAGAAATTAATCACACATTTTCAAAACAGTAAGCACAATGGAAGCATGTTAGACTAACAAAGAAGAAAGGAGCAAATACTAAGGTTGCTTCCCTTCAAGGAAGTCAGTAAAACTGCACATCCTGCAATGACAGTTTTGTGTAGTAAAACAATTTTGATAACAATATCAAAACTAAAAATCCAACAAAATTGAACATGGAAATTTTTTTGCAGAGTTATCAGAATTTGCTATTTATCAGAAGTTGGGTACCTACCAGATATTCCAATTGTTGTATCTGGTACTGTTGAAGCTCTTTCACACTTGCTTCCTGTTATTTTTTCTGCTCCCGGCGTGGTGCTAGAATCAGAATGGCCTTCAAATATAACCACTTCTTCTTTGGTCGGCAGTAGATCGAGTTCCTCAAGATCCAACCTGCTAAGCTGATTGAGAGCTTGTTTCTGATGGGTGGGACTTGTTGTAATGCTTGGAAAGAAAAGGCATTAATGAAGATGATTGTTAGCGCAAAACAAGTCAGACGTAGCATGATTATGTCATATTTCTATTGCCAAAAACAAAACACCTGAAACTGTTCGTTTTTCTTCATCTATTTTAGTATGGGACATGAACAAGACTGTGTCTGAGGTCTTCACCTGTCTCCCACAATTTGTCCTGAAGGGTTACTCCTGTGGGCCAGATTCTTCCTCAGTGATAAATGTGTGTTGTGTGTCTGTTCTGGAATGGTGATAAGCAGCTGTCCATCTGATATTTACTGTTTTCATCATTTTTACAGGTTTTTAAAAAGCTGTTTATGGTGGACTAACATCAGGTAACTTTTGTATACTTTGTATGCAGTTGTATCAGCGTCTGTCTGTTGTTTGTGTGCTGATGAAGGCTCTAGCTGCAACATCCATTTTGTCACATGTGATTGTGTTCTTGTAAGACTTACTAATTTCATTTCTTGTTTTCGTTCCTTTACTCATAAACAAAACAGGTGGCTGAGGTCATCACTTGACTACCACAAACTGAACCGTTGTTCCTGTGAGCCATATTTGATCTGCCTGGCCAATTCTGGGCAGTCTTGTAAATTGTGCTCTGGAGTTTAATTTGGTGATCCACAGCTGCAAGTGGCAATCTTTGAGACCCACTCACTGAAGGTGTGCTCTGAGTCCCAACATCCTGTTCTTATTTTGAAGATTCTAGTCTGCTGGTTTCTACCTAACTTGATGACTCTATCACCCAAAACGTCTGATTTCTTCATCTTTGAGTGGGTATGAAATATCCACTTGTTGATATTACAACAGATAGAAAAATGCCTTCAATGAGACTTATGCATCATTTTTTAAAACTTAACTATCTTAACTATTTTCTCAAGAAAATCAGTATGTCAGATTTTTACATAATTTCATTACTTCTGTTTGTCTAAACAAATTTAACAAGTAAGATGCCCCACATCATCTCTTCATCTATGCTTCTATCTTCTCATGCCAGGAGTGAAGTAAATAATTGATATACAGGTGAGTATAGCATGATCCATAATGAATAAAACTATCAGTTTCATAGGATAAAAGGTAAGATGTAGTAAAGCTTAGTAAGATGTGTAAAAGTTTACACAAAATGAGACAACTCACTGGGTAGATGTCACTGGGTTGTGGAGATGAGAAGTGAAACTTATTTTTAAATTCGAAGTTTACCTGTTTGTTATAGAAGAAATTTCAGACTCTAGGTCTGAGGCATCATGTGCAGGCTCTGAGGTATCTGTTGAGTGGGAGAACTTTCTAGGAACTAAAGTCTTAATCTCTTCACATTCTGCTTTAAGTTTCTCTAAATTCTGAAAGTTTCCTGCAACCAGATTTTAAAACACACAAAACTTTATTAAAAATTGTAAATTTTGACCAACTAAAGTTTAAAATAATTTTTACCATATCAGTAACAATTGACAGTTGGCATGAAACTGACCACATCATCCATCGAATGCTGACTGGTAAATATTATGGGGCTAGTACCATATTCACAATATGCCACAAGGTGTGTAAAAGGGTCCTGTACTTGACTTTTACTAATGACTAGCATACATTAATGTCAGCCTGTAGCCAAAGCTACGCAGTGATCTCTTCTTGTTCATTAGCTGTCTGTATAGGATAGCATTACATTATGCTGTCAAATGTTTAAAATATTTGTATTTTCATTCAAAACCTCACTATGGTAGAGCAGTAGAACAAGTGTCTATGGCTGTGGAGGTATGGGATTAAATTTCCAATGAGGAGTCTCAATGACCTTGGTCTGGCAAAGTCATGCTAGTGTTTATAACACAAAACCCTATGGTTAAATATGGAAAGACTAAGATGAAAATATTAGTATTTTTATTAACCTAATGACCAAAGACATATTTTGTAACAAACTGACTGAATATTTATTAACTTCAACCAACATCACAGCACTCAAAACAGACAGAGATAAAATAATTCATAATAACTCAAAATAAATGAATATGTGGCATGACTAGTTGCATATGGAAGTACTATCTCAATGGAGGATTGTGTGACATGGCTCTCCTTCCCCCTTCCAAGCTCACTAACAGTGGAGTGCACAAGACAGGTACTAATACTTCACATCTGAGAAGAGGTATACTGAGATGCGACCAGGTCATGATCCAGCACAACATATGCAAGCTACCGGCATTAGGCCAGGGTTGGTGTGTTTCCTCCATGGGTTTTAAATATGTCATTGCCAAGACTCAAACCCAATGCCGTGAAGGAAAACGTTTGGCATAAAATTACATCTAATCAAAAAGATAGGGTCTAGAGTTACATTAGCCACGCATCTTTATATACCAAAGTATGTCAGTAGAGGACCATTTTCCATGCTTTGGGATGTATTGTTATATGGTGATAGGTCCCATTTCTAACTTAACCATTCAGCACTCAATGAGTGATGTGGTCAGTATTGCTTCAGCTGCCTTTATTTCCATGAACATTCCCTCATAGCCATTTTGGGGTGGGTTCACCTGGGAGCCCTAGTCAAACTTTTAAAACATCCCTGCCTTGACGAGGATTCAAACACATAACCACAAGGCTGCCAGGCAAGACTGGTGTGTGTGTGTGTGCACGCGCGCGTGTGTATATATATATACATATATATATATATATATATATATATATATATATATATATATATATATATATATATATATATATATATATATATATATATATATACACACACTGTTGTTAAACTCTAAGACACCACAAGTATTAAATCAATGTGCCGCTACCTTAAAATAATGTGAAAGAACTATACCTGAGACACTCCACAAGCCTGACATCTCCAGAGTTTTCAGTTTTTTTTCCAATTCACTTACACGGCTTCCCAAAAGTCTGAAACAGATTACTGAAAACTTTATTCTGAGAGACCAAAAATGGGATATTCAGCTGTTATCTAATAGGAAGAAGAGAAGTTGGTATGTTTGCAAATATTAAGCTTAGTATTTTAACAGATTCAGTGAAAAAAAGTCAGTTTGAACCAGACATGATACCCAATCAAATGAACAAGTATTATAATGTAAATTTCTGTTCACTGAGCATTAAAATTGTGGAAGCTACACAAAACAAAACAAACAACACGATGTCCCTAGTATGGTGATATATTGTCCTTCTGTCCAAATGAAAGATCACATGTGGCGATATATTATCCGTTGGCACTGAATCAGTAAAATAACCTGTGTTTGTGTTCTGTCATTCGATTCATTCTCTGTTACATACTGTGATTTGTGGGACACATGGGAGAATTACTACATAGAAAATCCAATGAAGTGAATGGGTTTTTTTCTGTGGACATATTACATGCAAAATAATACCATTTTTTAAGAAGTAAATTTGTGCTGCCTAATGTAATTTTCTTGGATGATCAACTTAATTTACTTCTAAGCCATTTAATTCATTCTTGATTTTTTTTTTTTTTTTTTTTTAAATGTCAACATAATTTAAAAAAAACAAAACATCTCAATCCTTTTCTTCAACAGGCTCCAACCCAATAACCAGGCGGTGGAGGGACAGTGGGGTAGTGTGTATATGTTTCTGTGCATGTGCTCCAATCCCATTCAACATTAGTTGCATGTTCTTGTTTTCGCTATCAACTCCAGAATTTATTAGCTGCTGTGACATTTTAGACAATTTTATTGTCAGTAGTTTATCATTTCTTTCTGAACAGTTGACGCTCATAAAAAAAAAAGGAAGTCCAAATCAGGAACGTGCTATGCCTGTAATGTGATAGGGCCATCATATTTTGTAGGCTGGAATGCATGACAAAATAAATTGCTAATTTTTTTCCTCACATTAGCGGACAACGAACGCTGGGGTCAAACCTCATCCAACTGCACTCATGACATTATCAGCATAATCTCCCACTGATTACATTAACGTGTCCGCCGCTGACGCTCATACTGCTGTCAAAATCAACGCCAAGTGATCTGCTCCCAAATCGTGTGGCCGATTTCAAACCCAGTATATATGGATTGTAAAAATGCTTTCACTAACCCCTAAGCCACTGATGCTCACCCTATCCCTTCAGTCACTGACAGTGTAGGTCTAACACTATGTCCCCAATATGGAGTATTGGCACAGAAATGTGTTGACTCAACTAATTCTACTGTAATATACGTTAACACAGCCTGTGTTTGGAACACTCAAGGCAGACATTCTACAGACTCTCCATATAGGCAGGGGGGGGGGGGGGGGGGGGGGGAATGTGTGTGTGTGTGTGTGTATGTGTTTGCATACCCTATTTCGCAGGACATTGCAGTCAACACCAGCATGTTTTCAGCATGTTTCAGCTACTGTTGATGTCTTGGCAAGTTTTACATTCAGTAGTTTGCCATTGCTTTCTGAACGACCGGCTCACATACCTTTCCATAAGAAACCAACGAGACGCGATCTGCAGCTGTGTTTTGTACGTGGGTATACAGGATTATGAACAGCATCCTTAACTCCTTCGCCAGGGAGACCGGCAAGTGCTGATTGACCTATAAAAATATGGGCCTAGCATCATATGTCAAAATATGCTTAAGGTATTTAAAAAGTTTCTTTACATACTATTTACTTACTTCAGGAAATGATGCAGAAGACATTACATGAACCAAAAAAAAAAAAATAAATAAATAAATAAATAAAACAAGAAAATATAATTTTCTGACATGTAGAGTATCTGTGACATCTGTGGCTTAGGTGATTGTGAAGAGTGCAGTTTCATAATTCTCTGACATACCAAGTTGAAGGTTCAAAATCATCCATGGGAAATTTGGAAGCAGACATTGAATTTGATGGCATAAGACATTGGCCGTCAAAAGCAATGGCAAACTACTGAACTAAAACTATCTAGTAAATCATAAACAGGCAATACATGCTGTGGTTCATTGCAATGTCCTTTAAAGGGAAAGCTACTAACTTTAACTAACTTAAGAGTATCTGTGTGATAACATTTGTGTTTATGATGAATTTCATTAAATTTCATAATACATAATAAATACAACAAGAACTAACATAGTGAAAGACAGAATTCTCTCTATGTATCATGAGTATTACTATATTTCATAACACATGCAAACAACATGCACTAACTTGTTAGTCTTTCTCTGATGAGACAATGCCAGATTTTTATCACTGATAGTATCAAGCAATGCCCCACACAATCCCTGCAGGTCAGCTAGAGCCTGGGGGGTTGGAGTTATGGAAGACCGACTTTGCATTATTTGTTGAACTGCAAATAGAACCAACAATAAAATAAACTATACATACCTCACCAGAAAAGTAAATCACTGATACAAGTTAAATGATTGCCTAGCACTAGAGTTATGATGTCTCTGTTCCCTATCCATACCTGCCATTAAGTGTAAGGATCATCATAATTATGTGCCATGTTGATTAGTGTGGATGGTCATGGTTCATCATCTCACATAGTCACTAGAGTCTTGGACTGTTCTTGTTCTGATTATGCCAAATGACCAAGCAATCCAGGTATTTACCTTTCTGCCTTTCCATTCCGTTTTCCCAATCAATTTTGCCAGGCATTACTAACTTTTCCAGTTTATTTCTTCTCATAATGGCTGTCTACGCTTAATTTCCATTTACGGTTTTCATGTTTAAACTGCTCCCTACTTTGATAGTTTTGTTTCCACTGTCCACATTTCTGTCTCAGCCACATCCTCCATTTCAGTGGTCCTTCTGTAATATAGTCTACAGTATTGTTATTGATAGCTTAAACCGGGTAAGAAGATTGTTCTTCAGTGACTCTTTGAGTAAATAATTGCATGCTTGGTCTGCAATGCTGGTGACATCTGAAAAATAATTTGATTTGCTTTGTTGGATACATAATAAATTTATCCTGCCTTTCTTCCATTAGATGAAATAATTCTCATGTATTGGAAATATATCATTTGTTATGTTGTAGCCAGTTACTGGTTATTCTTAAGGCAACTACGAGTAACATGACTGGCCTGACGGGGTCATCACACCTACAAGAGCTGAAGTGGCCCTACTGTCAGGTTATGCCGATGTGTGGAAATATGGTGGCCAATCGCTGGTCTCCAGGGATAACAGTGAGGTTGAGCATGGGAAACATGATACTGTCTAACAATGATTGCCTGTTGCATAAGAAAACATAAATTGGTGACTATATATGGCTATAACTGATGGAATCAGGAATCCAGTTTGGCACTAGCAAAAATAATCATGGTAGAGAATGAAGCAGAGGTGTGCATAACCAACTGCTCCAACTGCCCACTGGAACTATAAATACCCATACTCTTCGACATACTATGAGAGAGATGGAGCACATATGGACATACCCAAAGTGCTGTGACGCTGATGTTGGGTGACAATGTCTATTTCGAAGGCAATCTGAGGTAAAATGGTATTTTGCTTGTTTTGGTTAACGATTCAAGGATTTTCAAAACCACACATAGAATATACAGTGTTTAATAGACGAACAAACACAAAGCCCCATTACCCTGTTTCTGTGTGATAACCAAACCACCACTACGACTTTGTCCAAGCTTGAGTATACCTTTGGTTTTCTTCTTCTCCAAGATGCTCTGTAAAAATGAACAGTGCAGCACAGAATTATATACTGCTGGATAGTATGTGGGATGATTATGTTAAGATTGATATTTTTACATCTAAAAGCCATGTTGTTGGTCTTCATGTATGTCCATCGTCTCCTGTCTAGATTATGCAGTTAAATTCTGAGACAGATGGTTCTCCATGCCATGGGATATTATATTTGACTCAAAAAGGTTTTAAAAACAAATAGTCCAATAGCAGCTACAGTCTCTGGGGTGTGAAATGCTAGGCCTTCACATATTCTAGGCCACAGCATATGAGGTGCGGTGGCCAATTCCCTTTCTCATCAACTTTCCTTCCCCAACAATTCCCAGAACATTCTGAAAATTTTCTGGTAATCATTTTTCTTAGGTTGAGGTAAAATCAGAACGGAGTGGCTGGAAAAAATCATTGTGGGGATTGTACCTAGACCACTGTGTTATCAGGCAAGTGCAATACCCACAATGTCACTGGCACCTGACTCAAAAAGAGGCCTAATAATTTACAACAAAGAACAATAGGGAAAAATGAAATAAGAGAGCTTACTTTATACTTTGTAACAGTGGCCATTGCCATTGTCTTTTCTTCTTCCATTTGCTTCAATCGCTCTTGCAGATATCTAAAGAAAGAAAAAAATAAAAAGGTGCCTTAGATATGCCCGTGTTTCTTGGTCTAAATTATCATTATATCATTTTGTACAATTACATGTGTCTGTATAGTGTCAGGCAAGCTCGCCTATCGGCTCAGTGGTTGTGTTAAAATCCAATCGAGGCAAGATTTTTATTTTTAAAACTGACCTCATCTCCCAGGTTAACTAAAATGAGTACCAGTGTAAATGATTCAGTTTGGTCTGATCAATTAAAATGTTAAAAGTTGATGCAACCACCGATGCCGACCAATTTAAAGTCAGTTGCATTTTCTTTTACAGGACGTCGCATTTTATGGCTATTTGTGATTTATTAGGTACGTTTACGTTCAGTAGTAATACCAACAACAACAAACAGTGAAAATTATGTTTAGTTTAGTCGACGGATCAACATCACGGCACACGGATGTAACCCATAAGTGCTCTGCTCTACTCCTAACTCAAGCCTGAATCCTGAGAATCTCAGCTCAGTGCACGAACTCCGTAGTACCGACGAGGATTTTGAAATATTTTAGGTAGATTTTTAACTCGAAGTTTTGCCCAGGCAGCGCCATTAGGCTACTCTTTTTCGATTTCCAAGTGCCAAGGGATGTTTTACGTGCATAATACACATGGGCGTCTGATCTCACTACCCAGAGACCAGGGGAAATTTTGTTACTAGAAGTCCACGTGAAAAAATCCCGGCCCTCACCTGGGCTTGAACTCGGGACCTCCAGCACTCGAGGCAGATACCATACCTCGAGACTACTCAGGTGTCTGCTCTGATGCTTTTTTGAGGCGAGACATAAAGGTTGCATACCCAAGCAGTTAGCAATGACAATATGAATCTGTGTCTTCAGGTTTGGTTCATAAAGGATCACATTCACTGCACAGATACCTCCATTAGTGCTCCAGTTTTGTCCCACAGATCATGCACAGAGGCTTTCATCACTGTGCATGAACTCTGTAGCACCAGCAAGTCACCACATATGTGTAAACCAGAATCACACATGCTATGAATATTCTTTTATGGGTAGGTTATCTCCTTTTTAAATTTAACCAGGGCAGTAGCCCATTTGGCCTGCTCTTTTTTTTTTTAAATTTCCAGCTGTCCAGGAACTTTTAATGTGAACAAGATGCACACAGATACCTCCACAGATCCGCCCTTATCCAAAAAGACTATCCACTAACCTGGTACGATGATGAGTATAACATCCTTTTCTTATTATGTAATAATCCATACAATCCTCACACTATATTGTATCACTTTTGCCAGAGTTAAAGATGTATGTTATACCTCTAAGCCAGTGTAACAGAGGAAGGGGTTTTGGTAGTGTTTAGGTGGGAAATACTACAGCACGATTGAGCATCGGGGTCGAATGAGAGGAGAGATGCTCTATTCGTGACGTGGGTTGTTGTCAAAGGGGCAGTTACCATCAAGATACCGAGCAGAAAGGTTGCCACACTAATTCCAGCGGTCATCAACATGAATAAAGTATATTTGTAAAGATCATCCACCAGACTCCACTCATGTTATGAGTTGTCAGTTATGAGTTGACTTCGTTACAATAAGCAAAATGGTGCCCACGACACAGGATTCGAGCCTGGTGTAACGCGTATACTATATAACATCGCGGAGGCCAAAAACTAAGACGATGATCCGTGCTCCGTTTATCTCAGTCGTCAGAAATAATTTCGGCACGCTTTTTAACAACCATTGAATGTAACAAGGCGCAGTAAAAAAATGGCCAATAACGTATCAGCGAAAAATACAGCGACCAAAAGCCCGCCCAGGGGTGGTCGTCTGTAAGTCTTTTTCAAGACTGCTGCTGGCTGTCAAAATTTTGCTGGCGTCAGGAGAAAAGTTTCACTGGCCATAACGAATTGCGACACCTGAGATCGTTATCAAACCGGCAAGCGTCAACTGTGGACACCATACTTGGCGATTCCTCTTATCCGTTCATCTAACGGACGTGTCAGAAGTTGTCCTGAAGGTCAAGCCGTCTAACCGATATCTCGAGCGAGCAGGAGTGTGCTGAAAGTCGGCCCAGTTTAATCGTGTCTTGACCGAGCAAAAGTTTGGCTAAAAGGCAAATCCAGTCGGATAGTTGTTGCAGGTGAGAAAGAACTTTTCAATAAGATAATCAAGTTCAGCCTCAATGTTAATAGGTTTCGTTCTGAACGCTAACAACTGAAAAAAAAAGAAGATCGAGACAGCAAGTAAATAAGGCATTACTTCATGGATTGCCTAATGTTTTGTTGACGAGTCAGACTATCTCGGGGCTCCACTGCAGTTGAGAGCCGCTCGCTATCTCAAGACATCGATGAGGTACCCCACCCGGGGCGAAGTCAGAAGCCAGAAGACTGGTCGAGACCCTACCACGGGTTGAAGTTTATCCAGGCATCCCAAGAGACGAAGTTATCTGGGAGAAGAGACAGACTACCTGAACTCCGCTACCTGAACTCCGCGACTGAATTTCAGCTGACGCAGAATCCTAGTGTTTGAGTAACCTGAGAAGAGCGAACGAACTGTCTGAGGCGCGATTGGGTTCAACTACTACAGCGTTGAGTGTAATCTGACGGCGAGTCTAGGAAAATACCTCGTGCTGGGATCGAGAAACAGAAGTACGTAAATTTATAAACCTGGTAACTGATTGAACTGTTCTTAAGAAATAAGTGATTTGATTTGTGTTTCTTAAATTAGGAAATTACGATTGTGAAGTTGTTTGCTTGCTCTGTTTAAGTACATTTCAGCATGGCGGAACAAGACACCTTGGCACAAGTTTTGACGGGGGTAGGAACAGCAGTAGGCAGACTTAATATGGTTATTAAACAACAAGGAATGGCAACAGAAATTGTGAAGTTTAGTGGACAGGCTAGAGACTTTAAGAAATGGGTCACTTCCATAGAAAAATATGCGTATTTGGTCTCAGCAACAGATGAAGAGAGAATGAGACTGGCTTATCAGACGGCAACGGAACCGGTTTCGGATCATATAAGAAGAAAGTTAGAGGCTAGAGTAGATGAGACATGGGAACAATTCAAGGAAGACCTAGCACGGAAGTATGCGGAAATAACGGATCCACAACATGCATTTTTGGTGTTGAGACAGGCTAAACAAAACAACGGAGAGACGGTACAATTGTTCAGCGATAGATTAATTAACCTGGCTGAAGAGGCATTCTTAGGACAGAATGTACGAGGAGAAGAGGTGGAGAGGATGTTAGTCGGCATTTTTGTGGATGGCATAAAATCCGATGGTTTGAAATTTAAGTTGATGAGGGAGAACCCTGAGAGGTTGTCACAGGCTGTAGATATTGCAGTACAAGAAGAAAATTTGAGACGTAGGCTTAGATTGAGAACAGGACGAGAAATAGGAACTAGTCGAGAAGATAGAGTTGAGGAGCCCATGGAAATAGGACAAACAAGGTTCGGATGGAATAGGAGGGGAGGTGTACAGATGGTACAAGGCAGAAATAGAAATGAGTATGAGGAAAGGAGACAAATGAGGTATCCTACAACTGGGACGGTAGGTAACACAAATAACACAAATATAGTCTGTTATTCTTGCGGTCAGCGGGGACACATGGCTCGTTTTTGTGGAAATAGGCGTGTCCAATCGAATACACAGAGTAGAAATGGCAATAGGTTAAATAGGAATGTAGAAGATAGACACAGAAATTTTACAGGTACAAGAACAACACAGGAAAACCGGCGCCCTACCTATTGAATGGGACCTGGAGTAGGAAGGGAAATAATAAGGTTCCAAGGTTTAAAGAATACGTTAATAACAGGTATACTAGGACGAACAGAGAACATTTTCAACTAGATGAAGTCAAGCAGTTTATAGAAAATAAAACAGATTATAGTTCTTGTATTATAGAAGTAGGAAAGTATAGAATTCGTACATTAATTGATTCGGGAGCTCAGGTTAGTGTAGTAAAAGAAAGTTTTCTATACAGAATAGTGAGAAATTGTAGGATATTTAGGAGTCATAATAATCTTCACTCCGTTACGGGACAGAATTTACAAGTAATTGGGCAAACGATGATAAATTTCAAACTAGGAGGGGTCAACGTAAGACATCTTTTTCATGTAGTGAAAGATTTAAATAGAAACATGCTGTTAGGAAGAGATTTTTTGATAAAAAATGGAGTAAGACTTTTCTTTGATTTACACAAATTAAAATTTAAGGACGTCTATGTAGATATGGAGGAAGACATGCATATATCAGCACTAGTGAGAGTTAAAATGTCCACGACGTTAAAGCCACAGTCGATTAATTTGATACAAGTAAAGCTAAAGAGAAACCCATATTATGTAGCAGGAGACACAGTCAGAGTCACTGAATTACAAGAAGAAGTAATTGATGAACCTGGTTTGGAAGTTCCGGATGGAATAATAGCGTTAGATAAACACTTAACCTTTCCAGTTATGGTGATTAACTCTTTCGCTACCGTGATCCCATCTATCGGCACGATGTCTTTCCCGAGATGGCAGTCCGCCGTTTTAGTGCCACAAAATGATCAGTGGTTTATTTCACATATTTCTGCTCCGTTTCGGAATTTTAAGTTACAGTAAACTAAAAAGTCGTACAGCCGAAAGATCTCTACGCCATTTTGGTGCGGTCATTCGTTTTATAATTTTGGATTCTTGTGAATTTTCAGTTTTAAGGTAGTGTTAATTTGTTTTTTCACAATGGAAACGCCCACCAGTTTGCGTCCACGTAGTATGACTTGAGATCAAGCTAGATTATTGTTTATAACTGTTTTAAACAATAGTGATTCCCTTATCAGTGAATATTTAGAAAGAATTTTTAGTTGTGTCTAAAGTTTTAGCACGTGGTGATAAAGAAAAACCAGTGAATGTTCGTCAACAGCTGAGTGTTTGACAACGAAGCACGAATGGCTGAAGTTTACGTCTGTCATTATTGCTATGGGACTTGATCCAAGACCATGTATCAAAGACTACTGGTGTACAAGTGCACATTTATATACTCCTTGGTATGCCACTGCCACTACGTTTCCCAGTAATCAATTAGAAAATTATAATATATTTATCACACCATGTTTCATGTATGTCAACCTGAGGGTACCCACAAAAAAAAAAAAAAAAAAAAAAAAATTGATCCTCTTGTTGACATGATTCTGAAGAATATCCAGGAAGCATTTTACCCATTTGAAAATGTGTCCATTGATGAAATGATTATTTGGTGGAAGGGCTAAATAAAGCTAAAAAAACAAACATGCATTGTTGTCTCTACAAAGTCTGTAGTTAGAACTGTTGAGAGTGGATTGCGAAAACCGCAAAGCAAGCTGAAGATGGTCTCCATGAAAATAACACGGCGATGAATGGCTGCGACAGAATGGACCAAATGGTTGGATATTATAATATCCATGATAGGAAAACCATTAAGTGGTGGAAGAAGATCTACTACTAGATCTTTGAAATTGCACAGATCAATGCTCACATCCTACATTCCATATGGCAAACAGAGAAAGGAGGATAAAAATTGTTATAGAAGGATTTCAAGTAAAGGAAAGTGCTCATCGCAAAGTAGCTCAGAGTATTCCTGAAAGTTTGACACTCTGCCTGCCGAAGAATTTCAGTCTGTTGCAGGAAATTATGCCGAAAGATTTACATGAGCCAAGCATTTAATTTAATGAATTATAATAGAAATAATATAATATAAATAATAGAATTTGTCGGTGTCAATAGAGACTGTGTTTTTTGTAGCACTCGAACTAAACGACACATATCATCTTTTGTTTGCTCCGGCTGCACTAATAGACCAGACTTGTGCGCCAAAGTTTGCTTTGCAGCCTATCACAAATAGACTGCCACATATAGTAAATAAAAACAAACAGACATGACAATTAAATGTAAATCTGCCAAGTGTTCTCCTAACTTTTGTCTGAAAAAAGAAAAATACATGATTCAGAATCTGCGGCAAAACTTCTTTTCGGATGATTGATTCGGAGCAATTGTATTTATAGTTTAGAAAAGTGTTGTTTGTGCAGTAAATTCAACAGGATTAGCAGTGATCAGGATATTGGATAACAACGCCCCCTTGGTAAGTACAATGTTTACATTATTTTTACCTACTTTTGTCCACATATTTTACAAATTATATTATTATTTTTATTTTATTTACAACCTAAAGCAGAAATTCTCCTACCAACATATTCCTTGTGCAATCCCCTTTATTTTGATATATAATACAACATTTCTGCTACAATTCTAACCATTTTCATAACATTATTGCGACATACACCAACTTCCAGATTGCAGCCATTAGTTTTTTTCATTTTTGTGACAAAGACATGGTTCAGAATATGCACCAAAACTTCCTTTTTGTTGATTTAAATGAGCAATACTGTTTATATTCTTGAAGACAAGTGGTGTTTGTTTGATTATTCAGTAAATTAAACATTATTAGCAGTATAGGAGTGTAGAAAACACATTCTAAGTGCAATGTTTACATTATTTTTACCTACTTTTGTCCAATTATTTTACAAATTATATTATTATTTTTATTTTATTTACAACCTAAAGCAGAAATTCTCCTACCAACATATTCCTTGTGCAATCCCCTTTATTTTGATATATAATACAACATTTCTTCTACAATTTTAACCATTTTCATAACTTTACTGTGAGAGACCCCACCTTCCAGATTTCAGCCATTATTTTTTGTCATTTTTTGTTAAAAAGACATGGTTCAGAATATGAACCAAAACTTCTTTTTGGGTTACTTTAATGAGCAATACTGTTTATATTCTTGAAGACAATTGGTGTTTGTTTGATTATTCAGTAAATTAAACATGATTAGCAGTATAGGAGTGTAGAAAACACCTTATAAGTGCAGTTTTTAAAATAATTTTTACCTCTTTAATTTCAGTTGTTATTATTAAACCTCTCATTATTGTCATAATATTTGTAACCTATCAATTAATTATTAACCCTGTCATGTTCCTTGTGCAATCCTCTTTAATTTGATATGTAATACAATAGATCTGCTACCATCTTAACCATTTTAAAAGCATTATTGTAACACACCCCTAGTTCCAATTTTCTGCCATAAATTTCTGTTTGGTCACAGCCCAGTTTTTGTTTGGTAGTGAAAGAGTTAACAACACAGGTAGAGAAATTAAATTATACAGAGGGTGTGTAGTAGCAAAACTAGAACGTAACGTTAGTGAAATATTGGCAACAGATAGAGTAGAAATGCCGGGAACTAGTTGTTCACAATCTTCTAGTGAAAGAAGTAATAACAGACGCGGACGCGGAAGTAGAGGAAACACACGAATGGATGAATTGATCCATCCATTCAAAAGAAATACAGCACAAATACATTCAATAGATAAAAAGACAAGAGAACAGGAATTGTTGGCACAGTTAAAGACTTCACCAGAAAATAAAGAAGTGTTGGAACAGTTTATAAAGGAGAATCAGGATGTGTTTGCAATTAGTGATTTAGAGTTGGGTAAGACAAAAACGGTAACAATGGAGATAGATACGGGAGACCATCCGCCGATTAGCTTAAAACCATATAGAACTCCCTTAAGAAATAGAGAAATTGTAGAAAAGGCAATAGAAGAAATGTTGAAAGCAGGGATAATCACAAGATCAAAATCAGAGTGGTCATCTCCGGTGGTAATTGTAGCCAAACCTGATGGTTCGAGTCGATTCTGTTGCGACTATCGGGCGTTGAACAAAATTACTAAAAATGTAGCATATCCACTGCCAGTGATCAATGATATTTTGGGGTTGCTTAATGGCGCTACATTTTTCACGACGTTGGACGCAAGATCAGGATTTTGGTGTATCCCGATGTCAGCAGACGCGCAAAGGAAAAGTGCTTTCTGTACTCATATGGGTTCTTATGAATTTTTACGTATGCCTTTTGGAGTCAAAACTGCGCCATCTCACTACATGCTCTTAATAAATGAAGTATTAGAAGGTATGCAAAGGTTTGCACTAGCCTATATAGACGATATTCTGATTTTTACGACAGGAGATGTAGGTGATCATTTAAAACATATTAGATTGGTATTCGATAGATTAAGGGTACATGACGTTAAATTGAAACTTAGTAAGTGCCAGTTTTTAAAGACAGAAACAAAATATTTGGGTCATATTATAAATAGAGACGGAATAAAACCAGACCAGGAAAAGATAAAGGTTATTAAGGAGTTACCTCCTCCAACTAATGTTAAGGAAGTGCGTGCGTTTATAGGAACTTGTGCATATTATAGGCGGTTTGTCCCGGCGTTTTCAAAGATAGCAGAACCTATTACAAATTTAACAGGCAAATACGCTAGATTTAAGTGGGATGATGAGTGCCAAAAAGCGTTCGAATATTTAAAAAACAGCTTAACACTGGTACCATTATTGACGCATCCAGATTTAAACAAACAGTTAATACTGTACACAGATGCTTCGGACAATGCAATAGGAGCATGTTTGGTTCAACCATATGAAGGAAAAGAGTCTGGAATACCAGGGGTTAAAAATGAAAGGCCAATTTACTTCTTATCTCACAAACTTAGTAAATCTCAACGCAAATGGACGACTATTGAAAAAGAAGCTTATGCTATTCATTATGCCCTTCAGAAACTAAATTACTACTTACATAACGCAAATTTTGTTATTAGAACTGATCATATGCCTTTAAAGTCTTTTTTAGAAGCTCCAGTGCAGAACAGGAAAATACAGACGTGGGCATTGAATTTACAGGGATACAATACGAAAATTGAGTACATTCCAGGTAGGATTAACACATGCGCTGATTTATTATCTAGGATTCCCTACCCACAGTCGTCAGGTGACACAGAAGATGAAGGAGAACCAGAGATTGACGATCGAAACTGGCAAGTAAATATTTTAGATTCTGCCATAATAAATGGAGAAGACTTTGAGAGTTTACCATCGGATCAGGAGGCTGAACATAGAGTGGAAGAAGACCCACATTTAGCACAGTTTAGTATGAAAGAAGAACAGGAATTAGATCCAAAAGTCTTACAAATAAAACAGAAATTAAGTGAAATGGAGGAGAACAAATATAAGAAGAATTTTTTGGTTTTACAAGAGGATGGACAGTTATACTATATGTGTGAAAGGAACGAACAGCTAAGGAAATATATCCCAAAACATTTAGAAAATGAAGTTTTAAAAGCTTATCACAATGATAATGGACATCTCGGGTGGGATAAATTGGTGAAAGCACTTACGAGTAAATATTATTGGCCAAACTTATTTAGATCTGCTTGTAAATATGTGGATACGTGTGAAAGATGCAGATTAAGGAATATGAAAACAATTAAGTGTCCTTTACAAGATACAGATATTCCTCAGTTCCCTATGCAGAAAATCAGTTTAGATATATCGGGTCCTCACCCTAGAACATTGTCAGGGAATGTATATTTAATTCATATAGTAGACGTTTACAGTCTTTGGCCGGAAGTTTATGCAATTCCAGATAAGAGCGCTGATACTGTCATTAATATTTTTTTACAGGAGTTTGTACCAAGATTTAGTTGTCCACAGATTATACTCACAGATAATGGTAGAGAATTTGTGAATAAGAAGTTTGAAAAATTGTTGAAGGATTTAAATATAAAACATGTAAAGACCTCATACTATAGACCTTCTTCAAATGCTAGGAACGAACGACAACACCGTACGTTATATGATATTATAGCAAAGATTGTGGATGAACATGAAAAAGACTGGGATTTATTTTTGGGACCAGCGCTTAGCGCCATACGTACAAATCAAAATGTGAGCACAGGCTTTTCACCATTTTATTTAATACACGGGAGAGAACCAGTGTTACCAATAGATAATCTCTTAAAACCAAGACGGAAGTATATGGGAGAAGACTTTCAGGAGACCATTATACAAGAAATGCATAAAGCACATATGAGGTTGAAGAATAATATAAGTAAAGCTAGAGAAAGACAGAAAAAGTACAAAAACCTGAATACAAAGTTACAGGAGTTTAAAGTAGGAGATAGAGTGTATTACAAAAAGCATAGAAGGAACTCTAAGTTTGATGATCGTTGGGTCCCAGGTTATTATGTCATAGAAAGGCTAGGTAATGTGTCGTATAATATTAAGAACCAGGTGACGGGACATGTGGCAAGGGCACACGTGGAACACTTAAGAAGAGATGATGATGAGAAGGAAAATGATAATTATAATAATAATTATTGTTCAGACACCGGATACTTAGATGAACGAGTCGTTAGGGGAACTACAATAACCCCAGCTTTTAGAAAAGATCCGACACACAAGTTAAAAACGGCTTCAGGTTACGATGATACTCAAGAACAAACAATACCGAAAACGATAGTAGGAGAAAAGTTGAATGAGACCCATTGTGATAGTATAGAGTCTATGGAAGAAGAAGTAAGTGCTCCATTTAAAAATACTAGACAAGCAACAAAAAGAAGGATGGATAAACAAAGAGAAAGAGAAGTGAAAAGACAGAGGAGAATTAGAGAGTATTCAACAAGTGGTGAAGAAATGCCTTTACTAGAAAGATCCTTAAGAAATAGTGATAGACAAATTAGATGGGATGTTGAACGGAAGAGATTAGCGGCTGCTAACGAGAGAAATACAGATGAAGAAGAAGAAATGGATGAGAAATCAGAGTCAAGTAGTAGTATGGAGGAGGATGATAGATTATACGGGGAGGATGATATTGATGTAGAGATAGCATTGATACAGAGAAACTTGGAGTTGAAGAAGTGGAAACGTAGGAGATAAATTGATAGAAAATATTGCAGATTGCAAGATGTAAGTTTCAGGCTGTAAGGAAAGAGATACCTGATGAAGTGTGTGAGACGGTGGAAATGGAAAAGGCTTCTGTTGGTACTTTTTATAAATGAGCTGGAGGAATAGTCAAGCAATGGATGTAGGTTCGACTGAGATATATATATATTTTTGTTCTCTCAGTGACGGAATTGCTGGTTGTTTTGGTTTCTTATTGGATGGATAAGTTAGTCAATGGTACAGCAGGTAGTTGTACTATATAGTAAATAGACAAGTTTTTACTGGTGCTAGGAATATCGTGGTGTATGGTAATGATTAAGTAGTTATAGGAATTTGACCACAAGAAGCAATTGGGGAGTAGATAATACGGCCATTGATAGTTAAAGGCTTATACGAAAAGAACAGATATTGTTTTAAATTAGAATTTGGTCTGTAAATAACAGATATAGATATATATAGACCTGGCGGTGAATGGTTTTAATTTCCTGCTTATAAAAACAATAGAGTGACTTGGTTACTTTAAGTAGATAATTATATGTGAGTTATAATTTTTTTTGAAGAACTTCTCTTTAGCGAGAAGACACTTGTGTTATTGAGTCTGAGTTTGTAATGCTTCATATATAATATGTTTTTTTTCTTTGCTTAATTTGCTTTTGTAACATGATTGTTGTTACTTAATTTTAGAATAGGGTTATTGTGTTCTTAGACTTTTACGTACAAACTGTTGGTCCGTAAAAGAGACCAATGGTGTTAGGTAGTATTAGAAAATTTTATTTTGGTTTGATAAGATGCATGTTGTATTATTTTAAAATCTGTTTTCTTTGAATGAGTTGGGGGGATATCTTGTTTTGACTTTATTTCGTTTAAGTTAATTAAGTTGTTTGGTGTATTAGGTTACATAGTTATAAATTTAATTAAGTAAGTTAATTTTCAAGTAGTTATGGTGTTGGCTGGAATAAAGAAAATAATATGAGGGCTAACAGAGAGACACATACTGAGGGCTAATAGAGAGACATATAGATAGTCGTAATGAAGAGGTTCTTATGGATATGAAATGTTAGAAAATAGGAGCTACATTAAAGTCAGCATTATAGGAGGGGGGAGACTGTGAATGGCAGCATATAAATGGGAGTGTTTATATAAATATTATGAGAAGTGAGGGGGCAAGAAATAGGTGCTGTGAAAAACCAGCGTTAATTAAATTGATAATGTTCATAGAATATGAACATTGGCTCATGGTGAAAGGTGAGGTGACGGAAATATAGACAAGATTGTGGATGGCAATATAAAGGTTATATATATATAAATGTTGAGAAAACGTATGTCAACTTGGTTTATAGAGAACAAAGATTTATTTTCATACGTATTTTGAAAAAAAATTGTTGTACAATTTTTTTTTATTGGCAAGGGAGGTAAATGTGGTTGTGTGGACTATGCATTGCTTTATGTAAATGTGATCACGTTGTCTTTTCATCCTTTATGCTTATCACTGGGTGCGCACCCCTTCTTTGTTTTTTCTAAGTACGTTGTTGTTCTGGTTGTCTTGTGTTGTGAGCATGCGAGGGATTTTATAATGCCATGTGTACAATAACGATTATATGAACTATTCTTCTTATGATATGTATATTTGATACAGAAACAAGCCAAGAAGGGACCAGAAATATATATATATAGTGGATGTCAACAACTTAACTGACAGGTCTCATTGGGTACTTCTCACACACCCATACAAGACAACTTGCAAGTCGTGTGGGAGGCAAAATGTATGGTTCATTTTATTGCCGTTGGCTCGCTTACAAGCGGTAAACAGTCGCTAATGCAATACACAATATACAGCCACAGAATTATCTAACACAAACTGCTAACCCTATGCTAGTTCTATCTATTAGTGAACACAAAACTCCTAACGCTATTCTAAACGATGTGAACGCCTCAAGTCCAGTCTCCCGTCTACCTAACCTCTCTCCCGTGGTTACACACCACGCGGGGTGACCTTCACCTTCGTGCGTGTTACCTCACATCGCACTCTGCTGGCAAACGTGGCCTGTTGAGTGTCTACTCAACTGTGCTATGGCTTCACGAGGTGTGGTACTATCGAGTCTTTGACACACACCCACCCCTCTTGTGTTGCGTCATCAACTTTCACTCATTGGTTGTGACGCAAGAGGTTCCTAAACAAAAAATTAGTGTCTCTAATTTTTGTCAAAGACTCTAGATAACCTGGCTTTGGGCATTCCAATGAACTATTAATAACTATTGTCACAATGTAGCAAAGCCTTACTTGGCTACTGGCAATCGCCACAAACTTGACTGGTTGGCGTGAGCCCCTTCTCACATGCTATATTATATTTATCAGAGGTATGTCTGAACCGGACCGTTGTCTTATAAGACCTGCCCTCACATAGTAAATTAACTTACTACCCATACAAAGTTGACTTTCTTAGGGTCAACACATGAATTATTTCATGTCCCCCATATAATATTTAACAACCATTCTACAAGAGTGTGTGCGACAGGCTTTACCTCCTTCGCTTCCGCGCGTAAGACTTTATTTCACTGTTAATTTAGTTCTTCGTTGTCCATTATGTCCCCTGGCCCCATAGTTATCTGTCTTTGATTTACAAATAGTGTATGCAATTTATATGTTTGTTTTTCTGTTTGTTTGTGTGTTTGGATGTAATAAATCTACTAATCTAATTTCTATCCTCTATTTATTAATTCTATGTGTATGTATGTTAGTTTTTTGAGTGTCATAATTTGGTTCAATGTGGCCACAAACAGGTGTATAACAGTAATTCGTGACTACATTCACTTGTTATGAAACCCAAAATACTGTAATCTAAGTTCTAAACTATATTACAGACAACACATTCACACTAACACAATTTCACTAACGAAAACTTTACATTCTAACATACCATTCTAATTCTATAACTAAGTATTTAATGTGTTACCTAAATTTATTAAATTTGTTATGTTAATTATATGATATGATTATATTACTTCTTATTTTTTTCTAATCTAAGTGATGTAATCTAACTATTTAAATGCAATTGTTGTGATGTGAGTTATGTACCTTAATTAAATGGATTATGTGACCACAATTTATGTACTTTTCTAAATACTATGCTAAATAATGTTTTTAAATGCACAAAGGAATTATATGAGTGATGTTCTTAATCTAACTGGTGTAAATGCTGTATGTTACCTTATCTACTCTTTTTAATCTATTATGATGTCAAATGATGATACTAATAAATGGTAATATTTAAAAGATGGTATGGTTTCATTAAGATGGAATAAACTAACTACAATGAAACTAAGTGAAATATAACAATCTAAATGGTACTATTCATATCATAAATTTAATTTAACTTGTAATAAACTATTCTTATGTCTAAACTAATATTCTAATCTAATTTTAATGGGTTAATTACTGTACTAACTACATTATTAAAATAAATGAGAACTGTTATAGTTCCTAACCTACATCTAATTTATCACTATCTTAAAATATTATATTACATATCACAATAAGTTTATATACATAGTATTTGGTTTACACAGGTTAGTAGTTGCCTTCATGTATGTGCAATGGTTGTATAGGCATAATATAACCACACACCTTGCCTGGGTATCTGAAATACATTACACAGTCATCTTAATGTTCTCTCGGTAGTGCACGTGTAGAGTTCGCTGGTGTTGTAGCTCTGTCTTTTCGTGTCTGTAATTAAGCACTGTTCTGACACTGTTTTCTGCGGTTCATATATATGATACACCGGAATGGAGCTTAGTTGGAAATGAGCTGTCCTAGTTCACACGGTGGTATCTAAGTATAGCAGCACAGTTCTTAATCTGATGTCCACGGACACATGATAGTTCATTGTTTTGGTACATGACTACACCAACAATGTGGATATGTATGTAAGCTATTTTACATCTTATATTATCAGATATTCATGTACCAACCATCACTCTACATTTACTGTTGGATTTCAGGTATTTTTACCCCAGATGGTAAAACTAGTGACCACCTGAATATCCGGTCATTTTGATGCACACCACTATGTATGACCGTGATCAGGGAGTTGTCGGTCTGGACAATGCAGTGAACATCCGTCAGAACTCGATGGAGCCTTCTCACCGTATAGATGAAGCCTAGGGCTGCAACTGTGATATGGAATCTTTGGACTCAGCATGTGTGATCTTACTGCTCACGCAGCAAAGCGGATGGAAGATGCCCTCAAAAAAAAAATTGGCCTAGTACTGCAGTGATGGAGATTCTGCTGGCATATGACCTAAGATAATAAATGAGCCTAGGATTAGGCAAGCGGAGGGATTGGAATATTTACAAAAAAGGATCTTCAATTTTGACAATGCAGGAATTAATAATGCATCTTTCACATTTCATTTCCAGAAGATTTTAAGACATTGGAAAATATATTTGTAATTTCTGAGTAATTTACTAATCCCAAAAGGTTTCTGACCTGTTTCTTTCTGTTAGACATGGTCAGATTCATAATTTTGGTACTACTTTTCAGGTCAGTCTACAGTTGGACTTGAGAAATGACATGACCCAAAAATGAATTTATTTTAGGCATAATTTGACTTTGCTGGTTTGACAGTGAGACCGAAGCGTCGCACTCTGTCAAAGGCATGTCTCAGTTTCAGTAGGTGTATTGTCCAGTCATCAGTATTCTGATTTATTCATGTGTATTCTATAAGTTCACTACATGTATGCCCCTCGTCGGATTTGCCAGTCTCACTAACTAGTGTAGTTGCGTTGTGTATGTCTGTTGTCTGATCACTTGGTGTTGGTGCAATCTGTTCGTCTGTCACTACTTCTGTCTCTTGTCTTGAAAAGTGAGGTTTCCGCATGTTGACATGGAATATCTCTAAGTGTCTGTTTATCGATATTTCATAGTCAACATGTACCATGGTTATGTGCTACTTTGAATGGTCCTTGCCATTTCGTTTGTATGGAAGTAGCCTAAATCTGTCTTGATCAAGTTCCAGATTACTTGTTTTCGCACATTTGTTTGTGTGCTTGTGGTAGAACTGACCCTTCCTCTATCAAATGGCTTGGGTGCCAGTGTAAAGGGTTGTATTTCAGCTGTAGGATGTTTACCCTTCAACTTTTGTATCAATTGATGACAGCCATTACCAGCAAATAGATCATGACAAAATAATTTGTTATTGAAAAAACTTGGCCTGACATTGCTGTATGCACGATGACCCGCACATGGTGTTTTGTGTGCATTGTTTAGCACACCTAACTGATGTTGTTCAAGTAACACCTGTTCATGGTTACTAGTAATATGACATGTAGTTGAAATGCCATTATTACGTCTAACGAACCAAGATGCATTCTTGGTCATTTTGGCTTTGCCTTTTGACAATTTTAAGTATGGAGACACATTAAAATCAGATTTCTGCTGGTGTATAAGTTTTTGTGTGTTTTTGTCATCTGTGCTGGTTGGAAAAAGCATTAGTAGTGTCTCATTTTGCAATGGGTCATGATGTTTTGAAGTGTCAACTCTGGTTGTTGCCTTAGCTGCATTTAATTTCTCCCATGCAACTATTTCTTCACTAGTACATTGTTTCAGTTGAGGTAAGCACCCCAAAATTAAATCTGTACAAGGGTTGTTAAGTATTGCACAAGTAAAGGTACCGGAAAGAAAAGGAGAATCAATACGGGCTTTTGCCAAAGGGTAAATTTCAACGTTACCCGAAAAGGTTCGGCATTTCACAGTGTCACCTGTGTAATCACCCGGACTCACTAGTTCTCCTCGAAGACCAATAAGGGTGCTGCCGCTATCCAGCAAACATTGGCATGGTACATCATTGACCATTGCATTGTGGAACACTAACTTGCCTCTGGAGGCTAATGCTGCATTCCCACTCTCAGATGAGCATGGTACTGTATGTCCACACTCTAGTATTCCGTCTGCATGGAATTGGTGACATCGTTCACAGCCGTCAAAGCTTAATATATCGTTAGCAGCACACACATCCTCTGCTTGGTTAGTTGGTAAGTCACTTTCAATCTCACACTCATTCTCACTACCACTATCTGAAGAGGTGTCAATCAACATAGCGTTGTTAGCTTTCAAACGTTGGCGGCCAAGGCACTTATTAGAATAATGGCCATAAGAGGAACAAAAAAAACATTTGATTGCACGCCTGTATGCAGACCGTTTGCTTTGCTGCTTCTTGATCACATTTTCAAGATGCGCCGGATAATTCGGCGATTTGTCGCACATAGCATAAGTGTCGTGCATTAGTTGACAGTACATGCATATGGAAACTTTTCTGTCTTTCTTATCATACTTCTGAAAAGGTTTTCTGTTACCCTGATAGTTTTTTGATTGGTCTTTGACAAAGGAAACTATCTCAGAGTCACTTGAGGTCTTAAAAATCTCTCTGTTAGAAGAAAAATATGCTGAGCCTTTTTTTTCGAAGTGCTCGATGTTTTCAATGTCCGACTGCTGCAAAAACTTAGCAAAAGGAGAAGGTATAGTAGATATACACTTGTCCATAGCTATTAGGTTTTTTAATCTATCAAAGTCTTTTCCTATGTTAGCTGCTTTAAGCCACCTGTTTAGTACACTCTGCACATTTGAAAAATAATCTATAAAAGTTTCACTAGGTTTAGGTTTTAAATTTGAGAACTGAACCTGATACCCAGGGGCATCAAGTAAAAAGTGCTGCATAATCCTATCATGGATGTATTGATAGCTAGATCTAAGTTCAATAGGAATAGACTCTATTACTTTAAGGGGCTCACCACTTAGATTCTTCATGTAAATCGGAGCCCACATATCTAAAGGAACTTGGTGATATTTAAATTGATACTCTACATTCTCTGTCCAGGCAGATATGGAGTCCTCTTTACAATATGGTTTGATAATATTTTTGTATTTGTTGAACTTATTTTCCTCTTGTTGACTTCTTAGTTTAGTGGCAGAGATCTCTGCGTGTGAGTCTACATCCATGCTTTTCATCTTTAATTGTGTCTCTGATTCTACTTGAATTTGTTTTTCTTTAACTCTTGCCATTTCATCTATCTCTTTTTGCTTTAGATCTAATTCCTTTTGTTTTAATTCTTTCTCTTGATCTAATTGTTTTTGTTTCATCTCCTTATCATGTTCTCTTTCTCGTGCGCGTTCGTCCCTTTCCGCATTCTCTTTTCGTGTTTGTTCCTCTTTTGTTTCTTTAAATTTCTGATCAGCATATTGTTGTAGTTCTTTCCCTGTTAATTCCAGTTCTTTGCCTGCTTTTATGAAATCTGATAAAGTTGCCATCTTACTTTAGTACTTGGCTAACAGTGATAGGCAATGATGACTTTAATCAGTTATTTATCTTTGATATGTTATGTTTGTTCTTATCTGATCACTATCAGTTGTGCTTTCTGTTTATACCCTGCCCAGATTTATCTTGCAGAAAAACAGAGTATACAAATATGTCAACGCGTTACAAGCTGAAAAAAAGAGATGCACTATTAATCAAATTGCATGACAAAATATATAAGTGTACTCAGCTTAATGTGGGAACGAAGCTCCTTTGACACAGGTCACCTTGTTTGGTACACTGGGGTGGCGACACGTTTCGTACGTAGCACACGGTATTTGGCCCACAGGTGTATGTGCACAGCTGTTGTTTGCCCTCTGATATATAGGGCAGCAGTAAACACGCCTACTAAACGATATGATTTACTCGACAACTAAGGACAATGACTTAGACAATGACAGACTTACGAACACCTAGAATATGTATTAATTAATTTTAATGTCAATGTCCTGTCTTTGTTTTAAACAATAATTGCCTTTCGTTACTAACCTAGTTAATTTCTGTAAACGTTGTGCAGCTAAGTATCAGATGCTTAGCCCGAAAATAGTTCCATCGTGACGATAAGCAAAGAGAAAATAGACCCAAAAATGAATAAATGCTTGTAAAGAAATCAAAATAACATAATAATGTGTCAATAAATAAATATATTCATTTAGTAACTTAAATAAGTAAATAATAAACAATATACAGCACAGATTCAGGCGGGCCGCCGCTAAGCGATTTTGTAAACACTCGACTGCTTTATGCTAATGACGCAGAACAACTGTCTGTCAATCAATCTACGTCATCGCGCAGCGCTATTTTTAGATCTCAAAAATCAATATTGTCGGCTGCCTGTGTATTCCTGCGCCGTGAATCATGTTTGGTGCTTATTCAAGAATAAATTGGTAAATATATGAATAAATATAAGAAAATAAGAATATTAATACTTACAGCTTCGAAGAATACATGATTTCATTCAATAAATATATCATAAACACAATTAAACACTATTTTGTCACGATAGGCATATTTCTAGCTCGCAAATTCTCCTGTCTGCACAAATTATCGTTACTACAAAAATTAATCCCTAGTCTGGAGCCCGTGGATGAGTGGATTAGCTTGAACTTTTCGTTCAAGCTTCACTTCTTGACACCACAATTACCCTTTTACTGTGGGTATTAGCTTGGCGCTTTCGTCCAAGCACCACTTTCTGACACCACAATTACCCTTTTACTGTGGGTATTAGCTTGGCGCTTTCGTCCAAGCACCACTTTCTGACACCACAATTACCCTGGCCTGTCAACAACTTAACTGACAGGTCTCATTGGGTACTTCTCACACACCCATACAAGACAACTTGCAAGTCGTGTGGGAGGCAAAATGTATGGTTCATTTTATTGCCGTTGGCTCGCTTACAAGCGGTAAACAGTCGCTAATGCAATACACAATATACAGCCACAGAATTATCTAACACAAACTGCTAACCCTATGCTAGTTCTATCTATTAGTGAACACAAAACTCCTAACGCTATTCTAAACGATGTGAACGCCTCAAGTCCAGTCTCCCGTCTACCTAACCTCTCTCCCGTGGTTACACACCACGCGGGGTGACCTTCACCTTCGTGCGTGTTACCTCACATCGCACTCTGCTGGCAAACGTGGCCTGTTGAGTGTCTACTCAACTGTGCTATGGCTTCACGAGGTGTGGTACTATCGAGTCTTTGACAGTGGATGACTATATAGTTTGAAGAAATAGATTTAGTTACTTAACATAAAGTGCTTTGGGGAGGTTTGGGAACTGTAGGAAAGACTGTTTGGTTTAAAAGAGTTACCATACCTGGTATGATATATTGTACAAAGCAAAATCGAAGAAATAGTTTATAGTAGGTTACTAGGGTGACAATATGAAAGGGAAGAAGGGTTAAATGATATAATATATACTCAAATTTGAGTTGGGTTGGGGAAGGTTAGAGGAAATGTGGGAGTTAAAGGAAAAGAAGGAATAGAGTAAGAGAGTTGGGGATAAAGAATTTTTCCTTTAGAGGAAAAATTCTTTAGTAAACATAGGGAGGTGTAACAGAGGAAGGGGTTTTGGTAGTGTTTAGGTGGGAAATACTACAGCACGATTGAGCATCGGGGTCGAATGAGAGGAGAGATGCTCTATTCGTGACGTGGGTTGTTGTCAAAGGGGCAGTTACCATCAAGATACCGAGCAGAAAGGTTGCCACACTAATTCCAGCGGTCATCAACATGAATAAAGTATATTTGTAAAGATCATCCACCAGACTCCACTCATGTTATGAGTTGTCAGTTATGAGTTGACTTCGTTACACCAGCCCAGACCTCAGGTATACAAAATCATTATACTAACCACTCAGCCACCTGCTTCTCTATTACCCAACAAGCTGGAAGTAAACTTAAAAAGTGCAAGGATCTCATTAATTACATCAGCTTTTATCTCAGGTGGCTCGGTCTCTCTCTGCAGAAAGGCAAGCTGTCAACAGAGAGCATCAAACAAAGCACAGACTCTGTACCATCAATGATGACTCCCAGGGGTTTCTGGAAATACTGCGCTTGTGGTCTGAATTATGCAGTTATAAAAAAACACCCTGGATCTTCAGAGCGTGAGGGAGATGGCTTGCCCATCTCATCATGGAACGCCCTTACAGGTATGATAAATGAAGCAAGCAGCTCAGCTATTGACATAAAGTGTAGTCATGACAGCTACAGTAAACAGGTTGCTGTCATTTCGTCTTTGTTAAAAAGCTGGCATCTGTGACTTAGGGACAGTGAATCGTTCCACAATTCTCAGACATACCGCGTCGTGGGTTCAAAATCAACTAGAGGAAATTTTGAAGCAGACTGCCTTGCATTGATTTTGAAGGTATGGGCGTCAGTGGCTTAGAAATCAATCACAAACTACTGAAAGTAAGAACATTGCATAGTAAACCACAAACAGTCAACAAATGCTGGGGTTGATTGTGACGTTCTTCTTCTTCTTCTTCTTCTTCAGCGTTCATCCGGAGTCTTTTTTTTGGATGTGATTGCATTGTGTCTGTTTACAGTGGAGCTGTGATACTGTGCCTTTAGGCTTTAGGCCGACACATCCGACTTCTGCGGGCGTTTGTTGACCAGGTTAAACTTCTTGGTGACGTTCTGTAAAGGACATGCAACTAATCTTTAACTTTGTTAAAAAGAAATAAATACACCAATTCAAAATGACTGACTTGTTCTCCATGCTCAGAGCATCAATATCAACAATCCTCTTTTCATCTCCACCAAGAATGTAGTTTAGCTCTGTATTCAGCCGCTCATATTTGGTGCGATATGCATCCCTTTCTGTCACCAACTCCTCTTTTTCATCCAGGACTTGCTGCAGATCCCTCTCAAGCTGAACAAACTGTGGAGGCAAGAAGATAGATCATGCACAAGTAAACTGATGTAATGAAAACATTTTCCAAAAAAAAGCACCAAAAACATTTTGGACAAAACAAAATTCATGTTTTGATGCTAATTTCTTCTTACTGTTTTTCCTAATAAAAACTGTCCCTGTAAAGTGAAGCTACAATATATGCAACATTTGACCAACAAATATACAACTTCATCACATCATTGTTACAATATCTAGTATCTTTCCTTTTACTTTAGAATGGCAAAAAGTGCACAAACACAGCATGTTGTAACACAAGAAGAATAGACACAGAGAATGTATCAGTACCATACACAAGAATATATACCTACAGTGCACTGTCAGGTTTTAGTTATGACTGAGGTACCATATAACAGTAGATGGTACTATCTGCTCACCAAACCTGACACCTCATATTGTGCACTGGCTTCATGCAAAGGAGTGCAACTGTGAGAGTACAAGCCATTAACCTTGTGTGAGGAAATGCAACCTAAAGACTAAATGTCATGGCAAGACAGACCAGGCCCTTATCTTTGGTCGGCAACTTGTCTTGGATGGAAGCTCTCACAGGCGGACAATTAGAGCCCTATTTTGCTGATTAAGCAGCTTCTGCAGCTAGTCTTGTTCCAGATGTATTGATGTTAACTTTCCTCAAAATAGGCAGGCCGAGAGAGGGATCATGATGCATAGAAAATATATGGTATCTAACTTCAGCCCAGGCTGTGTACTACGGAGTGGTATAACTGCATTTTACAAACTATCGTCTATCAAGATGGCAGGGTGGCAGTCAGTCATACCTGCAGTGACTAGTTGCAGAAATTAAATCTGTTGGGGGGGGGGGGGGGAAAGAGGAGGAGGAGAAGAGCAGAATAGATTCTGCACAGGCAGCAAAAAGCTAAAGAATCTGTTTATGTGCAGACATCCACTACCGAAGTTTTCTGGTAAATTTATTATAACACCAACCCCACATTCCACATTTTCTGCCAAACTTATTATAACACCAACCGCACATCCCAAAATGTCTGTCAAACTTATTATAACAGTAACCCCACTTCCCAAAATGTATGTCGAACTTATAATATCACTAACACTGCTTTCCAAAATTTATGTCAAACTTATTATAACATTAACACTGCTTTCTAAAATGTACGCCAAACTTATTATAACACTAACACTGCTTTCCAAAATTTATGCCAAGCTTATTGTAACACTAACGCCACTTCTCAAAACTGCTGCCAAGCTTATTATAACAAAACGCCACTTGACAAATTTTCTGCCAAACTTATTACCAGACAACAGATAACAGCCTTAAGTCCATGTTCTCACCTCCTCCCTGCTGACTTCAAGCTGTTTCACTAGGTTCTCCCTTTCATGTGCAGGAAAATGACGAGTATTTAATCCTTCATCAGTTGTACCTACTCTTGATCTGACAATTTGCTCTCGTAGCAGCTAAAAAAAAAAAGTAATGAATTTCCTTGTAACTCACAGACACATATATAAAATGCTTGAACATGGCTACATATGGATTTTTAGCTTCAACAAAACGTACATTAATTATGTGAGAATTGGCACAATGAAGTAACAATGAACACCTTTAAACATGGCAAAGAGAACAGATATCCATTTAAGATATTTTGGATATTCATCTGGCAAATAAGTTACAAATACATGCTATATGAAAGCTAATACAAAGGTATATATCCTAATCAAGAAACTTTAAATTTCATCGATAAGTGGAACTAGACAAATATCAATTAAACAGAATGTGCATCATAATGCACCAGTAACACTAACAATACAGGGCATAGTATGGGCTGACTGATACATGCATCATGATGTGACAGTAACACAAACAATGAAGGACCTGGTATAAGCTGTCTCACTGTTACATGTATCATGATGTGACAGTAACACAAACAATAAAGGATCTGATATAAGCTGTCTCACAGTTACATGTATCATGATATGACAGTAACACAAACAACACAGGGCCTGCTATAAGCTGTCTCACAGTCTCATCTCATCTCATCATGTTCCTCTTGTACCTTGCGGTGTCAAGGTGAAGTATAAACATCTTGAGAGTGCCCGATTATGGGCTTCATATATTGATATTCCCATGAAATCTGCTATTCCCTCCGTCCAACGATTACGTGGTCGGCCTCTTCCTCTGTTTCCATCTGGTCTGTACATCATTGCTTGTTGTGGTATGCTGTTAACTGGTAACCTACTTGCGTGGCCAAACCATTTGACTTGCTGCTTTCTAATAAAATCTAGTGCTGCTTTAACCCCCACTTTAGTCCTGATTTCTTCATTTCTGATCTTATCTCTTCTTGATACGTTGAGTATTCTTCTCAGTAATCTCATTTCTGTTGTTGTGATTTTTCTTTTCTCTTTTCTCTCCTTTTTTCTTGTCTCACAGTTGCATGCATAATAATGTGACAGTAACACACACAACACAGGGCCTGCTATAAGCTGTCTGATAGTAACATGTATCATGATGTGATAGTAACACAAACAATAAAGGAACTGGTACAAGTTGGCTGATAGTTACATGGATCATGATGTGCCAGCAACACTAACAATATAGGGTTTCGTATAAGCTGTTTGATAGTTGTGTGTATCATGATTTACCAGTAACACAAACAACACAGGGCCTGCTATAAGCTGTCTGATAGTTTCATGTATCATGATGTGACAATAACAGAAACAATATATCATTTTTCCATGAGACAAAATTTTAAATAAAATATGTGTAAAATAAGGAGCTGGTGGGTGTGTTGCTGGGACACTGGTCTTTCAAGCAGGAACTCTCTAAGCCCAAGTAAAACAATAGCTGTTACACACTGTTGTTGACAGTTATAACTTATAGTAAGTCATTTATATGTTATAAATGGATAAACTAGTTAAAATGAGCTGGCAATTTTAGGGACATTTTTATAGACATAATTTTTATAGCCTGAAATAAAATATTCACAAAACTTATTTTTAAATATGAAATAAAAATGTTTATACTTTCATAAAAATGTTTCGACAGAATTAACGCAAACAACACTTTCTTATTTTTCATTATCTTCTTTTTGTGTTTTCTCTCATATTTTGATTCCGGCTTCAGATGAAAGCTTGGTTTGTGTTTTGAAATCTCCATAGTTTGTTTCTGGTTGACACTGCTAAGGAGCAGAACTGTGCTTGGAGAGTTCTGCACTGATCACATTTCTGCAAAATATGCCCTACCATCATCTCAGATTGCTTACACATACATTCAGCACCAAATTCAATTCTGAATTTTCGATAAAGGTGGCTACAAAGTTTGCAGTCAATCTGATTGATTGATTGATTGATCTAGGAACCGACATCACAGCATTCGGGACATTCCCATAAGCGCTCCGTCCCCATCCTCAGCAACCAGCGAAGAGTTCCAACACTCTTCGCTGGTTGCTGAGGATGGGGACAGAGCGCTTATGGGAGTCAATCTTGCAGTCAATCTGAGTATCATTACGTTCACTCCTCTCCAGGTGTTTCCAACTGTTGTTCTTAACTAAAGTTAAGATGTTCTATAATCCATTCTCATTGTTAAATTGTTTCATTATTGTTTTGACACAAATTAAGAAGAGCTTGGAAGAAATTAGGCAAATGTTGCAAATTCCATGGACTGCCAGAGTAACTAACAAAGACTGCTTGGAAATGGCTAATGAAAGTAGAACATTATCATTACATATAGTATACGAAAGAGACAAAACAACATTCTTTGGTTATATAATGAGAAGAGAGACATTGGAAAACAGTAAGATGACTAGAATTGTCAGTGGGAAAAGATGCTGAATGAGCTTAGACTGTGGCATGGAGGAATATCACAAACAGAATTGATCCAGAACTGAGGACCGAGATCTGTCGACAGACACGAATACCTAAGCTAGTTGGCAGTGCACATAATGAAGATGATGATGTTTATTTTACTCCTTCATTATGTATGTTGCAGCTTGAAATGGGATCCACAAAAGCAAAGATTTATTACCTTGATATCACCTTCTGCATCATGCAACTTTTGCTTGAGATCTTCAACTTCAAATTTCAGTGACTTATTTGCTTCCTTTGTATCAAACAATAAGCGAGCAAGACTCTGAAAACAGAAGATGCTTCAGATGAACTAAAAACAATGAAAGCTTTTACATAAAATTTATAATAATAGTGAATATTTACTGAACAATGAAATTTATTATACAAAAGCAAACAAAATTACATTGACCAACCTGTGTTTGTATGTCTGAATATGTCTTGGGGTCGATTTCCACAAGTGGTGAAGACATGGGAGTCTGAAAGCACATACATTTGAACTTAATTATCAGAATTAAGACAATATTGATAATAAGAAATATACGTTTTACAGGTAATCTTCCAATAATTCACAGTGCACATTATTAAAATATTCTAATGTAATTCAACCACCGAGAATTAAGAATATTATTATATTAATGTATTCTAAGATAATTCAACACTTGGTTAATTAGGAATATTATTAACATATATTTGTTTTAAAGTTAGTTGTATATCTTTTACAGGACGTCACAGTCAACCCCAGAATTTGTTGGCTGTTTGTGATTTCCTGGCAAGTTTACATTCAGTAGTTTGTCACTGCTTTCTGAATGACCAACACTCAGCCAATTTTCATAAAAAACCAACACAAGGCGTTCTGCTGCCAAATAGCCTGCAGTTGTGTTTCCAACGTGGTGTGTAGGATTACGAACTGTGTCAGTAACCCCTTCACCATGGAGCTGGCTTATTAATATATTCCACAGCTAATTCAACGATTGATTCAATATTATAAATATATTCTCAGGTAATTTAACCATCATATGAATATATTCCATGGATAATTTAACCATTGGTTAATCAGAAATATTGTTTATATATTCCACAGTTAATTCAACCATTGATTCATAGGGAATGTCATTAACATATCCACAGGTAATTCAACTATTGATTCATGTGGAATAACATTAATATATCCACAGGTAATTCAACCACTGATTCATAAGGAATAACATTAATATATCCACAGGTAATTCAACTACTGATTCATAAAGAATATTAAGAATATATTCCTTAAGTAATTTAACCATTGATTCACAAGGAATGTTTTTACTATATTTTACAGTTACTTAAAACACTGATTCATATGGAAAACCATTAATATATCCACAGGTAATTCAACTGTTGATTCATAAAGAATATACCGGTAACACTATTCTGATAATGAAACAAATTACTCGAGTGTCTCAATAGTAACAACTTATGTACGTCGTTATCGTACTATTTTTATATCTTACTATTAGACAAAAGTTACTAATAATTCTTAGTTTGAAAATGTATTCACTTGCTGTCTTTATTCTAGCTGTAACTTGTCTCAGCTAATGTTTATCAAGATCACTTCAAGTTATGTAAATTAGTTATTTCTCAAATGGAAATTTCAATTTATATTGCAAATCATGGCATAATTAAATAAAAAAAAACATGATTCTAAAGGATATATTATTTAAGAACAATTGCAAAAGACAATGACTGCTTACATCTCCTGTGAGTTGTCTTTTAACCATCTGATAACGATCCCTCAGTTGCTCTGCCATCAGTTTGAACTGATCTCGTTCACTACGACACTGATCCAACTCCCTGCTCAAGATCAAAAGGGCTTCGCACTTGCTTTCTAATTTTCTTCGGCATATTTGATACTGCAAAGATAATACTCCTTTAGCTAACAGTTACAGGAAACAATAAAAAGATCAAATTATGCATACACAGACAGAAAGTTAATAAAACTTACGGCCACAAGGCAACAGATAAATATATATGTATATGTATTTCACATTTCCATCATAAAGTCTCTATCAGAATGAATCATATAAAATAGTACTATCTTATCATGTAAAAGCTACAATGATTAATATTTCAGGTATTCTCATAATGGGAGCCATGGTAGCATAGTGGTGAGATGGTGGCATGCCCGTCCAGTGGTCAAGTGTTTGACTGTATATTGGGACAGATTGTTTAAATTAACCTAGGCTGCCAGGTCAAGCCAGTCTAAATAAAAGAGAGGGTTAGAGAGAGAGAGAGAGAGAGAGAGAGAGAGAGAGAGAGAGAGAGAGAGAGAGAGAGAGAGAGAGAGAGAGAGAGAGAGAGAGAGAGAGAGAGAGAGAGAGAGCAAGTAGTAGAGAAGAGCCTATTCTGGTATCTCAAAAGGAAACACTGAATCCAGTATGGCAAATGCTGTTTTAATGTGATAAACAAATAAGGTGAGTTGTGATCCTATAGAGAAGTAATTTAAAAGAACTTTATACATTTACCTCACAAATAAACAGCTTACAGTATGCTATTACATAACTGCCACAATAACACACAAAAGCTTACTTTTTCAGGCAAACTCCATGTTTTAGTTCTTCCCTGAAACATTTTGCTACCAACACACCAAAAGTACAGCTGCTCACTAACAGAAGTCCACATGAATGTTTGGCTAATGTCTCTAAAGCTGTCTAAAGCATATGCCACACTGGAAGCAACCTACGCACGACTAATGATGTATGCAACTTACAGAAGAGTGTTAACAACAACAAATGGGGGATAATCATGTGCAGACATGCTTTTCATAGCCAGGGATAATAAATAATAATGTGTCATATAGAACATATTGGTTCAGCACAGTATGCTCTATGTGCCTTACTTAAGGTATGTAATATATGGGTTCAGCACAGTATGCTCTATTTGCCTTACTTAAGGTATGTAATATATGGGTTCAGCACAGTATGCTCTGTGTGACGTACTTAAGGTATGTAATATATGGGTTCAGCACAGTATGCTCTGTGTGCCTTACTTAAGGTATGTAATATATGGGTTCAGCACAGTATGCTCTATGTGCCTTACTTAAGGTATGTAATATATGGGTTCAGCACAGTATGCTCTATGTGCCTTACTTAAGGTATGTAATATATGGGTTCAGCACAGTATGCTCTGTGTGACGTACTTAAGGTATGTAATATATGGGTTCAGCACAGTATGCTCTGTGTGCCTTACTTAAGGTATGCAATATATGGGTTCAGCACAGTATGCTCTATGTGCCTTACTTAAGGTATGTAATATATGGGTTCAGCACAGTATGCTCTATGTGCCTTACTTAAGGTATGTAATATATGGGTTCAGCACAGTATGCTCTGTGTGCCTTACTTAAGGTATGTAATATATGGGTTCAGCACAGTATGCTCTATGTGCCTTACTTAAGGTATGTAATATATGGGTTCAGCACAGTATGCTCTGTGTGCCTTACTTAAGGTATGTAATATATGGGTTCAGCACAGTATGCTCTGTGTGACTTACTTAAGGTATGTAATATATGGGTTCAGCACAGTATGCTCTGTGTGACTTACTTAAGGTATGTAATATATGGGTTCAGCACAGTATGCTCTATGTGACTTACTTAAGGTATGTAAAAAGGTCCTTTACTATTCTAACTTTCATTAATTCTTAGTCTACAGCACGCTACTTAATGTAGCATGATTAATATTTTTACTTTCATTAATTCTTCATCTACAGCATGTTACATAATGTAGCATGATTAATATTTTTACTTTCATTAATTTTTTGTCAACAGCATGCTACTTAATGTAGCATGATTAATATTTTTACTTTCATTAATTCTTTGTCTACAGAATGCTACTTAATGTAAGCATGCTTAATAAGCCCCCCAAAAGTGCTGGAGTTAACTGCCATGTCCTGTAAAGGATATGCAACTAACTTTTTGTTTACTTTCATTAATTCTTAGTCTCCTACAGCATGCTACTGAATGTAGCATGATTTTTTTTACTTTCAATAATTCTTTGTCTACAGCATCCTACTCATTATCTACAGCATCCTACTCATTATAACTGAGAATTACAACCAATAATACCAGGATTATCTTTATATGCCTTAAAAAGTTCGCACTGTGACTGCTGCTTTTTAGAAAATGGAGGCAGTGGTGCTATAGTAGTTAGCGCACTCACCTTCAAACAGAGTAATTACATCCCCAATAGTGGCCGATATTTGTAGCAACCAGTACAGCAGATACTGTTGCTGACTAGAGGAATATCAAATGATTATCAGAATACTGATTCTAGAACTACTAGAACAAGTAACAAGCCTCTGCAATCTTTGACATGTAATAATAGATGATACCAGAAGAGAAACAGAAATAAGAAATAGAATTTGAATGGGCAAAAATACATTATGCATTTCTCGTCATTTTGAAAAGGCCAGAGTCCAAATATTTGTTTAATGTATAAAGATATCAATAAAAGGACCATTTCTGTTAATATGTCTAGTAATCCATTACAGTAAAACTATACTTATTTAAAATGTTACCTGGAACAGAATAAAGAGATCAGTTTTAATCTGTGATAAAATTAACTAAGAAAAAGTGTTTTAATGAGTTAAAATATATCAATGTTAAGTGGCCAAATAATAAAAACTATAAACAGATTCTGTCATCCCAAGAAATGTGTGTGAATTTTAGCTATTTGAGCATTCCCGACTTATGGCTTTGCAGAGAGACATGTGTGACCTATAAATTGCCTTTCACAAAACTCACAAACAAAATGGTGACTGTACTTACAGAGTGTACAACCAAAGAGCAATGTACTGTTGTGCGTTCTTTATGGGCAAAAGGACTGCCTGCAAAGGACATTCATAAGGAAATGCTTCCTGTTTATGCTGACAAATGTTTGTCCTGTAAAGTGGTGCATAGCTGGTAGAAAATTTTCTCAAGGACGCTCTAAAATTGTTGATGAAATCCGATCTGGTCGTCCTGTTGAGATTGCAACAGAAGCATCCGTGCAGCAGGTGGAGGAGATGATTAGAGGTGACAGGCGAGTAACGATAGACTCTGCAGCATCTGCAATAGGGTGCTCACACAGTTCAGCATATAGCATAATGCATGATCGATTGAAATTTAAGAAAGTGTGCTCAAGGTGGGTACCCAGACAATTGAAGGAGCAACACAAAATGAACCGATTTGGCCTGTCCTTGCATCATCTCTGTTGATACGAAGATGAAGGAGAAGACATGCTGAACAGGACTGTTACTAGGAACAAATCATGGGTGCATTACTACCAGCCCGAATCAAAGCGTGCTTCAATGCTATAGAAACATCCTTCTTCGCCTTGTGTCCAAAAATTCAAGGTTACGCCATCAGCAGGGAAGGTTATGCTGACAGTCTTCTGGGATTGTCAAGGAGTGCTTTTAACCAATTTCAAGAAGAAAGGTGACAATGTCAATTCTTAATTATACTGTGAAGTTCTATCGATGCTTCATGATGCAATTCAAAGAAAACATCCTGGACTGCTGACTAGAGGAGTGTTGCTTCTTCATGACAATGCCAGACCACATACAGCTCGATTAACTCAGGAGAAAATGAACCAACGAAGGTGGGAAGTTCTGGAATATCCACCTTACAGCCCCGACTTAGCCCCTAGCGACGTCTATCTTTTTGGTCCACTGAAAATCCACCCTGGCGGGAGACATTTCGCGAATGATGCCGGAGTTGAATGTGAAGTGAAAACGTAAACGTGTAAACAGAGCACGCAGTTCTATGTAGCCGGTTTGGGAGGACTGATAAAACGATGGGATAAGTGCGTCAATGTTGGTGGAAATTATGTTGAGAAACAAAGGGACAATGTATATATACAAATAAACTGGTTTCAAGTTGTTATCATAGTTAGTTATTTTTCTACAGCCATTTGTGACTTACTTATTGACATCCCCTCGTAATTGCCACTCACTGTTTAAGTTTAGGATTATTTTATTTTACCTCCGACACATAATAACTCTTTCATTACTGAGAATTACAATATCTGCATCTGTGGTGATGGAATAATGAATGGGATTCACAATCCCAAATACCATGTTCGAAATCAACAGCAGGCGATTTGGATGCAGACTACCTTGCGGTGATTTCTAACAATGATATGAGTGTTGGTCTGAAAGCAATGGCAAACTACTGAAAGTAGACTTGCCTAGTAAATCACAAACAGTCAAAAATGCTGGGGTTGATTGTGGTGCCCTGTAAAGGACTAACTTACAACCAGGATCATCCGATGTGTGAGACCCGTATCATATACTCTTAAATCCAATCTAAACACAAAATGTAATAAGGAAGTTTGATGGAAGGAAAAACCCACACAGTTACAGGTAAACATTTCAATCAAGATCTATATCAATTAACAAAAAAATCAAAACAATGAAACAAAAAAATAAACAAAACTACTTAGCTGGAAAACTGAAGTATGATCATCAAATTATACTTCAGCTTTTCAGCTAAGGATTCTTGTTTTATTTGTTGATTTCTTTGTCTTTCTTATTCTTTGATAAAGTCTTTGGCTGAAATGTTTCCCTGTGTGTGTTTTCCCTTTTGTCAAGCTTCCTGTTGAAATGTGTTAGTTTGGATTCCAGAATGACTCAGCAGCAGTTACATTCCTCCTCTCCCCTTTCCCAATATCATAAACTCTTGGCCACCCACTCAACAAACTATAAACAGAATTACCATGGCAGTGATCACACTCTTATAGCATGACTAACACTCAAAGATGCATACATCTAATTACTACATTTTCTTTTCAGATGATAGTTATAAAAATAAATAAAACAATACAAGTTAATTAATAGTGATTAACAGATTAGTTAGATTAACTTTTTCTGTTCCGAAGCAACTCATATGTTTATTAGTTACTTTATACAAGATATACTTATCTTAACTCTTTCTCTCCCATCCAATTGTTACATTAACCTACTCTATTCCAAGCTGAAACTTATACTTCTTCCAAGCATAATTCTTATTGATTTAATCCCTGTAAACACAGACATTTTGTTTCCTTCAGTAGCAAATAATCTGTATAACATTAGTTAAAATAACAACTGTAAGGGAATGAAACAGGTAATGACCAGCGAACCCAAACTCATCATCATCATCAAGTGCCGTGCCGGCTGGCGTTCATGGCTCTCCACAGATCTCGGTCTTTGGTGTTCTGGATCAACTCAGCTGATGATATTCCTCCATGCCACCATCTCAATCCGTCCAGCATCATTTCTCTTGGTCTGCCTCTGCCTCTCTTCCCCTCGATCTTTCCAGTTGTCACGATGTTCTCCAATGCCTCTCTTCTCATCACATGACCAAAGAAAGCTGTTTGTCTCTTTCTTATTGTTGTATATAGTGTTCTAGTTTCATTAGCCTCTTTCAGGCAATCGTTGTTAGTTACTCTGGCAGTCCAAGGAATTCGCAACATTCGTCTTAAAAACCACATCTCTGTTGCTTCTAAGTTCTTCCTAATTTGTTCATTTACATTCCATGACTCGCTGCCATACAGCAAAACTGGTTCTATTTAGCATCTTAGCACTCTCTTTCTTAAATTCATTGATAGCGACTTATTGCATAAGATACTTTTCATTTTCTGAAATGCGGCTTTTGCCTGCCCTATTCTGCTCTTAATCTCTGTTGTACATCTTCCATCTGATGTTATAAGTGCCCCTAGGTATTTAAAATGATCCACTTGGTTGAGAATTTCCCCTTCAATTTCTATGTCACATTTTGGTGTCCCCATTTTCTTTGATATCACCATTGTTACTGTTTTCTTGATATTCAAGGAGAGTCCTTTCTGTGCACTCTCTGATACTACAATGTCCAATAATTGTTGTAGGTCTGTTGCATTATCCGCCACCAATATTGTGTCATCTGCATAGCGTATATGGTTTATATTATATCCTCCGATTAGTATTCCTGGCTTCTCTTTGATCTCTCTCATTATTACTTCGCTATATAGGGAGAAGAGATCGGGTGACAAGACACATCCCTGTCGCACTCCTAGCTTTATCTGTTCGTAACTACCCTCTTTATTTCCCATTTTAATTGCTGCTACTTGGTTCCAGTATATATTCTTTATTATTCTTAAATCTTTCCCATCAATGTTGATATCTTCCAACATTTTAATCAGCTCAAACTGGGCCAAGTAATCTTTATCTGCTGGTCTCCCTGGCCTAGTGGTTAAACGACTTTCTCCGTAATCCCGTTTATCCACGTAGGGTAACACAGCGCACGAGAATTGGTAGCAGTTCTCGCCGCGTTGGTAACTTATGGGATAAGTGAGCCGGCCCCACAGAAAGCAATGGCAAACTACTGAGCATAATCTTGCCAATGAAATCAATGACAGTGGTAAAATGCTGATGTTGAAAGCGATGTCCTGTAAAGGATATGCGGGAAACAAAAAAAAACATCCTTATCTGAGAAGTAATACATAGGGATGAGTAGACAGGGATGTCAATACCAAATACTGCTGGAAGATCTGTTTTCAATGCTCTTAGAATAATGTGAGTCCCCACAGCTATTCCCATAGACAACAAAAACAGGTACACACAATGTATACTGCCATATAATGCAGAAAGCAGCCACTGTTGTGTAGCAGTTAGTCCACTCACCTACCAACACTGTGGCATGAGGTTAAATTCCCATTAGCTTCAGGCTTGAATATTTTCTCACCAATATGGCTCTGGGATATATCCATCAGTTAGTTAGTTAGTTAGTCATAGTTCCAACCTCATAGCAACGGGTTGTCCCCATTATGCTCCGTTCCTGTATGCTCCCCACTGCCCAATGTGAAAAGTGGAAAAGACAGGAGTCTTGACAAACAACAGCCCGCACAGATACACTGTGCATAATGCCGCCGCTAGGATGTCAACACACTATAGTCCCCAATGAAACACCCAGCTCATCTCTAATGGAATCGGCACTAGCCAGGTAGCCTTAATTCATCAGACTCAAGACTCCCCTGCCCTACACTGCAAGGTACTTTAGGCAGTAGATGACAGTTTTTTAAATTTTTTTTATTTGACAGATGAATCCTTTAAGCTAAAATATTTTTTGTGACTTCATTATTCAAAATTGGTTTTGCTTGTTTGCTTTTGTCTCAAGCTTAGTTGATACATGAACGCTAAACTGATTTTTGCATGTGGATTACCTTTCTCTATTACCAGTGTCCTTTGCCATCAGGTGAACCTACTCTGAGTTCTGATGTACTTGTAATTTACGCCGCTAAGTTAAATACGGCCAGTCTCCGTGGTGAAGGGTTTACAGTCGTGGTTCGTAATCCCGCATATCCACGTTCGAAACACAGCTGTGCGGGATTTGGCAGCAGACCGTGTTGCATTGGTTTTTAGTTGGTATTGGTGCCGGTTGTCCAGAAAGCAATGGCAAACTACTGAACGTGAACTGCCAAGAGATCATAGTGGCAGAAATGCTGGTGCTGCCTGTGAGGTCCTATAAAAAGGATATGCAAAAAAAAAAAAGTCAAATACGAGAAGTCAACATTTTAGTCCAACTGTCCAGTGTAAGGGTTGAACCCACTACCTCGCTATCAGCACACCGGAAGTTTAAGAACTGGCATTCTTATCAATTTGGCCATGCTGACCTCCATTATTATTCAAATTCATTATGGGAAAATACTGTTTTGAGAAAATGAAATAGAAAAAAAACAAAAAACCACGAAGCAGTGGAACCAAACAAATAAGAAAGAGAATCAAGGATGCAAGGGACAACATAGAAGAATGAGAGATGTTATGGTCTATAAAGTGGAACAACAGAAGCCCATAATACTTTAGTGAAGTTAATTATTACCAAGTTATAGCTACATTTCAACTGTTTTTATGGAGATCTCTAGGTTTTTCTAACTCTAAACTTGAAGGCTCTCTCCTGCAAGTACTGTATGATCTCTCTGGAAGTGTTAACACTGTTTTATTCATAACCAGTTCTATGTTAATCATAATCTTCTGTACGATAATACTTGTGATATTTTATTCTTTAACTATATATACACTTTAATTATACACATTCAATTGTCAACTCCTTGGTGAAGACAGTGAAAGAAAAATTTCTTATATTATTGTAAAAGTCAGTACCTATTCTAATAGGTTTTATCGGCAATAAAAAAAAGCCTACCAATTAGCAGTCTCTGTATTGGTTTCAATAGTATTAGAGTAAATGAATCTTTAATAACCCATTTTTATCTAAGTATATTCTTATAGTATAATGGTTTTAACTGATTACCTACTTATATATTTCAATATTGTGGTATATAGAAAACAGGCAGATAATTAATAGAAGGCAAGTTATTACAGTAATATTTCAACTGCATGCCCACGTGGCAGTATATCTTGTGTACTGGGGTGCATCAGATGATATTAGCGTGCGATATTGGGGTTGTAGCTTCTGATCCAAGTCAATCAACTGTCAGCAGTGTTTTCCTCAATTTGTCAGTTGTGCAACTCGATGGCACAATAATTAATTCATAAACATTATTTAATTAAATATCAGCTAATAGTTAGTTAGTGAACAGATCATCTTCATTGCACATCGAACCATTCAGTCAATAAGTGCTCGGATCCCCTACTCAGCAAATCCCGCAGCGTGTAGCGGCTAACTACACCAGATCTGTGTTGGTTTATTAATCTTCTTTGGCTGCCTGCATAGTGTTCTTGTTTGGCCACACCTCTTGTAACTTGCTGTTCTCACAGTCTGACCATGGTTGTAGATTCACAGTCACTCCTTGGTTCTCGCAAATGACTTACTTCTCGTAGAGCATTCAGTATATCAGCTTGGTCCATGGCTGGTCAGCCCGCTCATTTCATTGCAAACCTGCATGCCCTGGCATGAAAATGAAACTAATCATTGCCATCCGTGACTGCTCCAGAGACAACAACCACTGTCTTCTGGACCACTAATAATTGATGGTCAGTCTTAAATGAGATGCTGTTGAATTTCATTTGTCAGCTCTATCCAGCATAATGTTTTTTATCATAATTTGTGAAATATTAGAAAATTTTAATCAAACTACCAACCAGACTGTGATGTATTTTTTTATTTGTAAACCTACAAGTTACAACAAAATAGATGGCATTTTCATTTTATTTGATTTTTAGAATGCCCCGTGTAAATCAGAAGTAGAAGTATATCTCTTAGAAGAAGCTGTTTGTATATGCAGAGTTGCGTGGTATATAATAAGCTGATATTAACTACACTTCAAATTATGCATATTCTTAACCGAAGAAAGACCACAGCAATGATGTGTTTATGTGTATTGTATTTTTTATGATTGATGGGTACCTCTGTCGTCAGGCTCTCAAATGATAATCTGCTGGGTGCCGCATCAGTATTAGATCTAGCCATATTCGTAAGCAGTTTAAGTACTGGAGGCCGTAACCGTGATTTGGTTAAACACGCTGAAGTAAACATGCGATCCCTTGCATTATAAACACTTAGCAAAAGTCTGACATATCATCAGCATTCTTATCACAGACGTCCACATAAATTTTTTGTCCACACTAAGGGACGTAACTGTGTGTAACTTTTGCTCCCGGTAATCGACTCTTAACAACTCTGTCACCTTGGAAGTTAAATTACAGTTTATTACAGGGACATTTTAACAATATAACGTTACACGTCCGTTACTTTAGTAATATTTTCAATGCTTGTATTTTAGTATCAACGTAAGAAATATTGGTAGGCAGACTATTTAGAGAAAGGTGACCATAGTGTAATCACATCATTATAAATAAATAATCGAGTGTAGAAATCAGATGAGTAATTATGTCATGAATTATGGCAATGAATTATGAATGAATGTATGTTTTGTCATTGATCTCACTGATAACATAACAAAAGAGCAATGTAAACGTTTCGAAAGAGACTAAGACAGAAAGACAACTTATCACAAACATTAGAAAGATCATTTTTCTTATATTTTTTGCAATGTTATGAGAAGATACAAACTATCATAACATAATTTGACAACTGGAAGGCTTACTTAATGAGTTTAGGATAGTTCCCTGACATTACCCAGAAAATTCTAAAAAATGGTATGGATATCATTTTATGGCCGGTCTCCTTGGTGAAAGTATTACGAATGCGATTCGTAAGCCCACTTACTCGAAACACAGCTGCGACCGATTTGGCAGCAGACCGCGATGCACAGGATATTAACGAGTTGGTATGGGAGCCGGTCATTCAGAAAGTAATGGCAAACTGCTGAACGTAAACTTGCCAAGACATCAAGAACAGCAGTAAAATACTGTTGTTGACAGCGATGGCCTGTAAAAAGGATATGAAAAATAAATCCTTTTATAAGGTTAGATTGACCCTAGAGACATACTGGTAGCAGTTGAGTTGAGTCAAGAACCGACATTAACATTACAACACTCAAGACATTCCCATAGTGCTCCGTCCTTGTCTTTAACAGCCAGCGAAAAGTCCCAACACTAATGGTATCAATCTATTCTGAATATGTGTCCGCCGGGCCTTTCCTCTCAGTATCAATATGCGTGTGTGTGCGTGCGTGCATGTGCGTGTGTGTGATGCCTTATCATGCAACAATACCACACCTAACAGTACAGAAATAGCCAGTCTGTCCGTCTACTCGTTTCCCACGACACCGGCAAGCCCTAGGGAAAAATCCAACGGATTCTACCTATCTTTGATTTTTTTATTTGTTTATTGAAGCATGCCACTCTGCACGCATGTCTTCGCCCTTCTCAGCACTATCTGTGAATCCGTTACAATCACGACATGTGTCTACGGTTTTTTCTTCAACCAGTGAAACTCCGCAGTGACAGCACTCACCTTCATTCTCAGACCCATTCATTCAGTAGCATGTCCCTTGCAAAACCTCGCTCCGATAACAACCGTCCAAAAATACTTATCGGTTATAAGCATAAGCAAGATATTCCGCGTCCAATACACCCATCTGCAGATCATCCGCCACATCTTGCACCCATCTTCTCTTTAGCCTTCCTCTTCCTCTCTTCCCAGGTATATACCCTTCCATGATTGTTCTCTCCAAACTTTCATGACGTTTCAAGTGACCAAAATATTTAAATTTTCTTTGTTTTATCGTCTTTAGTAGCCAACCTTCTTCGATATTCAGATCTTATCGTATGGATTCATGTTTTTTTCTTTTCTGTATCCAAGATATTCATATAACCTATCTATAACATTTATATTCAAAGGCATTTATGCGCTGCTCAGCTTGTTTAGTAAGTGCCCAGGTCTCATATGCGTATGTTGCAATGAAAATAATGCATGCTCTTAAAAATCTTAATTTTGTAGTTCTATCCCCCCCCCCCCACCCTCCACAATTTATTCAGTTGTTTTAGTTTTTGAAGCGCAATAGATAGTCGTCTTTTTAATTTCCTTCATTGAGAATACTGTGACAACTGGAAAGGTCAAGGGGAAGAGAGGCAGGGGCAGACTAAGAGAAATAATGCTGGATTGATTGCGACGGTGGCATGGAGGAATATCATCAGCAGAGTTGATCCAGAAAACCAAAGACCGAGAACTGTGGAGAGCCATGAACGCCTACACCAGCTGACAGGGCACTTGATGATGATGACAAATCGTGTGAGATGGCAAATTATAATCATCTATGCTTATTGGCATGGCACATTATAATGATGATATTTCATAGGAATTGCATAGTTATGGTTTGTTGCATGTTTTTCCTGAAAAGTTCTTGTACGTATTCCTTCTGTATTTATCCCAAAGATAGAAACATACAGTGTTAAAATGTAACTTTTTCTTTTCACATACCAATATATTTGTATGTCACAAAAATGTTGCATGCAATTTACAGAACGCCGCAATTAACTCCAGCATGTTTTGGCTGTGTGTACCAGGCAATTTTTACGTTCGGCAGTTTGCCATTGCTTTATGAACAACCTCTCTCCTTCGAAATCAGCGCAAAGCGATCTGCTTCCAAATCGGCTGCGGTTTATTTCAAACCCTCGACTCTGTCTGTCAGGGAATTGTGAAACGCACTTACTGCCTCTAAGCCACAGCACAGGCAAGGCGAAGCGACACATTGTTAATGACTGTGAAATTTAGCAATGTGACACTTAGCAATGTGACACCCTAACATACACTAATACAAACAACAGAAAAAGCGAGGAAAAGAGACGGCCAAATGCATGGATATTGTATAAAAGGAAAGAAAAAAAAAAAAAAAGACGTGCCGTAAGCAGAGATGCGAGAGACGTGAACAGGCAAATCGTTCTTTAAGTAGAACGCAGGGTCAGGGCTGGCGATGTTAAGAAATACCTACAGAGAATTAGGGAGGTAAATAGAAAGGCAATGGTGAGCATTGTTATTAATGATAAAATAACACTAGGGTGAAAGTAAATAACTTCTGTCCTTGTGAAAGTTAAGAAGCAACCATCCTTTGGATTTTAAACAGGAACATTTTGACTTAGAGACGAACTTGCAGAGGGTGTGCCTCGTGTGAAATACTACAAGATGATGGCTCCTGTGCATTCCCAGTTGGTTCGTGATCTGGTCCTTCGAAGCCGACTTGATGGTGAAGCAGTTGTCATATATCTGCTTAAAAGATACACGTCCAATTAATTAGCTTACTTAGTCGTAAGATTATTTTCACTGCTCATTGAACCATTCAATCAATAATTTTAGATTCCCTCCTCAGTATCTCCTTCAATGTGTAGCATTATTCGACACTAGTTCTGTGTTGGTCGACTATTTTTCACCCCCTTTAACTTGATGTTCTTGTAGTCTGGTCAAAGGTGCAAATTCACAGCCATCACTTGATTCGTTTAATCGTCCCGCCTCCCAGAGAGTATCACTATATAATATATCAGCCCGGCCTATTGCTGTCCGCTTTCCACAGTAGCCCGACCCTATCAGCTGATTCATTTCTTCTTACACTCGTGTGACTTGGCACAGAAATGAAGCTAATTTTTGTCAGCCTTGACTCAACAGAGACTCGACCTGTCTTTTTAGCCCAGCCCATCTCGATCTTCCTGAGCACACTCATTGAGGCCTAGCTGAAAGGCTGTCTCCAATCAGGCTACTTCTTCAGTTTCTGCCAAGACCTCAATAGTCAAGGCGAAGGCACCACAGTCTTCCTGTACAGTTCTCCCTTCGACCTGAGGTGCAAAAGTCCACGAGCTCCTCACATGTGGATCAATAGATCAATCTGTGTGAATGACTACATCACCCTCAAAAGAGTTATCAGATAACAATGCCGTAACTTCTGCCTCCACAGTTACCGTGATTTGTTGTCTGCACCCGTATATTCAGTCTGATGCATACTTTAAAAAAAAAAAAAAAAAAAAAAAAAAAAACTAACGTGTTCCATTCTATTGGCACTTGTATCCATTCTTCACCTGGTACTGTCTTTAAGTAACATACCTATTGCCTAATGTCATTTGCATGACTGTCACATGATGTTTTGTTTTTAACCTGCCGCCCTTGTTTTCTTGATCTCACTATACCCGTGTGTCGGGACTGACTTTGAGGAAGGCATGTGCTCTGCAAATCCTTGCTCTGTGTCCCATGGCTAAAAAATCGAGGTTCAGCATCGCCCATCATTCAGTATTTGTTGTACCTCCAAATGCGATAACCATAGTCTCGTTCTGTATTCTTCCGTCTCTTCTCCAGAGAGTGAAGATTGCCAGGGCGAACTTAATCACTGGAAGAACCAGACCCTGGTACAGGAGACAAAGGCGACGCTGGCAACAGATTTTCTCATAGCAGCCATGCCCTCCTTGCATTCATTACCACATGGTCTATGTACTCAGAAAAAGCCAGACTCTTAATAAATATAACTCCCATGTTTTTCACTGCAGTGAGTCCCTTCCACAACCACCTAGCGTAAACTTACAAGTTGGTGTTAGTTGTTGACAATACGGTTATTCGGCGAGAACCATATCACGGCTACCTTTTATCGGACTGGCCAATGGTTATGTAATCGAGTTCTGGGTACAGTTTTCTCGCAACCATCTACCTACAATTCCATTGCCTATATAAAAGCCATCTTATAGTAACGTTCATGCCATTTGAATTAAGGAACTCTTCTATATAAAACTACATCTCCTACAAGAATATCGTGTGAAGTTTCAAATGGAATATGTCTGGTGACATCTGCAGACTTCACTGGGTTCACAAAAGTCTACCCAGCCTGTCCTTTTTAAACCACGGTGTTTTAATTAAGAGACAGTCCATAGTGGAGATCCATTGCACCCAACCCTCATTGTGGAGACGGCACCTGGTTGATTTATTCTTTCCAAAAGAAAATAATGCTAAGTTTTCAGCATAAATTCCCCCTTGTATATATAAGTAAAGGCGCTTTTATATGATTTGAGACATAGGGTGCTAGCGCCATATTGTTTATGCTTGCTTGTGTTCGCTGGCTGTGAACTCCAGCATGAAGTCCTGTGTGTGGATGAAGACATCCTGTTATCCAACATCAGTGTGATGTCATACCGGACTGCGGTTTGCGTGAGTAGGCCTATCCGTTGTTCCATGTCTGGCTTATTGGTGTGCAGACTGGTGGTTCCTCGCCGTGCAGGCAGATACTCTCCGACTTCGGAAGAATCAGCGATCCTGCTACGTTAGCCAGGACCCCGAAGGGACCAGTTGCCCAGGACGCACGACTAGGACGTGTTAGTAGGTCCTAGCCAGTATAAAACCTGGCCCTGGTGCCTTGGAAACACCTCTGCGTCCCATTTTGTTTATAAACCAAGCGGCACTCAAGGAGTGATGTGGTCAACAACATGTCGGCCACCTTTATTTCCTAGTACCCATTTAGATGGGTCAACTGAGAGCCCTGGTCAATTTTCAAAGCCACTTTGATGCGAATTTAAACCCATGACCACCAACCAGCATTCTAGCCACTGCTCTACCACAGCTCCCTCCCCTCTTGTGGCGTCTGCTTGTCGACAATACACTATCTTGAGAGTAGCCATGAAATAATGAATCTAGACTGCTTTCCTAGTTTATTTGTTCAGAATACACAAATGAGCAAATAGATGAAAGTAATTTAAATTGTACATATATTTTCCAAAGAAGAGATACTGCAAATACAAAACACAAACACATCAGCTAGATGACACTACTTCTGTTTAATTTTACAAAGTAGAAAAATTATACAATAAAATATACACAATATGTTGCTATTTGTTTAAGATTGATACAAGTAACACAACCCCAGCACCATGTTGATAACATGCTTTCTGACTATGACTTCTGCAGCTTGTCTTGTTCCAGATGTATTGGTGTTATTGTTACCTTTTCCGTGGCAGAGACAGGCTGAGAGAGCGAACATGATGCATGAGCAACACATGGTCTCTACAATTCAGCCCAGGCTTTTTACACTGGAGAGGTATAACTCCATTCCTGGTCCCCACCATGGGTTGTAGTTATTATGCCTTTTTTTAAAAGTACAATGTAACAAACTATTGTCTGTCAAGGCAGCAAGGTGGCAGTAGTATAATACCTCATTAGATACTACGATAAAAGAGATAATAGTTTAGTCTACAAATATCTAGACACAGCATTATGAGCTGGTGTGACCAATGACATTCCTTCCCAACAGAATTTCAGCTACACATTTCAATAAGTTGGGTTGACTTCTGAGCATATTGGCTCATAAAATATCTTGGCAATAGGGATTGAACCATGGGCCAGTGTGTTGGTAACCTAATGCACTACACTATTCTGGTTAGACAGAAGAAAATTAAAAATACAAGAATTCATTGAAACTGTCAAGATAGTGACAAGCACTGCGGCATAAATTAATAGTCCGATATGACTGCTTTTAAAACTATTAGCTGTAGCACAGACAACAGATTTAGGTTTCTTTGCCACGAGTCATGACTCTTAAAGAATATATATCAAAAACATAAATGGAGAGAGAGAGAGAGAGAGAGAGAGAGAGAGAGAGAGAGAAAGAGAGAGAGAGAGAGAAAGAGAGAGAGAGAGAGAGAGAGAGAGAGAGAGAGAGAGAGAGAGAGAGAGAGAGAGAGAGAGACCATGATTCTGAAAGAATATATATCAAAAACAAAAATGCAGATATATATATAGAGAGAGAGAGACGCACACACGCACGCGCACACACACACCTTGACTCTTAAAGAATATATATCAAAAACATAAATGGAGAGAGAGAGAGAGAGAGAGAGAGAGAGAGAGAGAGAGAGAGAGAGAGAGAGAGAGAGAGAGAGAGAGAGAGAGAGAGAGAGACGCACACACCCACACATGCATACACCCACACATGCATACACACACATATATATTTGATTTTATAGGCAATTGTGCATTCAGTAGTTTACCATTGCTTCCTAAACGAGACGTCAACGTTTAAGTCCAACATAATACCAGATTGAACTGTCTACCTCACCATCAGCGCCCCAGAAGTTTAAAAGTTAGCATTCTTATCCTTTCGACCACGTCAACATCTATAGAGTCATAAACTGATTACTTAATTTAAAGAATTAGGTAATCATTTCTGTATCATTTATACACTGGTATGATACCAGTTGGTTTTGCATTGGTATCAGTGCCGGTCGTTCAGAAAGCAATGGCAAACTACTGAACGTAAACTTGCCAAGAGATGACAGCGGCAGAAATGCTGGTGTTGACTGCGATGTCCTGTAAAAAAGATACGCAAAAACAATGATACCAAGAATCACTGAGATAATTTCTCTGATAAAAATATACCATTGTCAAAGACTAGAATACATAGGAGGGAAGACCACCCTGAATGAGTGGTCTACCTCAAGTAGATTAGAGGTAACCCAATGCCCCAACAAGAGGGCAGGGTAGGTGTAGGGAGTAGATAGGGAGGAGAACTATCAACAGTTCTCTCATGAGACACGTAAGTGTCAACCAGAGGGTAAGCACTCTGGTCACGGTGTAATCACCTCAACGTGATAGACACCAAGAACTTGGAATAGAACTCAAGAGTAGGCTTACTACTCTAAGCGTGTGGAATGATGTAGCACGCAAAAGCCGAAGTGCGCATGAAGACCCTCCGCGTGCTGTGTAATCAGGACGCGGAGGATTGTCAGACAGGGGACGGACTTCGTAGCGGACACATCGCTTAGAGTCGATGCGTCCTTCTTTAAGTGAATAGATAGATTTAGCAGTAGGGCTAGGGACGACTAGAGATAGGAAGTTCTGTGTATTCATGTGTGATTCAATAGAGACAGTTTTGTGCATTTATGTATTGTAAGAGCCAGTGGCAATAAAATGTGTAATCAATTCCTCTCGTACGACTGACAAGTCTTTTTGTGTGGTGCGAGAGAAGTTTATCCCTGAATGCCTGTAGCATCGCTTGATGACAGGCTAGGATAAAAGTGGTGTCAGAAGTGTAGCTTGGACATTTGGTCAAGCTAAAACACTCACCCACGGCTCTAAAATAGCGTTACTGTCAGTTAATCACAGGGTTTAGTTTGTGTTAGTGTAAAATGGCGTGTGCAGACTAGAACAAGATGCGAGCTGTGCCCATCGTGACCGATTACCATTTATTTATACTTATTGAAATGTTTTGTGCGTTATGAACATGTTTCCTTCTGATTTGTAAATATTATCATTATAATTTTGTATCATTTATTTCTACAATTATTTGTCTATCTATGAGTATTTATGAAACATGATTCACGGCGGAGCAATACACTAAGAAATGAGCCGGCGACAATATCGATTTTTCAATCTAAAAATAGCGCTGCGCCTGTGACGTGTCACGGTTGACCCACAGCTGTCCAACGCCATTGGCAATCAGCGACGGATTGTTTACAAATCGCCAAGCCGCTGCTCGCCCGAATCCTTGAATTATATTGAGTATTATTTGTTTATACAAGCTATTTATTGAATATATTTAATAATTTGAACATTATTATTTCCTTTATATTTATTTTAAAGCATTTATTTATTTATTTGTGGACATATTCTATTTTCTACCGTCACGATGGCACTACTTTCTTTATGCAAATAGGATTCGGTCTGCACAGCACTATCATAGATTAAACAGCAGTTAGTTAAGGAAGGCAGAAGATATTAGAACGAAGACAGGACACTATCAACTATACCACATTGTGTTGTCCGGGGGCATGTAATTGTAAATTTCAAACAAATGTCTAAATTCATATGTCGTTTGCAAATGGTTAATTATTGATGCTCTAATAAACCAGATATAACAAGAGCTGTGTAGAGGAGTAACGCAAGGTGTGTGTCGAGGTGCTAAACGATTGAACCTGATTGTTCCGGATGGTTAAGATGAGTATACCCAAATTATTTGTGAATGCAATATGATTAATAATGCATCTCTTTTTCAGGGTATAAACTAATATTATTTTTTTATACAAAGTCATTTAAAATCTTAACATATCGAATATACCTGAGTAAATAACGAACTGCCTGTCAACTCTAGCTAATTATCTAACACCATGTCAACTTTAGCTGAATGCATACAAGCAGGCAAGGAATTAGGATACACCGGAAAGGAATTAGAGCAATATGCTGATCAAAAATTCAGGGAAGCAAAAGATGCTGATAGAGATGAACGTGCACGAGAGAGACAACACCAAAAAGAGATGTCACAATTAGCTGAAGAAACTAAACAGAAACAGTTAGAACAAGAGAGAAACACCAAAAAGAGATGGCACAATTAGCTGAAGAAACTAAACAGAAGGAATTAGAGATTAAACAAAAAGAATTAGAATTAAAGCAAAAACAATTAGATCAGGAGAGAGAGTTAAAGCAAAGAGAGATAGGTGAAATGGCAAGAGTGAAAGAAAAACAAATACAGATTGAATCAGAGACACAGTTAAAGATGAAAGGTATGGAAGTAGATTCACACTTAGAGATCTCCGCTACAAAACTAAAGAGTCAGCAAGAAGAGAATAAACTTAATAAATACAAACATATTATTAAGCCATTCTGTAAAGAAGATTCCATATCAGCTTGGACAGAAAATGTCGAATATCAGCTTAAATACCATCAAGTACCAATCGATATGTGGGCCATGATCTACATGAAAAACCTCAGTGGGGAGCCCCTTAAAGTTATTGAATCAATACCAACTTATCTTAGATCTAACTATCATTACATTCACGATAGGGTAATGCAACATTTTTTACTTGATGCCCCTGGGTATCAAGTCAAATTTTCTAACTTAAAACCAAAACCAAGTGAGACCTTCATCGATTATGTCTCGAATGTCCAAAGCGTACTGAATAGATGGCTTAATGCAGCAAAAATAGGAAAGGACTTTGAACAACTTAAAAATTTAATAGCCATGGATAAAGTTATATCCACAGTCCCAACTCCTTTCGCTAAGTTCCTTCAGCAGTCAGACATCGAAACAATACAACAATTCGAGAAGAAAGGCTCCGCATATTTTTCCTCGAATAGGGAAGTTTTTAAAACATCAAACATCGACTCTGAAATAGTCTCTTTTGTTAAGGACCAACCTAAAAGTTATCGTAGCAATAAAAAAACCATTTCAGAGAGTCGACAAGAAAGATCAAAAATTGCCTAAATGTATGTATTGCCAACTTTTTCATGATACTTACGCTATGTGTGATAAATCACCGAACTATCCGACACATCTTGAGATGGTCATTAAGAAACAACAAAACAAGAGAAATGCATACAGGCGTGCGGTTAAATGTTTTTTCTGTGCTAGCTACGGGCATTATTCCAGTAAATGCCTAGGCCGTCAAAGAATGAAGGACAACAGTGCAATGTTAATTGATACATCTTCTGATAGTGGGAGTGAGACTGAGTGCGCGGTCGAGAATGAATTACCTTTTAACCAATCTGAAGATGTTTGTTGTGTAAACGATATTTTAAGCTTTGACAGTTGTGAGCGATGTCACCAATTTCATGCAGACGGAAAATTAGAATGTGGACACACAGTGCCATTCTCCACTGAGAGTGCAAATGCAGCATTAGCCTCCAGAGGCAATTTGGTGTTCCACAATGCACTGGTCAATGAAATGCCATGCCAATGTTTACTTGACAGTGGAAGCACTCTTATCGGTCTTAGAAAGGAATTTGTGAATCCAAATGATTATACAGGAGACTCAGTTAAATGCCGAACCTTTTCGGGTAATATCGAAATTTACCCGTTGGCAAGAGCCCGTATAAACACTCCTTTCCTTTCTGGTACCTTTACATGTGCTATTTTAGATAACCCTTGTACTGATTTAATTTTGGGATGCTTACCCCAATTGAAGCATTGCACTAACAAAGAAATAGCTGCATGGGAAAAAATTAAATGCAGCAAATGCAACAACCAGAGCAGATACTATTAAACACCAAGACACACTACAGGAGGAAAGACTACTGTTGCTATCACCAACTAGGACGGATGATACCACCAGACAGAAGTTTATAGACCAGCAAAAAGCTGATCCGAGTGTGTCTCCGTATCTAAAACTGTTAAAAGAAAAAGCCAAAGTAACAAAAAACGCATCATGGTTCTTTAGACTTAATAATGGGATTCTTACTCGTTATTATACAACCAACAACCATGAGATCCAGCAAACGGTGTTACATGTACAACACCGCCAAACTGTGCTAAAGATTGCACACGAGTCACCGTTTGCTGGTCACCTTGCATACGACAAAACCACGGCCAGAATTCAGGCTCATTTTTACTGGCCGGGTTTTTGTAATGACATAACATTATTCTGTCGGTCATGTAATGTCTGTCAACAACTAGTACGTAAGGGTAAACATCCTACAGCTGAAGTACAACCTTCAACACTGGCCTCTAGACCATTCGAGAGTGTGGCAGTGGATATTGTTGGACCCCTGAACCAGGTGTCCAGCAAAGGAAATCGCTTCGTCTTAACGCTAGTAGACCTATGTTCAAGGTGGGTTGAGGCGGTAGCTTTAAAATACATCACCTCCAAAGATATTGCCAATGTATTTTTACATTTGTTCTCACGATTCGGATTTCCACGTACCATCTTATCCGACCGTGGAACCCAATTCATATCGGCTGCAACGCAAGCCCTTACAAAAATGTTAGGAATTAAACAGCATTTTACAACAGCTTATCATCCAGCCAGCAATGGAATCGTAGAGAAGATTAACGGAGACCTAAAACATATGCTGGCTAAGGTGACAGCAGAAAACCCATCTGGTTGGGATACACTGTTGCCAACAGTGCTGTTCGCCTATCGGGAGATTCCCCATTCAAGCACGGGTTTCTCACCTTTTGAGTTAGTATACGGGGCTGACCCACGTGGACCCCTAACAATTTACCATCAGTTAGTAACTAATGCGATTGAAATTCCAACCCCTAAAACACCTTATGAGATGGTAACAGAAACACGCGATAAAATTATGAAATCGTGTATGATAGCCAAGGCAGCTTTGGAGAGGAAGGGTCAAATCTACCGCCAATACGCAAATAGAGGTGCTAGGACTATTAATCTTGAACTAGATCAAGACATACTGCTTTTACTCCCAGACAAACGTAATTTATTATTGAGCTCATGGCAAGGGCCATTCAAAGTGGTACGAAAAATTTCAGATGTCGATTATGAAATATCGAGAAACGGGCACGTAAAGATATTTCATATCAACATGTTGAAACCCTACTTTTCACGACAAGAGACAGAACTGGAGACAAACGAACATAATGCACCCACACCTATTGATGAGACGACAGACATACATAACGCAACTACACTAGTTAGCGAGACTGGCAAGGACGACGAAATGCATACACTTAGTGAGCATACAGAAAACGCACTTAGCACCACCACCGTACTGAATCAGGTAGACGACGACGGGATGGAACTACCTGTTCCAATTGTAGACAAGACTGCGACATTAGATTGTATACGGTTAGAACAGGGACTAACAGAAGAGCAACGACGACAAACATTAGAGTTAGTAACAGAGTATAAGGACATATTTTCCGACATTCCAGGTAGGACGGACAGGATCGAGCACTCCATCCTTCTTTCGGACTCTAAACCTATCAAATGCAGACCGTACTCTATCCCACTTAGCTACAGAGAAAGTCTAAATAAGGAAATTCTTAATTTAGAAGCTAGTGGAATCATCCAGAAGTCTACATCTGAGTACTCCTTTCCAATCGTCTTGGTGAAGAAAAAGGACTCCACAATTCGTCTCTGTGTGGACTATAGAAAACTCAACAATGTCACTAAGATCGACGCAGAACCAATTCCTTCCTGCGAAGATCTTATTCTTGATATGTCCACCTCCAAAATCTTCTCTAAATTAGACCTTACTAAGGGATATTGGCAGGTCCCTATGCAGACTCAATCCATCCATCTTACTGCATTCTCAACACCTTTTGGTCTTTACGAGTGGCGGTTTCTTCCTTTCGGACTTCGTAACGCTCCTGCCACTTTCGTATGCCTAACTAGAGATTTACTACATGTAGTGACGAATACGATGACATATATAGATGATATTTGTGTCCATACAGATGACTGGACAACACACTTACTGAAACTCCGACAAGTCTTCGATATGTTACGACTCTTCGGTCTCACTGTCAAACCTAGCAAAGTTGAACTGGGCCTACAAGAAATTGATTTTTTGGGCCATGTCATTTCACAAGGACAACTAAAAACTGACAATAGAATTGTTACTAAAATTATGAACCTGACCATGCCTACAACAAAGAAGCAGGTCAGGAGCCTTTTGGGTTTAGTAAATTATTATAGTAAGTTCATACCGAACTTAGCCGAAATTACGAGTGTATTTTCTAATGTTTTGAAAGCATCGGTAAAATTAGATGTCAAAGATGCATTATTAATTTCTGCATTGTCAAAATTGAAACTCCTATTTAGTAATGTACCAATTCTGCGTTTGCCTAATCCTAGGCTCGTTTATTATCTTAGGACAGATGCCAGCACGATCTCCATCGCTGGAGTACTAGGCCAGTTTTGCGATGGCATCTTCCATCCAATTTGCTACGTGAGCCGCAAGATCACACCTGCTGAGTCCAGATATTCCATATCAGAGTTGGAAGCCCTAAGTGTCATCTATTCAGTAAGGAAGTTACATCGATTTCTAGCGGGTAATCACTTCGTAGTACAGACCGACAACTCCCCAATCACGGTCATACAAAGTGGGGTGCATCGCAATGACCGCATCTACAGGTGGTCGTTAATCTTACAAAATTATACTTTTAGTATAGAGCATATTAAGGGTAGGGACAACATTCTTGCTGATACCCTTAGTCGACCATCTGAGGTAGAAATACCTGATACTCCACATGAAATGTAGTCTAAGATAATGTTATTTAGTACACTTAAAATATCCTGTGTAAAATATCCTATGTAATACATAGACATCATGATCAGGACTGTGTGCTAATAACAGGGAATCACCACGTGTCCATAGACAGCAGAATAAGAACTGTGCTCCAAGAACAAGTGAATCACCGTGTGTACATAGACAGCTCGTTACTTACTATGCTCCATTTGTGGTCCGGTGAATCACCTGTGTTAATCATGGAAGAACAGTGTCAGAACAATGTGTAAATAACAGACACGAATATACATGTCTACGACACAAGCGGACTCTACGAGTGGAAGAATACCCATAAGACACTAGTATGACTGTGCAGTCTATTTAATATACCCAGGACAAGTGTGTAACTATGAACTGTGCCAACAAAATCAATTTCTGAACTTTACGGCAACCACTAACCTGAGGTAGTTAAATACCATGTATATACATTTAGCTATTGTGATATGTATTATAACATGTTTTTAATACAGTGAGAAATTATAGTTAGATTAGTTACTTTAATATAAATTTTGAATAGAATTAGGTAATATGATATAATTTTTTTTTTTTTTTTTTGTAGTTTAGATAAATCACTAATTTACCCATCTACTTAGGATAGTAGTTTTAAATTTAATAATAGCTAATTAAAGACGAGGATAAAAAGTTAAGATAGGAACAGTACCAGTTAGTTCATTTCATTTTATTTCAATCCATCTTCATGAACACTTTAACAACCTCATCATTTAGGATTAAAAGTAGTTTATACCTTATAGGATTATACATTTGAACATACATCATTTACACCATGTATAGTAAAATTATCAATCATATTTTTTCATTTAGACATTAAAACATTCTTCTTTTTAAATAACCCATTATTTATAATTTTGTTTACCAGGTAAAATTCACATTACTCAGTTTAGAAGCAAAAAAAAAAAAAAAAAACTCATACATAACTCATCTCACATCATTTTAATTTTTTAGTTAGTAAGATTACTTCCCTTAAATTAGTTTAATTTTGTGCAACAAATTAGAATATATATATTTATAGAATTAGTATTACTATTTCAGCAGAATGTAGTGTTTAGTATTATCAGGGTACAAACTATCAACCCTATTTCATCCATGTAAATATTTTGTAAATACATGACTCGTGCAGTAAGTTACGCACAGTCATTAAGCTCAACTCTTTTCAAACTGAGCCAAACTTGTACAGTGTCACTTCAAGGTTTTTAAATAATTGGGAGAATAAAAGATGTGTGACAGAAGTGTGAAAGTGAGAGAAAATGGAAAATATAGGATGGAGAGTGAAGACAACAAGCGGATTTTTCTGCCGCTCAACGCGACTTTTATTATTTGTCTGCGTCAAGCGTTTGCTTTCAGTGTTGAAATATGCTGTCTCGAATGGGTTGTGTGTAGTTTTGTGTTAGCCATAATTACATTAGACCTTAGGGAAAGTATTTTAAGTCTCATAAGACGGAAACGTAGTCACGAATTAGTGTTATACACTTATTTGTGGCCACATTTAACCGGATTATGGCACTTGAAAACTGACGTACATACAAATTATAGACAGACACACATGGTAGACGATTAATTACGTTATTAGTTACATCTAAACACGCAAACAACCAGGAAAACAAACATGTAAAGTGCATACATTTTTGGAACAAGGGGAGATAACTCCGGGTCAGGGGACACAGTAGACAGCGAAACACTAACTTAACAGTGAAAGATAACTTTACACGTGGAAGCGAGATAGGTAAAGCCTGTCGCACACAGCTTGTGCAAGGGTTGTTTAATATTATATGGGGGACATGAAGCAATTCGTGTGTTGATCCTAAGAAAGTCAACTTTGTATGGGTAGTGAGTTAATTTGCTATTTGAGGGCAGGTCTTATAAGGCAATGGTTCGGTTCAGACAAACCTCTAATAAATATAATATTACGATGGAGAAGAGGGCTCACGCCAACCAGACAAGTTTGTGGCGATCACCAGTAGCCAAGTAAAGTAATACTACATTGTGACAATAGTCAGTAGAGGTCTATTGAGTTACCCAGAACCAAGTTATCAGTAGTCTTTGACAAAAATTAGACACACTAATTTTTAGAAACCTCTTGCGTCACAACCATGAGTCAAAGTTTGTAACGCAACACAGGAGGGGAGGGTGTGTGTCAAAGACTAGAATACATAGGAGGGAAGACCACCCTGAATGAGTGGTCTACCTCAAGTAGATTAGAGGTAACCCAATGCCCCAACAAGAGGGCAGGGTAGGTGTAGGGAGTAGATAGGGAGGAGAACTATCAACAGTTCTCTCATGAGACACGTAAGTGTCAACCAGAGGGTAAGCACTCTGGTCACGGTGTAATCACCTCAACGTGATAGACACCAAGAACTTGGAATAGAACTCAAGAGTAGGCTTACTACTCTAAGTGTGTGGAATGATGTAGCACGCAAAAGCCGAAGTGCGCATGAAGACCCTCCGCGTGCTGTGTAATCAGGACGCGGAGGATTGTCAGACAGGGGACGGACTTCGTAGTGGACACATCGCTTAGAGTCGATGCGTCCTTCTTTAAGTGAATAGATAGATTTAGCAGTAGGGCTAGGGACGACTAGAGATAGGAAGTTCTGTGTATTCATGTGTGATTCAATAGAGACAGTTTTGTGCATTTATGTATTGTAAGAGCCAGTGGCAATAAAATGTGTAATCAATTCCTCTCGTACGACTGACAAGTCTTTTTGTGTGGTGCGAGAGAAGTTTATCCCTGAATGCCTGTAGCATCGCTTGATGACAACCATGCAGTGTATATGTGGTTTTATATAAATGAAACAATTGAACAATTAATTCTAGAATATTTATACACTGGTATGATGCCAAAAATCAATGAGATAATTTCTATGTTAAAAATATACCCTATAGTATATGGCTGGTTGGCGAAACCTCTGGAAAACTGAGTTTTAACTATTAAGCTTAATGCACTGGTAATCAGGTCATCCGAGTACTGACAATGGGTTGCGTCTATTGGAGTGAGGTTGGTGTAGAGACTTTCCTCCTGGCCCAGTACCAAAGTACCGTCCCCATGGGGACTGCTGCAGAGCTCTTATTCTCCTCTACAAGCTCAGAAACCAGAGGGGTGTGTAAGACCGGTACTGGAGCTTCACATCTATGGAGAGGAATATTAGGATGCAACTATATCAGGTACAGCAAATATGGATTGGCTGGGGTTAGCTAACCTAAGCTGGTCTTGTTTCACCACAAGTGTTAAATATTTCATTACCAACAGACTCCAACCAAATTCTCAGAGGGATACACTGCATTTAAAGAGTAAATATCAGAAACGTAAATACATATATTTTTATTATATAATTTATATAATTGGAAAATTCATTGCAAAATCCTGAAACAATTATATTCTAGAATAATATCAAATAGGGAGGGACAACAGTGTAGTGGTTAGACACTCGCGTTGATATGCATTGGGGAGATCGACATTTTAAAACATAACCCAGCCTCAAATGGGTACTATGAAATGGTTTAGAAAGTAATGACGACTTACATGACACTCACCACACCATCCATCAAGTGCCGAATGGTCTATAAAAATATAGTATGGCACTATATTCAACTTACTCACACCAAGAGAAACGTTTAAACAGCTTTCACATGCGGTGTCTGCGAAGAATACTTGGTATTAAGTGGCAAGACAAAATCACAAATACTGAAGTATTGGAAAGATCAGGTTGTGTGACGGTGTGGTCCATGCTCAGTCTCCGTAGACTTAGATGGATAGGACACGTTAGGAGGATGGATGATGGTAGAATACCAAAGGACATCTTTTTTGGTGAATTACAGATGGGTAGGAGATCTCAGGGTCGGCCTAGACTACGATACAAAGATGTGTGTAAGCGGGACATGATTGATACAGGCATTGATAATGCACATTGGGAGCAAGTTGCCGCTGAACGTGTTGCATGGAGGGCAACTATCAGAAATTGAATAAAGACAAAGGAGAAAATGATTGCATTTAAAGCACACACACATCATGAGAGATGTAAGATGGTGCATGATGATGGAAATTACCATGTTTTCACATGCATCCACTGTGGCGAACATTTACAGCACGAATTAGCCTTATCAGCCACACTCGCCACCGCCATGGGTTGTAGTTATTAAGCCTTTTTGAAGCACAATGTACCAAACTATCGTCTGTCAAGATGGCAAGGTGCCAATGTAATGGCACTATATGTCCAATGTGCCTTATGGCATGTAAAAGGATTCCTGACTTTACTTACTTTTTTTTTTTTTTTAAGCATATCCTTTTACAGGACTTAGCTGTCAACACCAGCATCTTTCAGCTGTATGTTGATCTCTTGGCAAGATTACGCTCAGTAGTTTGCCATTGCTTTCTGAGCGGCCGGCTCACATACCCCGTAAGTTACCGATGCGATTCGAACCACTGCTGATTTGAACCGTCATCACGTTACCTGACGAGAGTATACGAGATTACGGAGAAAAGTCATAACCTCTAAGGATATCAAAATCCCTTTCTCTGTTAAAAATCCACCTTAAAGTGTACAGTTTTCTAGACAAAATCATGATCACTTACAGACCTCATTTCAACAGATTAATGTCTGAGAAAGTAATGTGCAGTATGAACTGAACAACTGCAGTCATATTTCAGGCTATAACTAAAGGACCTATTTCCCCGCCATGAGGTGTAGTGGGTATATGATGCTAGCCTCACATTTGTAAGACTAATCAGCACTCATTGGGTGGTGTGGCTTAATTTACTTCACTGGAATTTTTCTGGTACTCATTTAAGGGGGGACAACCTGGGAGCCCAGGTTAATTTAAAACAAACCCCCACCATGTCACCCTTACTGCCTGGGACATTTCCTGGTACCAATTTTAGGTTGGATCGACCTGGGAGCCAGAGCAATTTTTAAAAATACCCACTTTGAAGGGAATTCAAACACACGACCAGCGGACCAGTAAGGAAGCATTTAGCCACTCTGCAAACATAGCTCTCATAAGGCAGTACTGAAAATAACAAACACTCACAGACATGCAACTGCATTTCTTAATGTTTTTTTTTTTAAATAAACAAACGTGAAGACACCCACACAATTGCATTAGCAAATAAATGTATAAGAAAGTTGACCAATCCAGTAAAGGCAAGAAATGAAGCAACAGTAGTAATCTAGGAGGTAATGGATGATGAAATATGGATCCGGATCCATCTGATGACGTAATATTTTATTATATAAAAAGTCATGATCCATCGTGATTTCGTCAAAAACCGGATCCATTTGCGACCTCATTTTTGAAAAATTGACGGGAATATACTTTTGGCTACTCCCGGTCCATGGGTACTCCCTACCGACCACCCCGCCCATAGGTACCTCCGCCGGCCGCCTCCGCTTCTCCCGATCGCTTTGGAGCCCATTCAAAGACAGTGAGGCAAGCCCCGGGCATGTGGAGTACTTAAATAGATAAGTAGACCAAATAGTTGCCGGGCACCGGGATTCGAGTCCCAGTGTGTGTGTGTGTATGTGTGTGTGCGCGTGCGTGCGTGCATGGTGCGGTGCGCTTGAGCCCCAGTCATATAGATATCGAACCCCTTCGATGAGGAGATCGAAATCCAATATGACAGAAAATTCATTTATTCCATCTCTTGAGTTACACCGAGTAGGTCAAGTAATGACCGCATAAATAAACTTTTTAACGGCTCAGCATGATAGGTAATTCGGTAGAAGTCCCGACCCATGTATCAACTTTAAGTGTTTGGTGAAAATCTGGTTTAAAAATATACTAGACACGGATACATTATTATTAAAAAATTAACCCTAAAAACATAATTAAACGGCTAAATTTCTTGTGTGTATAGTGGAGAATTGTAATGTCAATATAAAACGCTAATTCTCATTTAAAATAAGGCATAACTTGTTAAGATAATCATTAAAACATGTAATGAAACACCACAAACAACGTCCCCTTTTTACAACATAAATACAACTAATCAAGGGAGATTAATCGGGGCCCTTGGCTCAACCAGAATTGTCGCCCCTTTTGCATACTAAGCTCCCCTGACCGCTAGAGTTTACCTGCGTGGGCAAGCAACCGGTAATGCTCCACCGAGCACAACCCGGGAGATAGTTAATAGCCAAAGGCCAGCACTTACTGATAAGCGGTAGATAAAACATGAAGATAATTACCTTTGACACGGTAGGCGAGTTGTGGTCATTGGAACTAAGGTCGCGTAGTAAATGCTGGCATGTACAGTTTTAAATGAGTGGTCGAAATAACAGTGTCGTAGTTGTGTTTAACGGACAATGAAGCAATGTGTAGAGCTGTTGACACTATCATAGATATTCTACGACCGCAAAGAGTATCAACACCCAGTGTGTGTGTGTGTGTGTGTGTGTGTGTGTTGTGCATGTAGGCGTGTGTGTGTGCACGTATGTACTGTCGAGTGTATGTGTGTGTATGTGCGCGCGCATATAGGTGTGTGCGTGTGTATGTACATGCGTGCGCGCATGTGTGCTATCAATTACAGGACATCCAAATCAGCCCCAGCGTTCGTGCTTCCTGAGCAAGCTTGTCATTGTCTTTCTGAACAACCAGCACCCATGTCATGTGTGTGTATATATATATGTGTGCGTGTTTGCTATCAATTACAAGACATCGCAGTCAACCTCAGCATTCTCTGGAGTGTCAGGCTTCCTGGGACAAGTTTGCAATCATCATTTTGACCGAATGGCAGCCATCTCACATGTGTGTGTGTGTGTGTGTGTGTGCATGTAGGTGTGCGTGCGTTCGCGTATGTACTGTCGAGTGTATGTGTGTGGATGTGTGTGTGGATGTGCGCGCGCATGTAGACGTGTGTGCGTGCGTGGGTGTACTGCTGAGTGTATGTGTGTGTGTGCACGCGCGCATGTGTGCTATCAATTACAGGACATCAGTCAGCCCCAGCATTCGTGCTTCCTGGGCAAACTTGTTGTCTTTCTGAACAACTGGCAACCATGTCATGTGTGTGTGTGTATATATGTGTGCGTGCGCGCTATCAATTACAGGACATCGTAGTCAACCTCAGCATTATCTGGAGTGTCAGGCTTCCTGGGGCAAGTTTGCAATTGTCATTTTGACCGAATGGCAGCCATGTCGTGTGTGCGCGCGCGCGTGTGTGTATGTACATGCGTGTGTGTGGGTCAGGATTACCATTACCACCATCACCCACCACCACCAACAACAAAAAATCATCATCATCATCATCAGCAACATCATCATCTGAGGCTGACCGACTGGGTGACTCATCACGGAGCTATGTCGGCGGGGTGAACGTATGTGAACGTGTTCAGACATGTCTTTGGGGAAAACTGGAGGATGACTCAGAGTGTACTGATACCATAACGATACAGCCGAGACACTTTTGTAATGGTCACAGCCTATCAAATATGGCAATGCTTCCAGTCATATGGCTAAGGTATACAATCGAAACACATGACTAAAACCAGCTAAATATGGCGTCACACTCGATCAAAATACTAGTATAATAAAGAGATATATGGTGCTAATCGCATATAACTGGAGTATGTGCTCGGCTGGCTGCGGCACCAATCAACACATGCACATGGCTGATTCATTAAGCCTGAATGTTTGTATACACGTGGCCTATTCTGAGATGCAGAATAAGGACTTGTCCTGATCTGTCCATAACACGGTAGGCACCTTGAGCAAGTACTGTGGCTTTCTGGCTGACTTCGTCATTCATTTCTTTTGGTGGTATGTAATGGGTGGATCAGACTTATCTTATTGCACTCCTTCCGTAACCAATCGAGCAGCGCTGGCGTGTCTGGGTACTCGACAGTGAGATGATAACCCTTGTATGGTGGCCTTATGCCTACTGCTAAGTTCAGAAAGTAGCGTCCTTAGTACCGACAATGTCCCACAACGAGCGCCTCGAGCACAGTTTTTTTTTTTTTTTTTTTTGCATTTGCCAATAGCAACTAATGATACAACCGAGACACTAGTGTAATGACCCAGTAGGTCAAAAACAGCGGTAATGGAAGAAACCAACGTGGAAACTAACCCACAAAATAGCCCAGAGGGGGAAAGAAATTCGTTCTGGTGCATGTGTCGTCGGCGAGTGCCGCGACTAGAGATTGTCTTCTTCTGTCAACTGGTCGTTATATACACAGTCATTGGCGTATCACTATTTAATCTGTCTCGAGACAACGTCGACGCGGTCGAGAGCAAGTTGTGGATCGCTCTTCTAAGCAGCTGTCTGGGTTGCATGCTACCAAACCCTAAAATATGAGCTTCTACGTGACATTGCCGAGTAATGCTTCGCCGAACATGTTTCCCAAAAGAATACACCAGGTCACTATTTCGTCAAGTTACCGCAGACTATTGAGGTGAGTCAACATTTCGATGTGGGTCTGGCCGAAATTCAATTCCCCAACTACTACTGCAATGTGCTAGAGAATGAAGTATGGCTAAGATACATCCCACCAAACGGTAGCGTGATAAGAAAGGCATGTCCCCCGGGCCTGTACAGTTCAGAGGCGTTTATAGCTGCACTGAACCGACTAATGAAAGATCGGAAGGTGGACGAGCAGCTCTGTGTTCATTTCCACTTCGACAATGCATCAAAGAAAGTCATCGTGAAAATACTCGAACCCGGGGCCACTATTACATCTAGTGAGAAGTTGCAAGAGATACTAGATACAATTGAAGGTGAAGGGGCGATAGACCTGAATAACGACCTGCAAAATATCTACATATACTGCGATCTCATTGCGGCGAGACCAGTCGGAGATGTCATGGTCCCACTACTAAGGACGGTTCCTATCATGAATCACCGCTCGACCTCAGTGTTTTGCGCCTACGACAAACCTCACTACATACCGCTGTGTCGTTACTCCTTCGACACAGTGGAAATACTTCTAACCACTGATACGGGCACAAAGGTCACATTCACTACCGGGATTTCAGTGCTGACATTACATTTTCGAGTTCGGAAGAGATCGGACCTAGAATAATGGTGAAATACGTGGCGTTACATCGAAATCCCAGACTGGCCGAAGACCTGATGTGCCCGAAACTCAGATGATCGATCCCTCGGTTATCTACAAGACTCTGATATCAGCCCACCAAGCAGGAGACCAGTTTTATGACTACATGCTAAGTGACATGTACATACCAGGCTACCAGCCGAAAAAAAATCAATCTACTCAGGCAATGGTGTGAAAAAAGCCAGAAACAACATACAATGTGTATAGCTCTGTATGTGAAAATAAAATGATGTGATGATACTATGTATACCACCTCACATCACATCATCCATTTCGTATAATGACATTATGCATTTTTATTCTTGAAAAATGTACTGAAATACTGTAAAATGTACTGAAATACTGTAAAATAAACAAACATATATTATAATTACGTCTTGGTTGTTGAATTTTTTTAGTGTTTACGGTGTATATAGTTGTCATGTGATGAGAGAATGAAGGGCAAAAATCTTGATCAAGTAATAAAATTTGTTAGCCAAAGGGGAAAAATTGTGGCTACATTTCAAGCAGACTTATAAAAAAAGCTCACCCAAACTTATGAAAAGTAGGAAAATTTGTTAATCAAAGTGAAAAAGTTTGGTCACATTTCAACCAAACTTATAAACATCTGAGTCAAACACATGAAAAGTAGGAACATTTGTTAACCAATCGTGAAAAGTTTGGTCAACTTTCACCCAAACTTATGAAAAGTGGGAAATTTTGTTGTCCAGAGGGGAAAAGTTTGATCAAATTTCACCCAAACTTATGAAAAGTAGGAAACTTTGTTAACCAAATGGCAAAAATCTTGACCAAGTAATAAAATTGGCTAGCCAGAGGGGAAAAACTTTGGCTACATTTCAAACCAAACTTATAAAAATCTCAGTTAAACATATGAAAAAGTAGGAACATTTGTTAACCAAATGCGAAAAGGTTAGCCAAATTTCAAAAAAAAACTTATAAAAATCTCACCCAAACTTATGAAAAGTGGGAAATTTTGTTGTCCAGATGTGAAAAGTTTGACCAAATTTCACCCAAAACTTATGAAAAGTAGGAAACTTTGTTAACCAAATGTGAAAAGTTTGGCCAAATTTCAAACTACCTCATAAAAAGTAGGAAACTTTGGTAACCAAATGTGAAAAGTTTGGCCAAATTTCAAACAAAACTCATAAAAAGTAGGAAACTTTGTTAACCAAAAGGTGAAAAGTTTGGCCAAATTTAAACCAAATCCATAAAAAAGCAGGAAATTTTGTTGACCAAATGTGAAAAACTGTGCCCAAAGTTCAACCAAACTTATAAATATCTCACCCAAACTTGTGAAAAGTAGGAAATTTTGTTGTCCAGATGTGAAAAGTTTGACCAAATTTCAAACAAACTCATAAAAAAGTAGGAAACTTTGTTAACCAAATGTGAAAAGTTTGGCCAAAGTTCATCGAAACTTATAAAAAGTAGGAAACTTTGTTAACCAAATGTGAAAATGTTTGGACAAGTGAAGAAATATTTCATGCAAAACGTATGAAAAGTAGGACATTTTGTTAACAAAATAAGAAAATTTTTAGCCAAATTTCAGCCAAACTTATAAAAAGTAGGAAAATTCCTTAACCAAATGGGAAAACATATCTCACGTTGTCATTTTACATCCCAACCTACTAGAGATATTCACCTGTCCCCTATGCAAACAACAGCTGTATTTTCAGAAAATTAAATGTATCATATGTAATAAGTCACTATGGTTGAATGAAAAAATAAAATTTCATCAATAAAGTTGTACAAACAAATTAACAATTAAATTTCTACATGAAACATTCAATTTGGAAACATAAAGAGAAATTTAATTCAACTAATTCAGCAACCAAGACGTAATTATAATATATGCTTGTTTATTTTACAGTATTTCAGTACATTTTACAGTATTTCAGTACATTTTTCAAGAATAAAAATGCATAATGTCATTATACAAAATGGATGATGTGATGTGAGGTGGTATACATAGTATCATCACATCATTTTATTTTCACATACAGAGCTATACACATTGTATGTTATTTCTGGCTTTCTTCACACCATTGCCTGAGTAGGTTGAATTTTTCGGTTGGTAGCGCGGTATCTACATGTCACTTAGCATGTGGTCATAAAACTGGTCTCCTGCTTGGTGGGCTGATATATGAGTCTTGTAGATAACCGAGGGATCAATCATCTGAGTTTCGGGCACATCAGGTCTTCATCCAGTCTGGGATTTTGATGTAACGCCATGCATTTCACCATTATTCTAGGTCTGATCTCTTCCGAACTCGAAAATGTAATGTCAGAAATGAAGTCCCGGTAGTGAATGTGACCTTTGTGCCCGTATCAGTGGTTAGAAGTATTTCCACCATGTCGAAGAAGTAACGACTCAGCGGTATGTAGTGAGGTTTGTCGTAGGCGCGAAACACTGAGGTCGAGCGGTGATTCATGATAGGAACCGTCCTTATTAGTGGGACCATGACATCTCTGACTGGTCTCACCGCAATGAGATCACAGTATACGTAGATATTTTGCAGGTCATTATTCAGATATATCACCCCTTCATCTTCAATTGTATCTAGTATCTCTTGCAACTTCTCACTAGATGTAATAGTGGCCCCGGGTTCGAGTATTTTCACGATGACTTTCTTTGATGCATTGTTGAAGTGGAATAGAACTCAGAGCTGCTCGTCCACCTTCCGATCTTTCATTAGTCGATTCAGTGCAGCTATAAACGCCTCTGATGAACTGTACAGGCCCGGGGGACACGCCTTTCTTATCACGCTACCGTTTGGTGGGATGTATCTTAGCCATACTTCATTCTCTAGCACATTGCAGTAGTTGTTGGGGAATTGAATTTCGGCCAGACCCACTTCAAAATGTTGACTCACCTCAATAGTCTGCGGTAACTTGACGAAATAGTGACCTGATGTGTTCTTGGGAAACATGTTCGGCAAAGCATTACTCGGTAATGTCACGTAGAAGCTCATATTTTAGGGTTTGGTAGCATGTAACCCAGACAGCTGCTTAGAAGAGCGATCCACAACTTGCTCTCGACCGCGTCGACGTTGTCTCGAGAGATTAAATAGTGATACGCCAATGACTGTGTATATAACGACCAGTTGACAGAAGAAGACAATCTCTAGTCGCGGCACTCGCCGACCACACATGCACCAGAACGAATGTCTTTCCCCCTCTGGGCTATTTTGTGGGTTAGTTTCCACGTTGGTTTCTTCCATTACTGCTGTTTTTGACCTTCTGGGTCATTACACTCGTGTCTCGGTTGTATCATTAGTTGCTATTGGCAAATGCAAAAAAAAAAAAAAAAAATCAGTGCTCGAGGCGCTCGTTGTGGGACATTGTCGGTACTAAGGACACTATTTTCTGAACTTAGCAGTAGGCATAAGGCCACCATACTAGGGTTATCAACCCACTGTCGAGTACCCAGACACGCCAGCGCTGCTCGATTGGTTATGGAAGGAGTGCAATAAGATAAGTCTGATCCACCCGTTACATACCACCAAAAGAAATGAATGACGAAGTCAGCCAGAAAGCCACAGTACTTGCTCAAGGTGCCTACCGTGTTATGGACAGATCAGGACAAGTCCTTATTCTGCATCTCAGAATAGGCCACATGTATACAAACATTTAGGCTTAATGAATCAGCCATGTGCATGTGTTGATTGGTGTCGCAGCCAGCCGAGCATATACTCCAGTTATATGCGATTAGCACCATATATCTCTTTATTATGCTAGTATTTTGATCGGTTTTAGCCACGTGGTTGTACCCTTACACATGTGATCGAGTGTGACGCCACATTTAGCTGGTTTTAGTCATGTGTTTCGATTGTATACCTTAGCCATATGACCTGAAGCATTGTCATATTTGATAGGCTGTGACCATTACAAAAGTGTCTAGGCTGTATCGTTATGGTGTCATTACACTCTGAGTTATCCTCCACTTTTCCCCAAAGAAATGTCTGAACACGTTCACATACATTCACCCCACCGACATAGCTCCGTGATGAGTCACCCAGTCGGTCACCCTCAGATGATGATGTTGCTGATTATGATGATGATGATTTTTTGTTGCTGGTGGTGGTGGGTGATGGTGGTAATGGTAATCCTGATGACAGACACTACAAAAGATCATATGTGCCGGTTTTTCAGAAAAAGACAACGGCAATCTTGCCCAGGAAGCACAAATGCTGGGGCTGACTGCGATGTCCTGTAATTGATAGCACACACGCACACACACGCATGTACATACCCCGATTAATCTCCCTTAACTAGTTGTATTTATGTTGTGAAAAGGGGACGTTATTTGTCGTGTTTCATTACATGTTTTAATGATTATCTTAACAAGTTATGCCTTATTTTAAATGAGAATTAGCGTTTTATATTGACATTACAATTCTCCACTATACATACAAGAAATTTAGCCGTTTAATTATGTTTTTATGGTTAATTTTTTAATAATAATGTCTCCGTGTCTAGTATATTTTTAAACCAGATTTTCACCAAACACTTAAAGTTGATACATGGGTCGGGACTTCTACCGAATTACATATTATGCTGAGCCGTTAAAAAGTTTATTCATGCGGTCATTACTTGACCTACTCGGGGTAACTCGAGAGATGGAATAAATGAATTTTCTGTCATATTGGATTTCGATCTCCTCATCGAAGGGGTTCGATATCTATATGACTGGGGCTCGAGCGCATCGCACCACACATGCACGGACACACACACTGGGACTCGAACCCCGGTGCCCGGCAACTATTTGGTCTACTTATCTATATAAGTACTCCACATGCCCGGAGCTTGCCTCGCTGTCTTTGAATGGGCTCCAAAGCGATCGGGAGAAGCGGAGGCGGCCGGCGGAGGTACCTGTGGGCGGGGTGGTCGGTAGGGAGTACCCATGGACCGGAAGTAGTCAACCGGAAGTGGCACCGGGAGTAGCCAAAAGTATATTCCCGCCAATTTTTTAAAAATGAGGTCGCAAATGAATCCGGTTTTTGACGAAATCACGATGGATCATTACTTTTTATATAGTAAAATACTACGTCATCAGATGGATCCGGATCCATATTTCATCATCCATTACATCCTAGATTACTACTAGCAACTGTCAAAGACTGGAACGTATAGGAAAGAGGTCTACCGCAAGATAGAAGACCACCGGGAAGAGTGGTCAACCTCAAGTAGATTAGAGGTAACATAGTGCCCCGATATAAGGGCAGGGTAGGTGATAGAAAGGGGGACTAGTAACTAGTTCTCTCATGAGACACGGAGGCATTGACCAGATAGTTAGTACTCTGGTCACGACAGAATCACGCCTACGTGATAGCCACGGAGAAGAGTGCCACTCAATAGGAGAACGGCTGCTACAAGCGTGCTGAGTGTACCCGCACGCAAAAAGCCGAAGGACGCAACAAGGTCCTTCCGCGTGCTGTGTAGTGACGCATGTAGGAAAGTCAGACTGGGGACTGACTTTGTAGAGAGCAGATCGTTTAGTGTCGATAGGAGTTTTTTGTAGCCAATTAGATAGAGATTAGCAATAGGGTTTAGGAAACTAGAGATAGGCAATTCTGTGGCTTTGTGTGTGATTTGATAGCGACTGTTTTTGTAACTGTAAAGAGCCAACGTCAATAAAATGTACCATTCATTTCCTCTCACACGACTTGCAAGTTTCTTGTGTGGTGTGGGAGAAGTAATCCTATGATGCCTGACACTTTGGTTGTTGACAGGCTAGGATTTAATGTGGTGTCAGAAGTGTGGCTTGAATAAATGTTCAAGCTATTACACTTACCCACGGCTCTAGACTAAGGTTGCCCTAGGTTTAATTTATGTCAGTGACTGATGACGTGTGCAGACTAGAACGAGTTGCGAGCTAAACTGTGCCTATCGTGACAAAATAATGCTAATTTGTGCTTATTAAAATATTATTCAGTTAAATCATGTGTTCTTCGAAGTTGTAAGTATTGATATTATTAATTTCTTTCATTGATTTATGTAATTATTTATTTGTTTACGAATAATTATCAAATATGATTCATGGCGGAGCGATACACAGCCAGTAACATTATCGATTTTTGGCAAGCTAAAAATAGCGCTGCGCCTCTGACGTATTACGATTGACAAGCAGTTGTTCTACGCCATTCGCATTCAGCATTTGAGTGTTTACAAGTCGCCAAGCTGCTGCCCGCCTGAATCTGTGCTTTATATTATTATTTATTTATTTCAGTTAGTGAATGAATATATTTATTTATTTAAACAATATTATTATATTTTTATTTATTTAAAAGCATTTATTGAATGTTTGTCATACTTTTTCTATTTGTTTACTGTCACGATGGCACTACTTTTGGCTATGCAAATTAGACTTGGTCTGCACAATACTTCCATAGATTAAACTAGGTTAGGGACGAAAGGCATAAAACGTTAGAACGAAGACAGGACATTGACATTTAATATTAATTAAACTATATTCTGTTTGTCCGTGGGCATGTCATTGTGATTGTACCAAATTGTCAAATATTATATGTCGTTTACTATTTGTTAATTGTTGCTGCTCTGTGAACCAGGGTGAAGAACAGCTGATTAGAAAACTCGTGTGTATGCCGAAGTGCCAAACAAGGTGACCTGTGTTACCGGATTGGTGTTCCTGATTCTCGGGAACATTAAGTTGAGTATAACCTACGTGTTTGGCATGCTATGTGATTAATAGTGCATCTCTTTTTCAGCTTATGATGCATTAGCATATTTTTGTGCTTTGTTTTTCAGGGAGAATTTTTTTTTTCCAAGTTATAAACTAAGAGTCCAATTTGCAGTGCTCAGATATTAAGAAACATAACATATCAAAGATAAATAAGTGATTAAAGACTTCAGTGCGTGTCATTGCTAGCTAATAGACCAACAACATGGCAACGTTATCTGATTTCATAAAAGCTGGTAAAGAGTTACAATACACAGGAAAGGAGATAGAACAATATGCTGATCAAAAATTTAAAGAAGCAAAAGATGTCGAGAGAGCTGAACGTGCACGAAAAGAGGATGCGGATAGAGATGAACGTGCACGAGAAAGACAACACCAAAAGGAGATTGCAGAACTAGCTGAGATAACAAAACAAAAACAGCTAGAAGATGACAAACAGGTTAAGCAAATAGAATTAGAATTAAAACAGAAGCAGTTAGAGCATGATAAGGAAATTAAGCAACAACAGTTAGAACATGATAAGGAAATTAAGCAACAACAGTTAGAACAAGATAAGGAATTAAAACAGAAGCAATTAGATCAAGAGAGAGAACTAAAGCAAAAAGAGATAGATGAAATGACAAGAGTTAAGGAAAAACAAATTCAAGTAGAATCAGAGACACAGTTAAGGATGAAAGGGATGGATGTAGACTCACACTTAGAAATCTCTGCTACTAAACTAAAGAGTCAACAAGAAGAAAATAAGTTCAATAAATACAAAAATATTATCAAACCATATTGTAAAGAAGACTCCATATCAGCCTGGACAGAAAATGTCGAGTATCAATTTAAATACCACCAAGTTCCAATAGAGATGTGGGCTATGATTTATATGAAGAACCTGAGTGGTGAGCCCCTTAAAGTGATAGAATCAATACCAACTGATCTTAGATCTAACTATCAATACATCCATGATAGAATAATGCAACAGTCCCTGGGTATCAGGTTCAGTTCTCAAATTTAAAACCAAAACCTAGTGAGACTTTCATTGATTACGTCTCAAATGTTCAAAGTGTACTAGATAGGTGGCTTAAAGCAGCTAACATAGGTAAAGATTTTGACAGACTTAAAAATCTAATAGCCATGGATAAAGTCATATCCACTATACCATCTCCTTTTGCTAAATTCCTGCAGCAGTCGGACATTGAGACCATAGAACAATTTGAAAAGAAAGGCTCTGCATATTTTTCCTCAAATAGAGATATTTTTAAGACTTCAAATGACTCTGAAATAGTTTCCTTTGTAAAAGACCAACCTAAAAACTATCAAAGTAATAGAAAATCATTTCATAAAGTTGATAAGAAAGATAGGAATGTGTCAAAATGTATCTACTGTCAACTTTTGCATGACACTTATTCTATGTGTGATAAATCGCCAAACTATCCGGCGCATCTTGAAAATGTTATTAAGAAGCAACAAAACAAGCGATCTGCATACAGGCGTGCAATCAAATGCTTCTTTTGTTCCAGCTACGGCCATTACTCAAATAAGTGCCTGGGCCGCCAACGTATGAAAGCCAACAATGCTATTTTGATTGATACATCTTCTGATAGTGGTAGCGAGACTGAGTGTGAAGTTGAGAATGTATTACCTTTTAAGCAATCTGAAGATGTCTGTAGTGTGAACGATGTGTTAGTCTTTGACAATTGTGACCAATGTCACCAATTTCATGCAGACGGCAAACTTACATGTGGGCATATTGTAACATCCTCCTTAGAGAATACAAATGCAGCTATAGCCTCCAGAGGCAATCTATTGTTTCACTCTGCATTGGTCAATGAGAAGCCATGCCGATGTTTGCCTGACAGTGGGAGCTCTATTATTGGTGTGAAAAAGGAACTTGTTAATCCAAAGGATTATACTGGTGACTCTGTAAAATGCCGGACTTTTTCTGGTAATATAGAAACCTATCATCTGGCAAGAGCCGTATAAACACCCCGTTCCTTTCTGGTACCTTTACATGTGCAATTCTAGACAACCCGTGTACTGATTTAATTCTTGGGTGTCTACCCCAGCTAAGGCACTGTACAGATGAAGAAATATCTGTCTGGGAGGAGAAGAATGGTTTCACTCCAGTGAACAGTGCAGATATCATCAAACATCACAGTCCTAACAAAAGTGCTAGACCCATAACACTTGAAACTGATCACGACGTAATGGTGCTACTACCAGACAAGCATAATAAAATACTTACTTCAGGGCAAGGGCCTTTCAAGGTGATACAAAGACTTTCAGATGTTGACTATGAAATATCGATAAACGGACACTTAAAGATATTCCATGTCAACATGTTGAAACCTTACTTTTCACGACAAGAGACAGAAGTAGAGACAGACGAACACAGTGCACCCACATCTAGTGATCAGACGACAGACGTACACAACGCAACTACACTAGTTAGCGAGACTGGCAAATCCGACGATATCCATACATCTAGTGAGAATACAGAATACACACTTAGCACCACCACCGTACTGAATCAGGTAGACGACGACGGAATGGAACTACCTGTTCCTATTGTAGACAAGACTGCGACATTGGATAGCTTACGGATAGAACAGGAACTAACAGACGGTCAATAACGACAATTAATAGAATTAGTGACAGAGTATAAAGACATATTTTCTGACATTCCAGGTAGGACGGACAGAATCGAGCACTCCATTCTTCTTTCGGACTCTAAGCCTATTAAATGCAGGCCGTACTCAATCCCACTTAGCTATAGGGAAAATCTAAATAAGGAAATTCTTAATTTAGAAGCTAGTGGGATCATTCAGAAGTCTACATCTGAGTACTCCTTTCCAATCGTCCTAGTTAAGAAAAAAGACTCCACAATTCGTCTGTGTGTGGACTATCGAAAACTTAACAACGTTACTAAGATCGACGCAGAGCCAATTCCTTCCTGCGAAGATCTTATTCTTGACATGTCCACCTCCAAAATCTTTTCTAAATTAGATCTTACTAAGGGATATTGGCAGGTCCCTATGCAGACTCAATCCATTCATCTTACTGCTTTTTCAACACCTTTAGGACTCTACGAGTGGCGTTTTCTTCCTTTCGGACTCCGAAACGCTCCTGCCACTTTCGTACGCTTAACTAGAGATCTACTCTCATGTTGTGACGAATACAGTGACGTATAAAGATGATATATGTGTCCATACTGATGACTGGACAACACACCTACTGAAACTAAGACATGTCTTTGATAGGTTGCGACTCTTCGGTCTCACTGTCAAACCGAGCAAAGTCGAATTGGGCCTAAAAGAAATTGATTTTTTGGGTCATGTCATCTCACAAGGTCAACTAAAGACTGACAATAGAATCATTACCAAAATTATGAACCTCCTGAACCAAAAGCTGATTATTCACATCATGGAGATTATGATTACCAACAGTCACCTATATATTGCTTTAACCAGTTAAACAGATAAATCTGTTTTCTTCTGTCCATCATGTGAGAATGACTGAAAGTATATTCCTAAAGACAACACATATTCAAGACATTACAATGTTAAGGCAGCAGAACATGTCGCGATTATTGTGCAGAATAACTGTATTTAAAAAAGAACAAAGGAACAAACCCTAATGTTTTAAGGCACTAATTTCAGCAATCATTTTACTGACAAAACGTTACCCATGGTCTTGTTTCATAAATAACTCATCATCATTTAGCAGGTATTTTGCAGAATGACATTTTCATCACAGCCTGCCGAAAAGACTCTCTCTCCTGCCATTTCTCCCGTGTCATGCACCCCGATTTTCTTCCTTAGTGATAGCAAACTGAACCATGACTCACAACCATGTTGCCACAGAAAAGATGCATTTCTCCAAATTTGACTTTAACTTGTTTGCTGGTGTTCTGTCGTAGGTTGTTAATACTGTTTAACCTCTGCTATGCTTCGGCGACCCTGCATGTGACTTTTTTTTTAAAAGTCCCCATTGTTGTTGATAATGGAGCTAAGATATGAAAAGTCTGTTACAATTTCAATTTCTTCACTGTTGATCTTGATATTTGGTTGGCATGTTTTGAGTTGGCTCTTTTGATCCTTTAAATAACTTCCACATGAACAACAAGTAAATATACATAATAACAACAACAAACGACAATTTCAACACAAACTATAAAAAACAACTAACATCAACTATGGAAACACTAACATTTCCCTTGTAAAGAAAGGCAAAATAATGTGTGGTACCTCATAATAAACAATTTTAATCATTTCAGAATACTTCACTATATGGCAATGATATAGAAAATATTGCAAGTAATATCTCAAGCAATGACAATTAATAATTTTAAAAATGACTCTAAAATGATTTTTTTTTTCTGAGTAGAAGTTGTACAAAATGTGTGGCTAAATCTGAATGATACATATACTATACTGCTGTGAGAGCAGAAATTTGTGAGAAAAGATGCAACGTTTGAGACAATATTGTGGTCCCCTAACATTAAAGTAAAGCAATTTCCTTACATTATTAGGCAGATAGAATAAATGGGGTTAGACCCTATCTTGTGTTCACATAAAAAATGTGTTATTGTTCATTCACAATGTTATGTATTTCTAAAGAAGACAGGTTTGTGGATAATATATTAACTTCCATACTAATATAATTATCATTATACATTTACCTTGGACCACTTTGAAAACTTGATTGTATCAAAATAACATTAAAATGCAGTGCAATGAGCTATTTTTCACAAGGCAGGTGCCCGTTACACGCTAGACAGAGATTAGAAGGAGAATTCCTGACTATGCACTGTGTCGCTGTGTGACTTTCGAACGGAGAGGTCGTGGTTCTAAGTTGGAGAAGAAATAGTGCGCCTATTAAAGAATAGAAGGCTGGCAGTGGACTCATTTTGAAGATACGGATAGACACTGGCATAGCTGGAGAACGTGGAGAACGGCATTGATGGAAGGATAGTGGATAAATGACATTGGCAGATCAAGCAATGAATCAACGTCAACTGAAACCACTATGAGCAGAGGTCACCTAGACACACTGATTCTTACGGCATCATAACGGATGGGTAGACGAAAAGGAAGAATACCGGTGACGAAAGCTTGAGGAGAAATAACGGGTAGTACACGCACGGATAGTTAAGTATTCATGCTGCCGCCGGCCTGGTGTCACAGGCCAGGTAGAGGACTATTTATGTAAGTACATTTACTGTTTGACAGCTGCATAATAAACAGCGATGTTTTCTCATTTATCAACAATCGTCTGCCGCATCATTTCTTCTGAATCCATTGAAGTTATGAGTTCCTGTTAAGTTTGAGCCAACATTGACTTATAGTTGATCACGTAGATTTTCATAAACAATCAGATCAGCTTTAAGGCACATGCAGCCTCGGTCCGGGAGTAGGAACTACAATTAGACACAGCTTAGCCAGTTGTCATACTCGCCATTACAGTACGAGAAATTTAGAGCAAATAGTCCAGTGAAGAAACGACTGCCTTGCCTTTAGCTTTATAAGAAGTTGCACGCCAAGATAGCTGCGCAACAATAACCAACTATGCACGCACGGTGTCACACATAGCGGAAGCCGCAAACTGCATTCGAGTGCAAGCGTTGCAGTTTAGAACAACAAATATGTGTGTGCTTAAATATATTAAAGATTTCTGTTATTATGCACAATCAACGAGACAGAACATCAGGTAAGAAGTCCTACTATAGAAAGATGACGTAATTCATGTTGACGTCATCAGGAAACATTATCTTTGACAGAAACACTTCATCTGCTCCTGTTAGTGGTTACTCGTTACAAGACATCATAATTACCAGTTGCTTGTTCAGGACAGAATGCGCACGGCAGTAAACATGTTATTGAATCGTACGTAGTGTGGCACATTCATACAGTGTCGTCTCCGCACGAAGAAGATTACAGGAAGTGTGGACTTGTTTTTAGGACGCTAAATCACTCAGCCACCTACATTTGTTGGACATCGATCTTCTCAAGTACTTTCATGTTAGGTTGCAGTATACATTATACGTTGACCGTCAGAAAGAATGATAGCTACATGATTTGTATTTGCTGCCGACACTCCTTCATGTCTGCATTATCGGCGTAAAGGACATTTACTGCGCTATTTGGACATTTATATACGATCTATTATACTCGTACTTGGAAATTCAGATGACATCAAAGGCCAAGATGGATGCTGTACATTATGGACGTTACTTCCACCACCTACGCTTCCCTCCACCATAGTTATCAAGGAAATCTGGACTGTACTTAGGACGTTTGTTTGGACTTTACACACAGTATCTTAAAGCAGAACCTATTTGCATCTGGACCTACACCACTATACTGACGCCAGGACATTAGGACACTGCCACACGGATCGATAACAATACTACACAGATCACTACACAACATGTGCAGAGGAAGGTCTACGATTATACACCACCACCGATCAAGTTTGCTTCAGAAATCGGTGACAGGTGCTAGGCTTAGGGTGTTTAGTGTAAAATAATTACACTATCGTTACAGACACGAACAACATTCAATCGCTACTTCAGTCTACAGTACTACACTCATCGTAATATCTAAAAAACGGACACACAACCTATTTAATTGTTTGACCGAACGCTACGAAATACACCAACAACAGTCAACAAAGCCAGTATAAATTTTGATTTGTTGGTTGTTGCATGTGTAATTTTAATTAGGTGCAGTCAGAACTGCCGGTCTCTCTGGCTGAGGGGTACAACTTTCTCCGTAATCCCGTTTATCACGCAGAGTCTCGTAACGGGCGAGAGCTGAAGGCAGTTCGACCCCCGCTGGTGACTTGCGGGATAACTGAGCCAGCCGCTCAGAAAGCAATGGCAAACTACTGAGCGTAATCTTGCCAAGAAATCAACAGACAACTGAAAGATGCTGCTGTTGACAGCGATGTCCTGTAAAGGATATGCGAATTTTAAAAAAGAAAGAAAAAAAAAAGTCAGAACTAGTTAACGATGACTAAGTTAACTCTAAATTAGCAGAGTGGGTGGTTGGGTGGTGCTCTCCTTCGAATTAGTTAATATTATCGTACTAATTTAAGAAGACGCATATACTTACAATCGTCAGGTCGGTACGAAGCTATTTGTATCAATCTCACGTATTGTAAGTAACTAATTGTTGTTTTGTTACAATAGTGCAGTAGTAAAGTAGGGTTGGTTGAAACTATACCCGAAATTTGTTAGTCAGTATTATTGTCTGTTATAAATGTAAATATCTGTTTACGTCACACGTTTTCTATCGTTAGTAACTGTCTAATGTTATATATTCTTTATACTGAATATATTTTTAATACTATTTTCTGTTATTTATAAATAGTAACACTTAGAACATTTCTATCGCGTTAAGATTGCTGAATTTCTATTGTTGAAATTATTGTTGAGTTGAAGTTGAAAGTTTGTTCAACATTTGATATATTGTTTACTCTCGGTTGAACGTACTTCCATATCGTCGATTTCCTTTGCATTTTTGCACTGCTCTACATTATTTCACCTGGAGTAGTGATAGCTCAGAGGACAACATGTCGACGCTACAAGACTTTAGGAATATGGGAAGAAGGTCTGGTTTGACTGGTCGCGAGCTTGCAAAGTGGGCCAGACAAGAGTATAAATTATTCCAAAGACAACAGAAGGAAGAACAAGAAGTACGAGCAATTTTAGCTGAAAGATCGGAAATGTTAGCAGAAGAGAAAAGAAAGAAACAACTACAAATATATGAAACTAACACAGTGTTCAACATTGCGGATGACGAAGACATAGAAGACACTCTTATTACTCAACAAGCATGGGTTAATGGAGTATCAACGACCTGTATTAGAGACACTAGTTCAGCTATTGTGGGAGTCGATCACAAACTAATAAACGAAAGTGATTACACAGGTAATATTATTGGTTGCAGAACATTCGGGGGTACCACAGAAACTTACAAGACCACATGGGTCATGATTGATTGCCCATATTACGAAGGTAAAATATGTGCAGCAGTATTGCCAAACCCTGGTGCTGGGTTAATAGTTGGTAATATCCCGAATGCCAAAGATTTTGTTTGGAAAGTGACCATCGAGAACAACCCTGACGAGACACCCACAAGCACAAGTACAAGTACTCAAGTTGAAATGACGCATGAAGAAGAAGATAAAGAAGAAGAAAATACTCAATTGAAACAGGTTATGTCAACAGTTGATGAACACGATGTAACACAAAAGAGTGATAATGTAACAGTAAATATTGGTGAACACCAAGATATTCACAAGGTAGACAAACCCAAACATGAAGAAATAAATTCTTCATCGATGAGTATAACTGGTAATCAAAAACAAGTCAAGCGTGATTACATGTCTTTAAATGACATCTAAAACATTCAAAAAAGAAATCAAAAGCTACATACACTAGTTATTACACGCAAAAGTTGCCTACACAACCTACTGAACAATCAAAATGGGATATTATAACAATATTTATTGCTCAGATTATAACTTTGGTGAAGTCAATCATATCACAAGGTATATGCATCGTCATGAACACGTACACACGAACAAAGATATATGTTATTTGTACCAGTACATATATGTACGCACAGGTCAAGAAACATAGTACAAACGGGTTCATATGAACAAAAAGGCATATCATAAACATGCACACAGAAGGCAAAAAGTGTAGCGTAAACATACACACAGAAGTCAAGAAGTGTATCACATACATACACACAGAAGTCAAGAAGTGTATCACATATGTACACACAGAAGTCATCAGGTGTATCACACACATGCACACGGAAGTTAAAAAGTATGTCAAAAACATGTACTCACAATCAAAGATATACATTATTTGTGGTATTGCAACTATACACTCACAAGTTAACAGAAAAGAAAGATACCAGAAAGATACTTATAAATTGGGTAACAGAAACCAAGAAATACACCACAAACATTTGAACGCAAATCAAAACAAATGTTGTAAACTTTAGCGTACAATCAAAACTATACTTTATGAGCTTGACAAGTAAATGCAAGGAACATTACAGAAAACAAACTACACTTGTCTTTGCTTACTATGGTTACTTATCTTACTTCTGGTACAAATTTGCCAAACATACATCATTACAGCGTATGCATTGCATAAGATACACAAGACTGAAAACTATAAAATTGTTCCAGTCAACAAAGTTACAATGTACAAATATTGGCATGCATGCAGAAGAGAGATTCTATAAGTTTGAAACAAAGAAAGAGAGAAAGAAATAGAATAAAATTAAGAATTAAAGAAAAATAAAATGGGATGAATGTGAAGGTTAGGTTTATATCAACACATAGTACACTACAGACACATTAGGGTCTTATAAAATAGGTTGTTCCTATTGTCACGGAGTTAAAGCTACACTTTTCAGAATAGTTCACACTATCTCATAGGTCTACAATTCTATCTTGAGAAAATATTTCATTTCTCTATTCTTCGGTTATTCGTTTTAACTATATCTATATTAGAGAACAATAATTTCTATGAGTTAAATATTTATTCTCGTTGAATCAGAATATCATATTATATTTCTGATTTATTTTCTTAGAAGTCTTGAATCTTTTGTATTTATGATTCATCGTAGGACTTAAAATATTTGAAGATCTGCAATGTGATTGTGAATATTCTGTGATATCTTCTGAGTCGATTGTAAATAGATAGGTCTGCTTCATAGTTATTCACTTTTGTTCTTAATATTTATATGTGTTGCACACAGAGTGTCAGAAAGTTTAATATATATGTTACAGATGGCACCTAATTAAATAACAATATACAACAATAACAAATTAAAATAGGTTGTTAATTTACTATATAGTGGTAGGCAAATGGATACATATGTTGATTTTTTCCATTGTTGCGACATGTTGGAACTATTGATTACCGGCTGGAATAACTGAAATTTATACTTTCGTGTCATCTGTGGATTTGACAAAACTAGTATAGTGCGGACATTCATTGGGAGTGCAGACATTAAGTATTATGTTCATTGACTATTACTGTTGTTGTCGGAGAGACATTGTTGAACATTGAATGTTATCATAATGTAGATATACTAGATGAACATTATTAATTATTTAGGTTAGTTCATATAAATTGGTTGTTACAATGGTTATTTAATCATTTTAGAATGAAATAGTTATGTTGTTGATTGTATTAGTTGATTAGCTAATAATTGTGATAATTAGAAGGCATAATTATCATTGGAGTCACATGAAGGCATCGGAATAATAAACCACATAGGTTATGCCAGTATAAAATGAATGGCACATGTTATCCTTGGTCATACAGAAAATCTTTATGGAAATGTGCACTGTATACAGCGTCCACCTCACCTACATTCTTATGCAAAGATATAAGTTAATGACAACATTGAACAGCAACAGATACGGACTGCTTGGTACCTATTACTACCATCGTCCACAACTCCAGGTTTTGACCTAGAGTGAGGACACTTGTTCATTTGAACAAGTTAGGGACTAATGGAATCATTAGTTGGACCGGCCCTCCCATAGGCCGGCCACATGACGTTCACCGTGGGTGTGAACTGAAGGGCATGCTCGTCATAACATTTTTTTTTTAGGGGTATTAACGGGGGCCATAAAGTCTGTACTTAGCTCTGGATGATGTTGGCACTGCCATTGGGCATGGTTTATAGCTTATATAGAAATATATGTATGAATATTTAAATGATTTCATCATTGAAGATGATTGATGGGGGGGGGGGGGAGGGGGCATAATGCCACAAGGCAGGTGCCCGTTACATGCTAGACAGAGATTAGAAGGAGAATTCCCGACTATGCACTGAATCCAAGGGATGCGGGAATGTGTCACGGGAATGACGTGACGACGGAATATAAACATAGGATACGCTGTGTGACTTTCGAACGGAGAGGTCGTGGTTCTAAGTTGGAGAAGAAATAGTGCGACTATTAAAGAATAGAAGGCTGGCAGTGGACTCATTTTGAAGATACGGATAGACACTGGCATAGCTGGAGAAAGTGAAGAACGGCATTGATGGAAGGATAGTGGATAAATGACATTGGGAGATCAAGCAATGAATCAACCGTCAACTGAAACCACTATGAGCAGAGGTCACCTAGACACACTGATTCTTACGGCACCATAACGGATGGGTAGATGAAAAGGAAGAATACCGGTGACGAAAGCTTGAGGAGAAATAACGGGTAGTACACACACGGATAGTTAAGTATTCATGCTGCCGCCGGCCTGGTGTCACAGACCAGGTAGAGGACTATTTATGTAAGTACATTTACTGTTTGACAGCTGCATAATAAACAGCGATGTTTTTTCATTTATTAACAATCGTCTGCCGCATCATTTCTTCTGAATCCATTGAAGTTATGAGTTCCTGTTAAGTTTGAGCCAACATTGACTTAAAGTTGATCACGTAGATTTTCATAAACAATCGGATCAGCTCCGATTAAGGCACTATTCATGCATGTTAAAGCAGAAAGATGTTTTCCTGTCCAAAAAATACAACAGTAAACATATTGGTTATTGCTTCTTTGTTTAAATTCACTAAGGGAATGCATTGTTTTTAACAACAGTTAGTGTAAAATAAATGTAAAATAAAATGTAAAATAATACTCAATGTTGGAATATCTGAGTCACATAAGGAATGGAAGTTATCAAAAATCAAACAAACAGAATGTGAGTAGCACATCTGGAAAATATGATGTTTGGCATATTTTAAAAATAAAATACAATAGTAACTGGCTTTTTAAAATAAGTGTGCATGTACAGCACATGCATACATACATACTTTCATACATACATATGTATATATATAAATCAGAGGTAGTCCCATGGCAAATGCTGGCATTTGGATGGGAAATGTTATGCCTTTTATATTCCAGATTATGGCTTAATGAGGTGGGGTGGTCAGTTCCCTTGCTCATCACATTTCCTTCTCATACATTTCTTAGAAGATTCTGAAATTATCTGGTACCAATTTTATGATGGTCTGTCAATCCCAACCTTATTAGATATAAGATTCCTGCCACAGGCTGAAGACTGAACAAGGATAACTGTTATGATTGGCAAGCACACAACTCTCTCCCTCTCACCCTTTCATGCTCCCTCCTTGTCTCTCTTGTTCTGTGTGTGTTTGTGTGTGTGAGCGTGCATGTGCATATGTGTAGGGGGTACGGGGTGTCAGGCTTTGGTAGCACCTTTGGTAAGGATGACTCTCATGTCCTTTTCAGGACCCATCCCCCACTAGTCCAAGCCTGACACCCAGCTCGTGCCTGTGGATCCTAGTAGCTGTCAGCATGCAACAGCAGCCACCCCCCGGGCAACAGCTGTGAGAGGCTGGCTAAACCAGGCATGGGTAGCCGATTTGGTGTCAAACCAAGCGGTAAACTAGGGTATGCCTACCCAGCATGTGAAGACAGGATTTGGCAGACTGCGCGGAAGAAATCATTCCTGATTCAACGGGCAAGACGGCGTTTACATGCAAAGTGTTGTGGAACGTAATGAGCACAGCAAGGCATGTAGAGCGCTCTGGTCATCCACTGCACCTGTATTCATCTTCAGTTGTCTCGACTTGTCTTGCAACTGGACTCAGATGGACTCAGGCGAGAGAGTGAGGTCGACGAATTGCGCAATTCTTCCTCACTTCAATCCAAGTCATCACGCAAGTCATTCTTCATCCAACGTCATATATCACCTTCAAGCCCTGTGGCGATGGGCGAACGGTGAAGCGGCAGGCGTGGGTACGCTGGCAGCCGTAGTCGCAGACCTGCACACAGGCGGCTCAGGCAATATGGTCGTCTTCTACTGACCGGAGCAGCAGTGGGATTCGGCAGCCCCCTGAGCGACTGAGCAGCCCTCTATAGGAACACACTGCTCACCTCCATAGCATGAGGAAGGGGCTAAAAAGGTGCCCTAAACATTGTCTGCTCCATCACTACCTAACCAGCTAACCGCGGTTGGTGGGTACCCTAACTGCGGTCGACATACAAACAAAGATAAAACAAGCAAAGCTAAGAGTAAACCATATTCCCTTAACAATTGGAACTTGGAATGTACACACTCTACTTGACAGAGACAGAGCGTCGGGTCTAGAGAGACGAACAGCACTGATTGGGAGAGAGCTGGGCAGGTACAACATCGACATTGCAGCCTTGAGAGAGACACGACTTGCAGAAGAAGACCAAATCTGTGAAATAGGTGCCGGCTATATACATTTTTCTGGAGTGGAAGGAAAAGCGAGGAAAGACGCCAATCCGGTGTGGGATTTGCCATTAAGTCGGCCCTGGTCGGCAAATTAGCTGGATTTCCAAAGGCTATAAACGACAGGATCATGACCAATAAGTTGCCCCTGCTGAATGGAAGGAAGCATGCAACCATTGTGAGTGTCTACGCACCAACTATGACCAACGAAGATGATGTCAAGAACAAGTTCTATGAGGACCTGCACAATGTATTAACATCTGTTCCCAAAGGAGACAAACTTATCCTCCTTGGGGATTTCAATGCCAGAGTAGGCACGGACACCACCTCTTGGAGTGGCATTATTGGAAAGCATGGAGTCGGAAATTGTAACAGCAATGGACTCGTCCTCCTTCAGACATGTGCCGAACATGATCTCCTGATTACGAACACAATTTTCCGTCTCCCCATGAGAAATAGGACATTGTGGATGCACCCTCGCTCGAAACACTGGCACCTCATTGACTATGTCATCGTCAGGAGGAGTGACAGACAAGACGTTCGAGTGACAAAATCCATGTGTGGTGCTGAATGTTGGACGGACAGACCATCGTCTCATTGTCTCGAAAATAAACATTCACATCAGGCCACCACGGCGTCCTCAAGGGATGAAAATGCAAAAAAAGCTAAATGTCACCCTTCTAAACAGCAAGAAAATGCAGCAGTTGTTTGAAAATATGCTGGAAGACCGCCTCAAGCCCAATGCTGCAGCTAAACAGGATACAGAAACAGAAAGGAGAACCCTAAAGGACATAATTTACAACACTGCTATGGAAATCCTGGGGCCAGACCCTCGAAAGCATAAAGACTGGTTTGATGAAAATTCCGAAGACATCAACCAATTGCTGGCAGAGAAACATCTTCTCCTCAAGTCACATTTGAACGACCCGAAGTCAACATAAAAAAAAGATGCCTTCAAGAACATTCAGTGAGTAGTGCAGCAGAAACTTCGGCACATGCGGGACTCCTGGCTGAGCAGCAAAGCTGATGAAATTCAGGGCTTTGCTGACAGACATGATATGAAAAACTTCTACGACTCACTGAAAGCGGTCTATGGTCCTACATCACCAGGCATAGTTCCCCTCCTCAGTGCAGATGGGGGAACATTGGTCACCGATAAGAAAGAAATCCTTCAACGCAGGGCAGAGCATTTCAGCAACATCTTAAATGCAACTTCCTTCTTCGATGATGAAACCATCAACTGCCTTCCTCAAGTTCCCAACAATGAGACAAAGCCATCCAGCAACTCTCCTGCGGCAAGGCACCTGGTCCTGACTCCATCCCAGCAGAGATATACAAGGCAGGTGGGCTGGTCCTAACAGAGCAGCTTCACCAAGTCTTTACAAACATATGGGTGAACGAGACCATGCCACAAGATTTCAAAGACGCATCAATAGTCCACCTTTACAAACGTAAAGGAAACCGCCAATCCTGTGACAACCACCGAGGCATCTCCTTGCTTTCAATTGCAGGGAAGATACTCGCCAGAATTCTTCTCAATCGCCTCACAGCCCATCTCGATCAAGGTCTTCTTCCTGAGAGTCAATGTGGCTTCAGAAAAGAACGTGGAATTGTTGACATGATTTTCGCTGCAAGGTAGCTGCAAGAGAAATGGGCAGGAACAGAACTGCGAAATGTTCTCCACTTTCATTGACCTTACCAGGCTTTTGATACAGTCAGCAGAGAAGGACTGGAAGATTATGGCAAAATATGGCTGTCCACGAAAGTTTGTCCAAATAGTGCGGCTATTTCATGACGGCATGCAGGCAAGAGTACAGGAAAATGGTGAACTGTCTGAGCCCTTTCCTGTCACCAATGGAGTGAAACAAGGATGTGTCCTGGCACAAATACTTCAGCCTCACGTTTTCAGCCATGTTGATGAATGCCTTCGAGAACGACGACATTGGAATAGACATCAACTACCGTATGGATGGAAAGTTATTCAATCTCAGAAGGCTGAAAACTAAAACCAAAATTAACAGCGACACCGTCAGAGAGCTCCTGTTTGCTGATGATTGCGCTCTATACGCCAACTCAGAGGCGGACATGCAACATAATGTTTCAACTTTCTCATATACCTGTGCCAACTTTGGGCTCAATATCAACTTGGAGAAGACTAGTTATGTACCAGCCAGCTCCAGGGAATAATCACACTGTGCTGAATATCAAAGTGAATGATCATAGACTAAGTGTTGTGGACAAATTCACCTATCTTGGCAGCACTGTGTCACAAGCTGCCACAATTGATGACAAAGTGAATGCAAGAATCTCCAAGGCCAGTGCGGCCTTTGGCAGACTGTACAAGAATGTATGGGACAGAACTGGAATAAGCCTGCAAACAAAGCTAAAAGTCTACAAAGCAGTTGTATTATCCACACTGCTATATGCTTGTGAAACCTGGACTGTTTATCAGCGACACACTAGGAAATTAAACCACTTCCACACAGTCTGCCTAAGGAAGCTACTGAAGATTAAATGGCAAGACAAGATTCCAGACACTGAAGTCCTAGAAAGAGCATCCATGCCCAGTATCCACACTACCCTGATGAAGAATCAGATTCGCTGGGCTGGTCACTTGACTTGCATGCCAGATCACACGCTCCCTAAATGCATTTTTTACAGCGAATTGCGTTGTGGTAAACGCTCCCAAGGTGGCAGAGGAAACGCTTTAAAGACACTGAAAATCTCACTGAATGCTTTTGGAATTCATCATGACACCTGGGAGGCTGCAGCCAGAGACCGAAATTCGTGACGTGCATCATTACGCAAGGGTGCAGTCATATGTGAGGCAACCAGGACTGCAAGAGCTGTGAAGAAAAGGCAGGACAGAAAAACCACTGCAGGAAATCCTCCTCCAGAAACGTCAAGCATTCTTTGCCCACATTGTCAAAGAATATTTCGAGCCAAAATAGGCCTTATCAGCCATTTTAGAACCCACGGCTCCATACCTTCAAATGCACTGGATGAAATGAATGGTCATCATCATTCTTGATGGACAAACAACAACAGCATATGTGTGTATGTCTATGCATGTAACTTTATGTTTACATATGTAAGTATATGCATGTATGTTTACTTATGTATATAAGTGTGTGTGCACGCGCTTGCTGTGTGTATTTGTATATATACATCAATGTTGTTGAGTTGACAGTGAAAATGTTCGGGCATCCAATCTACAACTTATGAGCAACTAGATAACAAAGTAGAAAAATACATTAGCAAACAATACAATTGTGTTAGAGTTGGCAAGCTATGGCAAGCTAAAGATGCACAAGAAAATGCCCAAGGATAACATGAGGGAGATTCAAATTAAAATCTTAAAATATTAAAGAAATTAAAATAACCATGCCATTTTCTTGTAGCCTGTCTATATTGTTGTTAAGGATTCAAGGGTGCTAAGCATGCGACATCACATTGCAGATGAACACAGTGACGTCACAAGGACAGTTTAAAGATGACTGCCCCACTTATGACTTCTGATTAGGCAAGTGGCCTTGCCTTTCTCATCTCTGACAAAACAAACTCCCCAGCAGACACCAACATTGGTAAAGGATATGTCACAATGATAAATACATGGAGAAACTGTACTCATATTATTAAATACACAAACATAGGAAAATATAAGTTTTCAATGAAATTAGAAATGCAAGAAAATATAAACCTATTAAAATCCCAATCCAAATATAAGAAAATTAAAGTTGTTAACTACTGAGTGTAAATATTACCAATTTGTTGGATTATAATGAAGACATACTGTAAATGGTGCATATATGTGTGGGAATGTTTACAGAAAATAAAAGATAGTTTTACTGAGGTATGCCAGTCTCCATGGTAGAGGGGTTAGCAGCTTTCTCCATGGCCCCGAGTGCTCTCGTGGTTGACGTGAGCGCACGGGAATTGGAAGCGGTTTGAGTCGTGCCAGTGGCTTATGGGAGTATGGAGCCGGTCGCTCAGAAAGCAATGGCAAACTACTGAGCGTAATCTCGCCAAGAAATCAACAATCAGCTGAAAGATGCTGATGTTGACAGTGATGTCCTGTAAAGGATATGCAAAACATTTTTTGTATTTACTGAGGTATAGTTGGAGATTGCAGGATGTAGAGAAGCTTGATCGCCTAAGCCAATCGGCAAGGCACTTGATAGTGACGATAGCACCAAATCATTCTTTGGTTTAAATCAACAGGTGTAGAGAAAAATGAGAATTCAGCTGTCATTCAAATAAAAAAATACCATGCACTTACATTGTGTGATCAGTGTTGTTTTATGTTTTCAGAAATGTATCAAGTTAATCTCACTATTCCCTGATGGTGACAAAATGGGTGACTGAAGATTTGGAATTAAAAACTCATCAATGTCAGCTATCTCATCAGTGTTCATATCACGCAAGCAAAGGTTCTCATTCCTGAAGTCATGACTATACTTCGACCAATCAAAAGAAAGTGGTTCAAGATCAAGGTTATCAAAAACTGCTTGAGTGTGTAGCTGCATTTCCAAGGATGGATGAATTCGAAATGGAACATCACTCACAGCAGACTTGAGATTCCATGTTGGACACCTTTCATCCGATTCTAGATGTGGAAAATTGTCTTTAGAAAACATGGCAGGCCCCGAGACAATGGTACACGATCCACTTAGAACACTCAGATATGATGGTAGCTCATCAGTCTGTGAAACCTAAATACATTACATATAATTTGATATCATCTCAATAAAATGTACCTAAAGGTAATATATAAAAACATAATTTACCTAATCTTCAAACTTGCAATTGACAGAAAAATATTCCTGAGAACATCATGAAACAAAACTGTTTAAGATAAAATACAGAAAACCGGTCTCCATGGCTAAGAGCTTGCAAACGCAGTTTGTGAGCCTGTATACCCGGGCTCGAAACACAGAGGTGCTGGTTTTTTCGAAAAAGGTATAGATGCCGGTTGTTCAGAAAGCAATGGCAAACTACTGAACATAAAATTTGCCCAGGAATCACGAACAGTGAAAATGCTGGGGTTGACTGCTACGTCCTGTGAAGGACATGCAACTAAAAAAAAAAATACAGAAAAGTCTGAAAAATATTTCAATGCCAAACTTAAAATCACTGTGAGAAATTAATGCAGGGGTACAATTTATAACAATATTAATGATCTGATAAACAGATAGCACAATAGGAACTGAATGCATAAATAAATTTGGGAAATTAAACATAGTAATATTGATGCATATGTGAATGATAAATTTAAAGCTGAATATCTGCTGCAAGAATACCTGATTTCTGTTAAAAGACAAAACATGACATTTGCCAGTTCTGTGCTAGGAATAATGCATTGATGAAATAAAAAAAACAAACATAAAAAGCAAAGAAAAAGACAAGAAAGTGTATTATATGGATCTTAGAAAATTAATTAGTACTGTGTAATTAAAAACCTATAATAATAGTTTGTTAGCTTTCAGGTCAATATGAGTTTATCACTGCTTTCTCTATTCTTAATTGACAAAGCTATTGTCATACCTAATAGTTAACAATAAATTAATAAAACTCAGTGGGACACAGGTGTTTCCAAGGCACCAGGGCCAGGTTATATACTGGCCAAGACCTATTGACGCATCCTCGTCGAGCGTCCTGGGTGTCACAAAAATAAAACACTGTGCTTAACCAGTTGATTACTATAGAGACTTTCTGATTAACCGGCCTATCTGCAAAGCCAAAACTATTTTAACTAACAGAAAAAAACAAATTGGATGTCAAAAGCCCCAGGACGGTCAAAAGTTGCAGCTGCACGTGTTTACATGGGGTCGACAAAATGGGAACATTTGGAAGTGAGTGAGATGAATTCATACATCGCTTTGACAGATTATCAACAGTCAGATCCAAGTAGCATTTGCCGGCTCGGGACATGAAAACAGTCCGTCTGTCATTTAGAGTTTCCGGACATCAGGCGAAATGGCGGCTGTGATTGTCACCACTCGACAGAAGATTGGCGGTTTGTTGTGGAAGCCCGTTGTTGGGAGCATACAGGAACTCGCTAGCGTGTTTTGGGAGTCAAACAAGTGATGACAACTCTGACATTGATGGAGCCAGGGAAGATAGATCCCTGATAAGGGATGATCTGCCCAAAATAACACCTGCAGGACATCAACCACGTCACGTGACCAATTTTAGGCGTTTGCCAAAAACCATGATTGGAGAAGCGAGTTGAACTCAAACCGTTGATTGAGGCGGACGTGCTTCAGCACTGCGGTTCTGATTGGAAATATGTCTACCGTGTGCGAATTGAGTTAATTTAATTTTACACGTGCCTGTCGTGGCAAGAGTAGATGTGATTTGATCTAACTGCGGTGTTGCCTAAGGTAGTTATATTGTATAATTAGTTCTAATTAGTTTAGGCAGTAGCATGGTTGAAACTAGCTAGAGTAGGGAAGTGATACTTGGCTCTGTTAGTTGAAAATAGAGTAGTGAGGTGTTGATAAGCTCTAATAGTTGAGAATTGAGTAATGAGGGATAATTGGGATATTCCAGTGGGTGTCCCTGGTGGGCGGGGTTCCGCATTCTGTTTGTTGATTTTTTTGGTCTTGTCTTGGCCTGATGATAACCAATGTGTTGAGTCATCTGTCCCTGACAGAGTTAGGTTCATTGTATTTTGCTGAGCAAGGGCCAATGGCCACGATCATCTAATAGAGATCAGTGACGGAGAGGCTATCACCCGTTGTATTATATATTTTACAGGTTCCCTTTGGTCGGGATGAAGAACACAGAATCATTGAAAAATCCAATCCCGGATAACTTTTTGGCGCTGGCCGGCAACTTTCTCAACGAGCCTATGCTAGAGGAAGATGATAAACATTGCTCAGTGGAGCTGAATAGTAGAATTATCCTACAGGATAAGTACCGAATGAGTTGTAGGTCATACCAGTCTTTAACACACCAGTAGTGATGAATGTTCAGTCCATGTATGACGAGAACAGTAGCGACTGATGTTCACATTGGAGGAAAGATAACATTTAAGTGTAGTTGTTCCACGTATCAAGGAAATCATAACTTTCAGACTATATCTAGAAAATGAGGAACTCTATTTTAGTCTAGATACAATGACTGTTTAGGAGTGAAAATTATAGAACATTTCGCAAGAAGGATAAACGTCATGTTCATAGGACAGTGTTCCATGATTTTTTCACTACGCAGGAATTATGACGTCTGAGTTTCTATAAACTAATAGGAACAGTTGTGTTAGGAACAAAAATAGTATCGTTCACTGATTATATTAGAATGGGAATCAGATCTCATGGTCATCAAAGCTCCTGGAGGAGGACAGGTCTGGAGGGAAGGACACGACTTTGGTGAGGTCTATTGTGCTGATTCTTGTGATGTCGTGTAATCCTTGCCATGATGAGTGGACTCTGATCATGAACTCTGTGGCCTGACCTATACATTTACATTAGAATACAAGACACATTTTCTTCGCATACACGTCTCATATACGTTACACTTTTCTTTTAATAAATTAATCTTTATTAATTTTTAGAAGCAAGAGTTGTTGAATATGTTGCGTTGGGGAAGTATGAGAGGAGGCATAGTACGACAGTGAGAGAGTGATAGGAAAAGGTGTCCACGAGCTGATGGAGTGTGTTGGACGGAAGCTGGTGGATTCTCCAGGTTATTAGAAAGGGGGTAAAATATAATGTGGGTGTTGATTCTCCTCACTCCAGGGACGACACTTTAAAGGAAGACACGACACTGGGCAACAGGTCCCTTCGGGGTCCTGGTTAAAGTCAGTAGGATCGCCGATTCCTCCGAAGTCGGAGAGTGTCTGCCTGTACGGCAAGGAACCACCAGTCTGCACACAAATAAGCCAGACATGGGACTACGGATACTCACGCAAACCTCAGGTCCTGTATGACATCACACTGATGTTGGACAACAGGATGCCTTCATCCGACATAAGGACTTCGCGTTGGAGCTCAAGCCAACTGTCACGAATGTGCAGCCTTTACTTCCCAGAACAATTTTCGGTTCACTTTTGATGGGCCATGTAGAGGATCAACAGACGAACAAAACTGTTTTCTCTATATTCAAGGCTATACTGTCTTGACGTAAGCTTGCAAAACCTGCAAGTAAACAAACCACCAGGAATGGCTTTCTATTTGGGAAGTTAATTTGACACCAGTACCGGTCACCCCCAGAGGTTATCAATCCAGCCAGACGGGAGGGCAGACTCAGGGGACTGAATAGTAATTAAAACCAACCAGGCATGACGCAAGCAAACCTGGTTTACCAACAGAGTTGTAAACTGGCTGTTGACCATGAGAACCTAATTGTTCCCTTGACATGACACCTGATAAGAATAGCTAGGAAATCGCCCAACCATGATGGCTGACCCCATCTGGTAGAGACTAGAGGCGCAAGGTGTGAAATCACTGATAAGACTCAGGGGGCTAATAATTGTCAGACCCACAGGTGTGAAGGCTAGTGTGCAAGCAGAACGAATTTTTATGACTGAACAGACTTGGAGATAATTGCAATTAATGTCAGGAGGAGATAAGAAGAATTTATGAATGGAATTCCTGGGAGATAAGTGTCTACTGCTAAGCCAGGTATAAAAACCCACTATAGACCTGTTCCCTTTAGATTAAGTCTGACTTCAGAACAGGTAGGCAGCCAGCTCAATGTCTGTAGTCATATGCATGATTATTATGTTGGCTTCTAGGAAGGATTTCTTAGTAACTATGCAACAGTCTTTTAGACATATGAACTTTCAGTCTATATCTGACCTAGGTTATTTTCAAGAACTATCATTGTCATGTTACTTGAGTGTTCTTTCTAAGTTCTGTGTTCAATATCATTGTGCTTCATGTATTACTCTTCTGAGAAGTAGAAACTTGTGAAAGGCATATCATTGTCTAAGTATACTTTTAGGTGTCTTGGTAGATGCTTGTCATTTCTTTGTAAACTAGACGAGTCTCTTTTTGGTGTGTGCATTTGTTGTACAGAATATAGTCAACTGACTATTTATTTAATTCTTACAACAGCAGTAACTAAGTGGTAATTAAACCGGGCAGATCAGCAAATATGGCTGGTCTGTGTGGTCACTTCAATTAGACTTGTTGTATATCTCATTTTGTAGCTATACCATATTAGTACTCATTAATAATGCCTGGTGCTATTATGTTGAGTATCATTATATGTCCATCTTGAAGTAATATAATGTTTACGGATATGTTGGATGTATGTATGTGTAATTTCATATGAATAAACGACGCTAGGAATATGCTTCGTACATATTCTTTTTGTGTATATACGTCTCATTTCGTATACATACAAACTAACTAGTGCATTATGCTATGATGTTAAAGTATCATAATATGTCTAGTTTAATCAATATGTTTATGTGTATTGGATGTTTGATATATTGATTTGTCATATGCAAACCTACCAATATGAAGTGTTATGCTATTGTCTGCGCATTGGCACATTGGCCAACGATTGCATTTGTAGCAAAGGTGTAATGGTACAGACATTACCCACAAGTATTATAGGGTATATGGTGCTAAACATTTTCATCGTATGGTGGAGGGTAGTTCACGGAAGTCTGGCACAGCTACTGGTCACGGCTTGTAAGCCCGGATGACCCGGCATTATTATAATACCATTACCGATCCTGTGAGCTGCTAAACCAACTTTGGACGGAGCGGCTGTACGACACAGAATTTCTGTATTAGCGACATGGACATGGGGCGGCAGAAATGTAATCATTACAGGCGTGTGAGACAATTGAAAAGCCCGTCCCAGACTAAAGACAGTAGGGAGAAGGAGGATGGTGAACGCAGTAGAGCTGGAAGATAAACTTGGCCAGACTGGTCATTGTATATGTTTGTGTTATGATATGTTTTAATTAGGATTGCGCTGATGTAGAATTAGATATAACACATTCTCGACTTTCTTTCAAGCTCTCACAAGGAGCACCTATGTTGTAGATCTCAAGAACGAGTGACGACTAGGAGTGTCAGGACTGACAGGATCGTCAGAATTCCGGCAAGCTGTTTCTTTTTGTTGCTACTGGAGAGTGGGGATCTGGACCACAGATCCAGATAGTTCAAGTAAAAGTTATGTAATGTTTGTCATCAATATCAATATGTATATGATTTCATCATCCTCATATTGAACCATCAGATGTCTATGATTATGATTAATAAATAAATGTTGTAGTATTGTAACTCATAGTTCTGTCGTTATATTTTAATTCCAATTGTGCATACGTGTTGTGTGTGTACATTGGTGGGGGTTCACTTAGACACCAAGGAAGGGAGCAGTCAGGGAGAAAAACCGGTACTGAGATAGTCGTCTATACTCATATATTTAGACTTAAACATCTATCTTAGCTAACCTTCTCTTTCCCATTCCTTGGCGAATATGCAGCACAGTTCATTTCATTTTGTAACGAGCCACTTGGAGCTGTACGTTGGATATGCAGGGCTTAATCTATAGTTCAGCCATATAGTTTTTGTCCCTAGTCAGTTTCTGACTATTTGGGGTTGCTCGCCAGTGAAAAATACTTTCATCCAGCCGGTGGGGTACCCCGACTTCTGACACCAACGAACGCAAGCAAGCATAAAACTCAGCATAAATGGTATAGTTAGGATAGTTCTGTCTCCTTCAACAGAAAACTAAAATAAATATATCATGACATGGTAGCGGACTTGTTAACTGCATCAGTTTATCAATGTACTGGTCCAGTCCAACTTTCAGCAGTGAAACAACAACTTTTTTTTTCCTGACAGATTTCCCTTAATGGTTGATCCAGTTAAAAAAAATATGTTCCAGTAAATTAGAAGAGTGATCTGACACTTACTACAGCACTCTCTTTTTTCCAGGAGCTATGCAGCTAGCACTCAGTCATTTAAATATGGGCCTGGTCATGTGGGGGAATGAACAGGCTGATAGGCTGGCAGGAAATTCACCTTTCTGTGGTAGATTACCTATGGACAAGGGAGAAGTGGTCCGACGCCTGTGGAACCAGGTGAAGAAAGCAACAGAACAGACTTGAGTACCCGTATATGGAGAGAATGATATGGCGGGGGATCGGCAGGGGCTATGGACGTATCTCAAAACAGAGGGGAGACCGGGAGAACTTTCAATCAGATGGCAGTTGGAACCACTAGCAGTATGATTCGCTGGCTGTTGAATGAGGGGACAGAGAGCGTATGGGAATGTCCTGAGTGCAATGATGTTATTTCTTAGCTCAACTCAACTCAACTTAAATATGAGCCTTAAAACATGCTTGCAAATATACCAAAAGCCTTTCTGTTCAAGGCATTTATGACTTCAACTCTTCCACCTCCTGTCACTGTTACTTTAAATGTCTGAAGAAGTTAAAATACTAGCACTCTTGAACAGAAGGTGAATGGGGTACAGTGAGTTATTGTACAAGGGGGATTAATAGATGAAAGGTATGAGGTCCACCTCTAACTTGTACAGACCTGGTATGATTTACAGTAAAGGTGGTACGTAAGTAATTAAAGTAATGGACCCGTTTACATGCCTTAGGAGCATTTGGCATAAGACCCATATTTTATAGGCCAATGGCTACTGGTAAGTGATGTGATCAGTATGAAGCCTACTACTTGCCAAGACAATTACTGGTACCTATTTTAGGCTGGGTTGACCTGAAAGCCCACTCCAATATTTACAAATCTGCCTTGTTGTGTATATGAACCTATAACCACCAGGCCTGCAGGCAAGCGTCTAGCCACTAAACAATTGTGGCTCTCATAGGTGGTACGGATGTTTACAAAATCTTAAAAGTATGGTATATATCCACCTCATTCTATAACAGTGGGTTGGACATCTAATATTCTCAAATAAGAGGGAACAATTAGGAGGATGGGTGTAAAAAAAAAAGTAAAGTATCCTTCTCTACACCTTGAAGGGTATTGGGTACATGATTATTGTAGAATGATCAACACTCAATGAGTGATGTAGTAACTATCATGCCAGCCACCTCTAAGTTCCAGTGCATCTCCTGGTACCCATTTCAGGCTGGGTCAAACTGGCAGCCCTGGTCTATTTTAATATAACCGCCTCGATGTGTGCTCGCACAAATGACTAATGGGCCGACAGGCATACATGAGAGCCACTGCGCTACCATTGTTCTCTAGGAGTTAGAAATAACTGCAGGCTAAATGCTAAATAGGCCACAGCCAAATTTCAACATCAGAAAACCTGCCCACCAAAGTATATTTATAGCAATGTGATTCTGGTGTATACATATTGAGATCCCTGCCGGCGCTGTGGTGTTCGAGCACTGTGCTGCGATTCTCCTTGTGTGATCTATGGGAGGTGACTGGAGCACGTATGGAGGTATAAGTGTGCAATGAAAGCGATCATTTACAAACCAAACCAAACATTGGATGGGACCGAGAAATAAAAAAAAAAAGCATTTCATATCAGGAGTAACAAATAAACATATGGTACCTGTGCTGGTACAGAAAGAGTTCTGTTGCTGCCTTTCATATCCTCATGGAACATTGGCCCCTTAACCAACTCATGCCAATCCCTTGTCCTGTTATAGGATTGTCACTCTGCAGATACATTTGGCAAGGCGTTGGAAAAGAGTTATTGTTAAGCGGCTGGAATTCTTGGAAAGGGAAGAGCTACTCCCAAGAGGACTGGGGAGTTACTGGCCATGGAAATATACCTGGTTCAATGCAGTAACCTTTGCTTTTGATATTTATAAGGGGTTTCAGATTAGACAGGAAACAATTACATCAGCATTGGATCTTGAGGACGCATATAACAGTCACATATGATCTCTTAATGTGAACTCTTATGGAGAAGATTGTAAATACCTCAGTGGTGTGTTGGTTAGCAGCTACCCTGCACTCTCGTAGGGCTGCTCTCCGCCTAGGTTCATGGACCTTGAAGGTGTACATTAGTACCAAAGGATTACCATAAAGATCTGCAATCTCACCTGTGCTTTTCAATGTTCACACAAACAAAACTGCAAGCATTGAAGCACCAGAAACTGGAAGGAGACTGACATTTGTAGATGGTGTCCTTGCATATAGGCAAGGGAGAGAGAGGATGTAAAGAGTGCAAGAGTTTCAGGGGACAGCAAACAAAGTGATTGACTGGTGCACAGAGATGGGTGGTGTCATCAACCCAGAGACAATGACTGTGTTATGGTGCCCTCTGTACAACAGAACTAACGTCCTAGATCTCACAATAAATGACAGAGATGTTAACAGAGGAAGTAGTCTGAGGTACTTGAGAATCACCTTTGACAGAAGCCTGTCATTCATGGATTATGTGGAAGGAGTTGTTATGAGATTTAAGAAGGAACTTGGTGTAATGAAGTCTATGGCAGCAATGGACTTGATGCAAAGAATGTTGTCCATACTCTATCAACATCTGATTATTTCAGTAATTGAGCCTTGATTGGGACTGCTCAGTGTCAGCTAGTAAGACTAGAGCATATACAGAATGAAGCTATGCAAGAGATCTGGGACACACAAGGGACACAGCGATTGTCTATATGAGATACATCATTGCTTTGCCAATGATTGCTGACAGGCTCAAGGTGCAGCTGGCTAAGTCATGTCCCAGAGTGTCTGTGGACAAGGAACATCCGCTGCATAAAGCCCTGGACATGGTTAAGGGCCACAGGCTGATAAGAATAAAACCATAGACATCTCAGGCAGAGGACACAATCAGAGAAGTGTGTGCTCGAAAAAATTGGGAGAGGAGAGGAATGAGTCAAAATGCCAGAGGAAATGTCAGACCCATGCAGGGTCATAATCACTTTGGATCTGGAATATAGGGATTGGCCAGTGGGCAGTGATGATTTGGAAGTGCAAAAACTATTACATGATGTAATCATCTACATGGATGCTCTGTACTAAAAGGCAAAAGAAGTGCCCGGGGGTTTGTAGGAAAGGTAAATTGACTGTTTTAGTGCAGGAGAGCCTGGCATATAATACAATACTTATAGTCTGAGAATGGAGGCGGAGACAGTAACAGTAGTGTTCTGTTGGCTGAAGGACAAATAACACACTCATGCGATTATTGTAACAGATAGATTTAAGACAGATATGCTTTGTGCAGTAGGGCATGCTTCAATTCTTCTTCTTCTGCATTCATCCAGAGTTTTTTTTTCCCCGGACGTGATTGCGTTGTGCCTGTTTACAGCAGAGCTGCCTTCTTGCGCTGTTAGGCTGACACATCCGACTTCTGCGGGCATGTGTTGACTGGGTTAACCTTCCCGGGGATGCTTTAATTCAAAAATTAAAGATGAGCATCCATTGGATCTTTTCCCTGGGGCATGCTGTGTTGAGAAATGAGCAGGAGGGCAATTTGGCTGGATCTGAACTGCTAGGTGGATTATTGGTGTACAATAAATCAGGGCTCTTTGGGATCTTGTGTATATAGTGTGGGTGAGCATATACACCATCATTGTCTGGAAAGAATAGTGCGGCAGGGAGTGAGCAGAGGATCTGGCTGACATTCAGTACTTCGAGGAAAGGTCAGACAAGAGACATAAGACTGGAACTGGTACCATTGGTATAAGGACTCTTCGCTGGTTGCTACAGATGAGGATGGCATGCGTCACGGTATGGGAATGTCCTGGGTGCTGTGATGTTACTCTTCGCTGGTTGCTACAGATGAGGATGGCATGCGTCACGGTATGGGAATGTCCTGGGTGCTGTGATGATGCTTCTTGACTCAACTCAACTGCTAAGGCAACTATGGAGGTGTAACTACTTAGCCACGGAAACTCTGCTATTGCTTAGCATTTAGAAGCATAAGTAACACAACTTATCACAAAGATTAGAAAGAGGCAGTCATCCCTTTTTACCCACATTATAAGAAGACATAAACTAGAACATATTGTGACAACTGGTAAGATTTGTGGAAAGAGAGATTAAGAAAGAGAGTGAAAATTGTTGCCAACTTTGTGTCATGGCACAGAAGGGAGTCAGCACCTGAAATGATACAGTACACACTGTTGAAGATTCCAAGATGTGGAGATGCATGGTGCCCATGCCTGTTGGCAATGCACTTAATGATGATGGCGGCAGCATTATGGCCTAAGAAAATGTTCAGATTAATTATATTTGAGCCTTATTTTTGTGTCTTCTAATGAACAAACCTGTCTATATGAGGGTGGTGAGTCTGGGTACTTTTCTGATGACACTGATCCCCTGAGCCTTGTGAATTGGTTATCTACTCGATCAATCACTATGTAATCATCATCATCCAGAGTTTGACGAAATGTACCAGCGTCTGAAGCCAAAGCCGCATCCGAAAAATCATTACTGGGGCAAAACTCTTCTTCAGAATCTGAATTTGAATTTGCGTGGTGAAAAATCACCTCCTTCCTTAGATTTGCTAAAAAACTCCTCATATGGAAAGAGTTGATGGGCTGCCAATTTGATTCTAATTCTACCAATCAATCCATTTGAGAAAATTATCAACAAAGTCAAAGTTTCAATGATCTGCAAAACTAACTTCTGCACTGAATATAATAACCGCACACAATTATATCTCTTCAACGACTTGAAACACTAAACAGATCGGGTCAGATCACAACAACTCCATACAACTTACAAAGTTACAAGCGAGCGACATGTCCAGAGCAAGTTAGTGACGGTTTGAGTTAGAATAGGCACTTAATGACTTAAGTAAGTTATGACTCTTTTAATGGTTAAGTAAAGTCACTTCAGCTACTTGACTCAAGTGGTAGTATTTAGTACTATACTATACAATTTAGTAACTGTTTTAAAAGTTTTATAACTTCGAGTTAGTTCGTTATAATGTTTGGGGAAGTCGTTTACTAAAGAGGTAAAAATAGTAATGCGCAATGACTTCCCTTTAATAGTTCCTTCAGACTTCACTCACAATTTTTGGTCACGTTATGAGAAGAAATAAATTGGAGAACTTGGTGACAACTAGCAAGATCGAAGGAAAGAGAACAAGGGGAGTGCAAAGAAGTAAATGCCTGGATGGATTGGCCACGTTGTATGGTCGAGACAAGAACATTGAGCTGATCCACGACGTGACATGGCAAAACATGACCGCCCAGGCTTACCGGCATGGCACATAATGATGATGAACAGTTCCTTCAGATTCGTTATTTCGAGGCAGCGGGCTCTAAAGAACAATATCATATCTATCGGTGTTTATATTGTCTAGCGTGTCCTCTGAAATATACTTATTTTTTCCTTTTACTTATAAGTTGTGGGTTCGATTCCAGGCCGCGTCCTTCGGTTTACGAGTTAAATGTTTCGGAGACTCTTGTGGGTCGTCGCTAAAAGCTACGGAGTTCGTGCTTTGTGCGACGCTTTCCGTGCTGCGGAAAGAGACCGAGCCATATGGGATAAAACCCGGTGCAATGAAGTCGACCCTGTCGACTTTTAAGCGACTTTTTATATGTGTGCCAATCAATAGCTGTGAATTTAAAGCAAAACATGATCACCTTGCAGGAAGCCAAAGACAATTTATCAACCAACACAGAACTGGTGTCAGTTGCTAACCGTTGAGGGAGGTACTCAGGAAGGGATCTGAACACGTTTGGACTTAGAATGTGTAATGAGGATGATCTGTTGATGAACTAACTTTGGAATTTAATTATCGTTCTACTTAATTTAGGAAAATACAAGCTGAAATGGGGAAAGAACAACGTGGCTTTGTTGAAGGCAATACACATGGGTTGATGGGGCAGATTTTAGACTTGTAAAATGTACATAATGGAAACAACAAAGCTGTTATAAAAATTGATAATGAAGTAACGAAGTCCGTCAATACCAGCCTATCGAGAAAGGTGTGTGACAGGAATGGATAATGTCTTCAAAAAAAAACAAAAAAACAAAACACACACACACACACACACACACACACACAAGCACACACACCCACACACACACCCCACTACACTGAAAATGTGATACATTTAGTTGGTATGAGGGGTATCGTCATCGGAAGACATAACATCAATAAAATATATGCAGATGATGCAGTATTGATTTGAGAAAATGATCATGAACTGCAGCATTTAGTGCATGCAGTTAATGCATACAATGAGCAACTAGGGTTAAAATTAAATTGTAAGAAAACGGAAATTATGGTTGTCTCCATGAAGAAAGACATACCACAATGTAACATCCAAGTAAATATGGACATTATTAAAGTAAATCAGCTTTCTTGGAACAATCATAACATCTGATAGAAGATAAGAATAGTTATGACATAAGCAGCCTTGTGTAAGATGGACAATACTGACAACACAAAGCTGTCATTTGCAGTCAGAGAAAAACTGTTCAAGTGCTATGAAAACCTTTTACTGTTATATAGGTTGTATTTTTAATGACTGTGCAGTTTGAAAATATTGCCGGTCCAAATTTTGTATTCACCCTCTGTAAAGTTAATGCAACATAGTACTGTAATACTTCCAAAGTTTCGTTAATTTACTAACAGCATTTTTTTTATAGCATTACAGAAGTTAAACCAATTTAATTTCTAGCTATACTATTTCTATACAAAAAGGCTAGGAAAGGCAACAACGCGAACTCGAAGAGGCCTGGAAGCAAGTCATGAATGAGAAGACGACGCCCTGTAAGAATCGGGCAAGCCTGGTCAAGAAATCCAAATGGGATGAATTCTGCATGAAGCTGTTCTCTGAAAAACCCCGTTCGACATTCTGGCGACTTCATCGGAGCATGATTGCAACTGCACGACACAGCGGTGTTCCAGATTTCCAGAGCACAGGCCACACATGTCAGAAGGCAGACGAGAACAATATAAACAAAAAACCCTTCCTAAATGTTTTGTAGAGCTGACAGACTTGAATGACGAAGCTGCAAGACTGGCTATTCGAGTTGTCGTCTCAGATATGTGGACGCTGTGTTGGACGAAGACATCTGTGTCACAATGGGGGCCATCCGGGCAATATACAAGAAAGCGCCTCAGGCTTTGGCGACATTCGTTATGATGATATTAATATTTTATCAGATGTTGACATAAAGGACCCAGCCTTGGGCTTGAAAGCAAACAGCCTGGGTGGCTAGATTAGAAAGGATTGGCTTAACAGCTACCCAATGCAAATATCGAAACTTAACAAAGATCACTCTTAAGATAGCGGCTGCTGAATCATCAAACTGCACAATACTACTGATAAGTTCTTCTGGAGAACTGTCGTGGTCAGACTGCTAGAAGCGTCTAATCTTCCTCATTTCTGGTAACAGAACGAAACATAGTGAAATGCTGCATCTTCGCCATGAGTTGAGGGTTCTCATGTACTTGCCTGCCGGCCTGGTGGTCATATGTTCAAATCTTTTTCGAGATGAAGATTTTTCTTCAGTGACATCTACTTCCTGGTCGACCCAGTCAAAATTGGGTGCCAGTGAATTATCTGGGAAGTATGACAGCTCGTGAGTTAAGCCAAAACACTAGAGAAAACATCTTTATATGTGTGTGTGTGTGCGAGAGAGAGAGAGAGAGAGAGAGAGAGAGAGAGAGAGAGAGAGAGAGAGAGAGAGAGAGAGAGAGAGATCACGCATGATACTGACCGCATCACCTATCGAGCGCTGATTGGTCTAAACTCTAATCTAACTACCAATCAGATACCACATTCCCAATGTGCCTTTGGCACAGTTTGCCCTTTTGCTTTAATTTAATACCTGTGTATTTATTTCTTCCACGATTTCAGTGGCTTCAAAGCACCCCCTCTCTCACCCTCTTCCTCGCAGATATGTATTAATTTTAAATAATGACATTTAGAAAACTGTTTCTGCGTTATTTTCTGAAGTAAATATTTAATCAGTTTGTTTTTTCATTGAAAGAAAAAAAAAAGAGAGAATAAACAGATCTATCCCAATAGAACTCAGTATTTTAGCAGAACTGCTATCAAGACAAATAAGGCGAATGAAATATTTTGGGCATGTGAAAAGAAATTAATGTCTGGAAAGGGAAGTGTAACACACACACACACACACACACACACACACACGCACGCACACACGCACGCACGTACATACATACACACACACGCACACCACTCCAAAACACGGGGGAAAGCTTAAATATGTTTAACTCTGCTTCAAATATAAGCTACGTTTTCACATATTCATTGTGTTATTAATTATTTTGTGCATGATTATTCTCAGGGCTCCCAAAATAGCCATAAGCGATATTAACTTTTGTGTTTTCGTGTGTTTTTTCTTGATGATGTGGCCAGGTCTAGGAGGCCAGGTTTCATGATGACAGCTGGTGAGTCAAGCCAAAGCACCAGGAAAAAAAAAAACTTTATGTGTGTGTGTGTGTGGGGGGGGGGGGAGGAAGGGGGATAGAGAGAGAACCGCAATTTCAATGCTCAGTGGACGGAAATTTACATTATAATACTTACATTATAATACAGGGTGTGTTTTTAATGACTGGGGTGTTTGAAAATATTGCCGTTCCAAGTTTTGTATTTACCTTTTATGTTGCATGTTTTCACAGAGTGTAAATACAAAACTTGGAACGGCAATATTTTCAAACACCCCACAGTCATTAAAAATACACCCTATAATTGTTCATTTGATTATGTATTTGTTTGGTCCACACCTACCTTTTGTTTTGCACTGAATCAGTTAACATAGTAACTTGTGCATTCATTTTTCTACGCCTTGATTTAAGGTGTAACCGTTAGTGGTGGTAAGAATTTTCTTATTGGTTGCCAGGCAGTCTCCGTCATGAAATAGTTACGCCGCCTGCCTTGCATTCCGACGGTTGTGGGTTAGATTCCGGACTGCAACATTTGCTCCACGAGTGCCTCACAGCCCATCTCGATCAAGGTCTTCTTCCTGAGAGTCAATGTGGCTTCAGAAAAGAACGTGGAACTGTTGACATGATTTTCGTTGCAAGGCAGCTGCAAGAGAAATGTCAGGAACAGAACTGCGAAATGTTCTTCACTTTCATTGACCTTACCAAGGCTTTTGATACAGTCAGCAGAGAAGGACTGTGGAAGATTATGGCAACATATGGCTGTCCACGAAAGTTTGTCCAAATAGAGCGACTATTTCACGACGGCATGCAGGCAAGAGTACAGGAAAATGGTGAACTGTCTGAGCCCTTTCCTGTCACCAATGGAATGAAGCAAGGATGTGTCCTGGCACCAACACTGTTCAGCCTCATGTTTTCAGCCATGTTGATGAATGCCTTCGAGAACGACAACATTGGAATAGGTATCAACTACCGTATGGATGGAAAGTTATTCAATCTCAGAAGGCTGAAAGCTAAAACCAAAATTAACAGCGACACCGTCAGAGAGCTCCTGTTTGCTGATGATTGCGCTCTATACGCCAACTCAGAGGCGGACATGCAACATAATGTTTCAGCTTTCTCACATGCCTGTGCCAACTTCGGACTCAATATCAACTTGGAGAAGACTGTAGTTATGTACCAGCCAGCTCCAGGGAATAATCACACTGTGCGGAATATCAAAGTGAATGATCATAGACTAAGTGTTGTGGACAAATTCGCCTATCTTGGCAGCACTGTGTCACAAGCTGTCACAATCGATGACGAAGTGAATGCAAGAATCTCCAAGGCTAGTGCGGCCTTTGGCAGACTGTACAAGAATGTATGGGGCAGAACTGGAATAAGCCTGCAAACAAAGCTAAAAGTCTACAAAGCAGTTGTATTATCCACACTGCTATATGCTTGTGAAACCTGGACTGTTTATCAGCGACACGCTAGGAAATTAAACCACTTCCACACAGTCTGCCTAAGGAAGCTACTGAAGATTAAATGGCAAGACAAGATTCCAGACACTGAAGTCCTAGAAAGAGCATCCATGCCCAGTATCCACACTATACTGATGAAGAATCAGATTCGTTGGGCTGGTCACTTGACTCGCATGCCAGATCACAGGCTCCCTAAACGAATTATTTTACAGCGAACTGCGTTGTGGTAAATGCACCCAAGGTGGCCAGAGGAAACGCTTTAAAGACACACTGAAAATTTCACTGAATGCTTTTGGAATTCATCATGACACCTGGGAGACTGCAGCCAGAGACCGAAATTCGTGGCGTGGATCATTACACAAGGGTGCAGTCATATGCGAGGCAACCAGGACTGCAAGAGCTGTGAAGAAAAGGCAGGACAGAAAAACCACTGCAGGAAATCCTCCTCCAGAGACGTCAAGCATTTTTTGCCCACAATGTCAAAAAACATTTCGAGCCAAAATAGGCCTTATCAGCCATCTTAGAACCCACGGCTCCATACCTTCAACCCCACTGGATGAAATGAATGGTCATCATCATTCTTGATAGACAAACAACAACACAGATTCCGGACTGCAACATTTGCTCCACGAGTGCAATTTTTACGCAGACTTCTGGAGGTTGTCGCTGGAGATACGGAGTTTGTGCTCTGCGCGATGCCTTCGTCAGATCGTCCTGCGGAAAGAGACCGAGCCATACGTGACGAACCTCGGTGTAATGAAGTCGATTCTCTTGCCTTGTAAGCCCATATTTATTGCTTGCTGGAAAGTTGGTGGATAAATGTTTATTCAACCGCTAACATCACAGAAACCCGGGACAGATTTCGTCTCCTTAGGCACATATCGTAAGGTGTACTTACAAAACTTTCCAGTTACACACTGGCTGTAAAGATTTCAGCTTCGTCCCCTCACACGCCCCTCTTTGTCGGGATCTACACTTATGTAACAACTCCAGTATCCTTAAACTTTTTGTCTTATCTGTTACTGCAGCGGATGCATACCCGAAGTTGATAGCGAACTGCCCTGCTATTGTCATGACCGCGATCTGGAGCACGTTCGATGCCTGGGTTCATCGCTTGTCAAAGTGAGGGCAACACTGACTACCGTTTCCTCCTTGCTCTCAGGGCAATAACATGTGATGGTGCTATTACCTCACAGACCCATGGCAAGAAACTGCTTCGGGGACAATTTATTACCTTTTTAAAACTGTTGTTGTGTCTTCACTTAGCAGTCGTTGAAAGATAATAATCAAATTAACTTCCTTGTCCATCTGAAATTCTCCAACTGGCGGTCTTTAACCCAACAGCGCCGCTCGCTCGTTGCATCACACTCCAGCACGATCTGGACAGTATATCCATGTGCATTCTTTAAGAGAGAAGCATCAAAGCTCGGCACCCACTCATGTCACACCTGTCCACTTTGAAGTGTACGCAGTACGGATAAGAATCAGACACTACGATTGCTGTAATGACTCGAACACCATCTAGTCACCCTAAACAAAACGACGGTGATCACAGCCACCTCCACCTTCATACTTGATGTTGAACACCATCTAGTCACCCTAAACAAAACGACGGTGATCACAGCCACCTCCACCTTCATACTTGATGTTGTAGACCTATAGGATCTATTCTGCTAGCAACCTTCTTTCCTCTGATTATTACAGAGAACTCCCGACCAGATTTCTCTCCACAATAAACAGAACCGTCGGTATTACTATTATGTTTTTTTCAGCCAGCGTTTTCATGCATTCTGCCACTCATTACACCGCTCCATACCCTCTCTCCCCTCTCTCTGCACACTAGATTGGAGTCTGTTGAAAATAAAATACCTAAAACCTACAAGGTTGGGGGGGGGGGTGTTACAACTTTAGGTCTTATCTCAGTCAGTTTGTGTATGGTGTGTTAAATCACGACTAGGTTACATCATAATATCATATATGTCTCTTTGTTGGTGTTGTTTCAATACCAACCTTGCACACTAACCAGCCATCCATCCAACCAACCAACTAACAAACCAACAAACCAATCAACCAATCAACCAACCAACCAACCAACCAACGACCAACCAACCCTCTCTTCCTAACATGCTGATTGTTTGAGTGAAGCCGCATTTGTGTCTGTCGCTGCCATTTCATTCCTGCTACCGTTGCGTTTGTCAAACTGTGGTAATTTACAAAATGATATCTCCTGCCTGAACCATCATCGACGAAGGAAAATAGACAGCATTACCCAGCTGGCTGATCATGGAAAATATGGATTTATCACCGTTTTCCCAATGTGCCTTTCTGGCAATAAACGGGTCATTGACTTTTAAAAGATGGAAAACATTCTCATCAATCAAAAACAACCCCCCCCCCCCGCCGCCCCCCCCCCCCCCCCCCAAAAAAAAAGTCTGTCAACTGCAATGAAAAAAGAGTGTTAAAACGGAAAATATTGTAGTATTCACGTGAGGACTAGTAAATAAATAGAAAAGCTGAGAAACATGTTGTGGCAGCAGAAAAATAGTTTCTTGAGGGCAGGTTTCTTTCCTAAAACTGTTGCTAGATGTCATAGTCTTGCTCGTATCTAGATAACTAAACTTGGGTTCATACAGGCAACAATAAATCTGTTCGTTATGAGATCAATTATTTATTGTATCTACATATACAGTATGTGTTGGCGCAATGGGTAAACAGACCCGCGCTCGATTACATCTCCCACATAGTAAACATCAAACATATCAGTATCATTTAACAGTCTAGCAAACTATCTAGCCTATGTCTATATATCTATTGATATCTATAGAGTCCCTCAAAGGCAGGCCCTGTTGCCTCTCTCAAGTCCCTTCGTCCTCTGCCGGTCTCCGCGTGTCCTAACCCGACACGGGCGGTAACTCTGTCCGAGTTCCTCGTGGACCCCGCCTTAGGCGGGCCACATCAGTGTCCACGGAATCATGGACTTGGTGACCCTCTCTATCTAGAAGGTTCTAGATTACTTGGGTCCTGCTCGACTCAATGGTTTCCCTTGGGCTGGAGTTGCAGCCCTTTACTAGATATATACGTGAGGCGGTGACAGGATCCCCCCTCCCCCGTGACCTGATTTGTTGTTGGGAATTAGATCCGTTCTAATTCTGTCACCGACTCACCTACAGTTGGTGTTGTAGTTTGGTGGATAGTAACCTGGCAATCTACCTATTAGCACTAAAAACTCATGTATTCTACCATACAACACTTGTCTGATTTGGTGCAGAGATCCCTGTCTCTCGTGTGCTTAAATATGCTTATCAGACCGAAGTTACGTGGCATTTTAGTAGTTGTATTTACAACTTGCCCTTCTCATAGTACCCAAAATGGTACCCAGACAAATAACCCCTATATAATAGAGGGTTAACAAGACCGAAGTCTTGGCTAAATAAGTACACCTTCAAATCTTGATCTGAGTGTGTATTTCTATACACTTTTACTCCCGTATGTTATATAATGCTAAATATGTAGTTACCTTGTTCTTTTATCCCTTTCATACTACAAGTGTCCCTGTTGGCTTGTTAGTGTGTTTTGAATAATAAGTTGATGTTTCTAATAAAGTGACTGTATTTTAACTTGATAGTGTTGAGTTTTAAGGTTTGTGTACTGTGTATGCTGAATGTGTGGCGTATTTCCAAGCGTCACGAGTTGGGATAACCTCAATCATGAACTACTGCACTGTGTGCAATACATGAAAAGGCATTCCAAGTAGTGGTGCTTAGATGTATCCTAACTGCTAGGCTAAGTATATTAACTCACTATTAAACTAAGTACTACACATGTATTCACAAATTAGACAAGTCATACAATTTACATGAAAGACGCAGACAAATTAAAATAAATACGGTTTGCGTACAATTTGTCCGCCAAGTGTATCGTTCTCTCATTTAATCCATTCACACAGTCATTCACTCACTTTTGATTAAAAATAGTATTTGGTTAAAATATATAATTAAAGTTGAGGTAAGTGTTATTGCCCTTAGAAAAAATGGGCTAGTCGATATTTGCCCTTTAAGTAAATACGTACTTCTTGTACGATGAATGACAAATGGGTTACAATTTAAATAGAGACAATTGTGTAGGACGGTTCTTTAGCTTAGGAATGGTACCGCCTGTAATATTAATGTCGAATATGTACAAACTACAGGTGAATACAATTTATATACAACAATAATGGAAATATAATACATATTTAATCCTAAACTAATTAAGTAATTAAATCCAACGATGATGTGCGCGTCGTTCTCCTGTCGCTAGCGTGTTATGCCATGAATGGTAAAGCTAGTATGGATCTCTATTGAGTGTTGTCGTAGATGTCGTTCTGTTTCGGCTGTTAGTAAAGTTACGTAGTAACAGCAAGTATGACATGTTCTTAATGCCCTATATAACGAGTTCGTACAGAATTCGGAGTTAGTTCGTTGGTTGATCTTATTGGTTGACACAAACACAGTTACTGTTTCTTGCTGGAATCGTTCTAGCGCTTAGGCACTTGATGGTATAGTTCTTAAAGTAACGTATCATGTTCTTGGGTGTCGTAATTCAACTAATCACTGAGAGTACTCTAGCAGGTGTAGAGTTCCACTGTAATATGCAACCGACTAAAAGTATCACAGTTTATAGTATGGCTAATGGTCGATGTGATCAGAGTCATTCTACTGGCGCATTCACTTGCCGTGACAAAAGGTCAGCCACAATGTTGTCGGTGCCTTTGATGTGGCGGATTTCGAAGTCGAAATCTTGCAGTAGAAGACACCATATTTGTAGCCGATGGTTTTTAGGCGACCCCTGGTTAAGGACTAATAATGGCGAACTGTCAGTGAGGACCACAAAGTGACTCCCTAAGAGGAACTTCGATAATCTCAATATACAAAACACTAGGCTCAAACACTCTAATTCAACTGTGGCATACCGAGTCTCAGCCTGCTTTAGTTTGCGGCTTACATAGAGAATTGGGTGTTGTATGCCATCCATTTCCTGCATCAGGCATCCTCCTATTGCGATAGCGCTCGCATCTGTGGTCAAAATAAAGGGTAAATTAATGTTGGGTAATCGTAAGACTGGTGGATTCGAAAAAAATATGTTTCAATTTACACATTGCATCATCTAAGCTGGTACTTTTACAAATTTTTGATGGATGATCTTTAGTTAACATATCAGAGAAAACTGAGGTTAGTTCTGCCCAATGTGGAATAAATTTTGAATAATAGTTAATCAGACCTAGTAAACTTCTAACTTGCTTCTTTGTGGTAGGTACTTCTAGCTTAAGGATCTTGGAAACAATTTTATCATCAGTCAACAATTTTCCTTCAGAAATTCTATGTCCAAGGAAGTCTATTTGTGTATAACCTATTTCAACCTTGGAAGGTTTGATAGTAAGTCCAAAAAGAGAGATTTGGTGGAAGACTTGTTTAAGGGTGAGTAAGTGAGAAGTCATATCAGAAGAATGGATGCATATATCATCAATATAAGCAACTACGTCATTAATTCCGTGTAATAACAATCTTGTTAGTCTTACAAATGTGGCCGGTGCGTTCTTGAGACCAAACGGAAGATATAGCCATTCGTACAAGCCGAGAGGTGTTGCGAATGCTGTTATATGTCTACAAGAAGGGTGTAATGGAACTTGCCAATATCCTTTAGCTAAATCGGTCTTAGAAAATAAGGATGATTGAGCCATATTTAAGATAAGATCTTCACAGCTGTTCATTGGCTCTGCATCCGTTGTTGTTCTTGTATTTAATACTCGATAGTCAATGCATAAACGAATTGTCTGGTCCTTTTTCTTCACCAGAACAATCGGTGACGAATATTGAGACATCGATTTTTGAATAATGCCATTTTTCTCTAACTCTAAAATTTCTTTATCTAAATTAGATCTGTAATGGAGAGGAATAGAATATGGTCTACATTTGACCGGTCTCAGATCTGTCAGAACAATTGAATGTGTTGTGTGTCTTGTTGCACATTTACAGGTTCGGTACTTGGTAGTTTGGTCGCATCCTCAATTCGAGGTTTTAATTCGGTCGTATCGTTTCTTGATTCGACCGCCCCTGCATTGTACACCTCGGTAAATTCTTCCTGAATTACCTCAGTGGTTGTCTCCCTTGGTATTTTGGCAGTTTGAGACAAGCAAGAATGGTGTTTCTCTTTTGTGTCGCTATTTCTGTGGTGGATACCGTGTTTTTGCTCCCACATTTTTATCTCTGTTTCAGAGCAAGGATGTATGTTGGGTAAATTCCCAAGTATAATATCCGCGATGGGATTTTCAAGGATAGCACACAATACTTGCCCCGATATGAATGGTGTTTGAATTTCGACCAAAGCAAGGGGGTATTTCTCTATTGTACCTGAAAATGTGCGACACGTCACATGTTTGTCTGTGTAGTCTTTAGCGTCTATCAATGTTCTCCTCACCCCACAGAGAGTTGCGCCGGAATCACGAATTAACGTGCCCTTTTTGTTGTTAACAAACCCTGTATAAAAAACTAGCTTGCCTGTAGATGATAAGGCAGCGTTAGCTATTTCATTTGCAATTGGGATAATGTGACCACAATGTAGTGTTGTGTCCAGTTGGAACTTTGTACAGGTGTTGCATCTATTGTCTGTTATGGTGTTTATGACGTGTACAGCATTCCCAAGCTCGCTCTCATTGTCGTGTTGATTTTCACATTCATTTAGTGACTCAAGCTCTTCGTCAGTCGACGTTTCTACTAATGCCGCATTGGCCTGTTTCAATAACTTTCGGCCTTGACAATCTTTATTATAGTGACCCCAGCTATTGCAGAAATAACATTTAACTACTCTATGGTAAGCCATGCGTTTAGCTGTTTGCTTCTCTACCATCTTTTTGAGGTGTTCAGGGTAGGAGGGTGATTTGTCACACATACCGTAACTGTCGTGATGAGAATTGCAATATTGGCACCTTACTACTTTACCGACATTGGATCGCGGTTTAAATCTACTCTGTGATTGTTTGGAGTATTTGGTGTTCACTACTGCAGCTGCTGTATCATTGTGACTTATATTATGTTGAAAAATATCCCTATTTGCTGTAAAAAATGCATTCCCTTTCGCCTCGATTTCCTGAATGGTCTTACAATCCATTTGTTTTAAGAACTTGGCAAAAGGTGTGGGGATGGTGCTAACTATTTTATCTATTATAATCAGTTCCTTAAGTTTATCATGGCTATTGTTGGTTTTAGCCGAGTTAATCCATTTTGTGCATAAGTCTTGGACTGTACTGACATAATCTATGAAGGTTTGGTTTGGTTGTGGAGATAATTTGGCAAATTGTTGTTGGTAGCCTGCAGTGTCTAAAGAAAAATGTTGGAGAATGCGTTGTTTTAGGTACTCATAGTCTTTTCGCATTTCCTGTGGTATTGTTTCTATTACTTTCAGTGGTTCGAGAGCCAAATTCCTCATTAGAATAAATGCCCAATCTGCTTTACTGATTTTATGATGAGACATGAGGCATTCAAAATTTTCTAAGTAAGCGGAGATGGAATCTCCAGAACAGAAAGCCTTAACGAGACCTTTATATTTATTATATTTTTGTTCCTCTTCTTTGCTTCTTAACTTATTTATTGATATTTCTGTGTTGGACTCCATTTCCATCTGTTTTAGTTTAATCTGTGTCTCGGAATTCAACTGGGCCTGTTTGGCGGCGGCCTCAAGTTCCATCTGTAATTTCTTTTCATCGGCCTCGATTTGCAATTTCTTTTCATCAGCTTGCATCTGCAATTTCTTTTCATCGGCCTCGATTTGCAATTTCTTTTCATCTGCTTGCATTTGCATTTGCAATTTCTTTTCATCTGCTTGCATCTGCAATTTCTTTTCATCTGCTTGTATCTGCAATTTCTTTTCATCTGCTTGCAGTTTCCTTTCTTCGGCTTCCATTTGAAGTTTCCTTTCCTCTCGTTCTATCGCTCTTTCTTCACGGGCAATGTTTTCTGCGTGTGTTTTCTGTGCCCATTCTGACAATTTCTCTTCTTTATAACCTAACTTTATTCCTTGTTCAATGCATTTATCTAAGGAAGACATTTTGTGTTTTACTTGTTTGTTAAGTTTATAGAGTTAAATCCCTTAGAAAAATATGTTGTTTGGTCGAAAATTTGGTTAACTCCCTTACTTATTAATGTGTTAATCAAAATGCAAGGTTATGTTGGTGAAAATTTCATGAATATGCAACGAAATCAATATGATACAAAATAATACATTGATGAAACATGAGAAGTACAGCTTAGAAGTACAATGAGTATGAGGTGAAACTTAGCTCTGAATTTTGAAGCTCCTCGATGTTATCTTGCACTCTCGTTATTGTTGGAAAGGTTTCATCGGTTGGACGCGGCACTTGTTGCGGAGCAATCTGCTCGTGGAGCGAGAAAACATTAGTGACTGTCACAAAAAAAAATGTCAAAATAGTAACATGTAAAAAAAAAAAAATGTTTACAGAATCAAAATAAAGAGGCGCTGTGGAGGCAATGTTGAGACATTGCCGAGGGACTCAGATTACTTCTATTTTATCGCTAGATAGCTACTAGTTCTATGTAAACTTACAACGTTAACAATTTCTTTGATTTAACAAATCAATGTGATATGATTAAATAATTAATTTTACATGGCATTTAATAGGTTTTTAAGAAAACATTCTATGCCAAAACCGGAAAACTAGCCCCCAAAAAGCCTGTCATAGTCTTGCTCGTATCTAGATAACTAAACTTGGGTTCATACAGGCAACAATAAATCTGTTCGTTATGAGATCAATTATTTATTGTATCTACATATACAGTATGTGTTGGCGCAATGGGTAAACAGACCCGCGCTCGATTACATCTCCCACATAGTAAACATCAAACATATCAGTATCATTTAACAGTCTAGCAAACTATCTAGCCTATGTCTATATATCTATTGATATCTATAGAGTCCCTCAAAGGCAGGCCCTGTTGCCTCTCTCAAGTCCCTTCGTCCTCTGCCGGTCTCCGCGTGTCCTAACCCGACACGGGCGGTAACTCTGTCCGAGTTCCTCGTGGACCCCGCCTTAGGCGGGCCACATCAGTGTCCACGGAATCATGGACTTGGTGACCCTCTCTATCTAGAAGGTTCTAGATTACTTGGGTCCTGCTCGACTCAATGGTTTCCCTTGGGCTGGAGTTGCAGCCCTTTACTAGATATATACGTGAGGCGGTGACACTAGAGCTTGTGGCAAACTCACGGCAATTTTCAAAGGGCGTGGAATTTTTAGCGTGGGCGACTTACACATGAGGCCTGCTCATTGTCACCTTTATTCAAGAAGGCTAGTTATCTGACCTCATTGTCCAAAAGATCAGGTGGGTGGGTGATATCGTAAAAACTATTGGTTGCTTCACAAAAAATATAGTTAAAAAAGCTCTCTTCTGGGATTCGAATCCGTTAACTTCTGATTCTGACGCGGACACCGTAGCCACTCAGCCACAAATCCCTTAAATTTGACCGGAGATTTGACATGACAGAGATTCTTCTTCTTCTTACATCTGAAGACGTCAACATTAATGTATTATTTTAAAAAGCAGCAGTCAGCTTGAGTTTATTGGCATCTTGATAGATAGATAATATTCTTTGTTCTGTATATGTTGGACTCTCTTGAAGCAAATTTCTAGTCGCCCTTTTGAAAATTCCTGGCGTGGCATATGATGGTGATGATGACAACATCTTATTTTTTTTTTAAAATAGTGTTCTTACCAAAGGGAGTCAGAGAGTAGTTAGCCTCTAGGAATGGGATGCTGTTAAGAATATATATGTGAAACAAATGATACGATTCCATGACTGGATTCTCACAATAATTTTATTTCAAAGAAAAATAATCATATTAGAGTAATAATAATGTTATAAACTGATCGTACGACTGTAAATGGTCCCGTTTATTAAAATAAGTCATAAGTAGACTGCAGGCGTTAGCAATGCATGTGTTAAGAAATATTATAAGCATATGGCACAACGCCAGCAAAGAAATTAAAGTATAATATTTGAGAACATGCATCCTTTCTGTATAAACATACGGATGTGAGTCGTAGATCATTTTGCAATCACTGAAGAAGAAAACAGAGCTTTTGAACTTACATGTTAATGAACAATGCCTATAATGCAGTGGACTAAAATAAAGAAAAACACACGGACAAGAAGATATGAACATGGAAGAAAATTGGACCATACACTGCAACGTGTCTCGGAAACCGAAATAATTTGGCCATATTAAATACCACAGTGGTATGGAAAGAACATTCATTGAGTGTATAGTTCACGGAAGACAGGCAAGAAGATGCACACAATACCAACGGCATGGAAATGCATGAGGGAAGTGGCAATGAAACGTGATGAGAGCAAAGTTCTGCAAAGTATCTGCTACACGATAATCTCTCTCTCTCTCTCTCTCTCTCTCTCTCTCTCTCTCTCTCTCTCTCTCTCTGTGTGTTTCTCTCTCTCTCCGTGTGTCTCTCTCTCTCTCTCTCTCTCTCTCTCTCTCTCTCTCTCTATATATATATATATATATATATATATATATATATATATATATATATATATATATATATATTCATTGCATCTTTTGATTTGATGAAGAACGAATGACTTGCGCTTTAGTTTGGATTGTGGTGAGGAAGTGGTTGCGCAACTCCGTCGACCTAACTCTCTCGTCTGCGTCCATCTGGTTCCAGTGGCGAGCATGGCAAGACGATTGGAGACGGACACAGATGCAGTGGACGTTAGGCTGCCACAGGCCAGTTATCCCTGTATATAGTGACTCTCACAAACAACTGGTAGCCTAGAGTCTCGTGCAAACGGCCCTTCCGCCAATTCCTGTTGTTTTCAGTTTTGAGACAAGCGTAGCTACGAGCGTATGACTACTGATAAGATCAACCAGATATCAGTCGGATAGACAGACTGACCGCTAGAACAGACCACACAGACATACGGCCAACGAGATTCTGCCTACAGAAGATGTTACTCGTCTAATTACTCGTCTAAGTTGCGAACAAATCTTCGGCTGAGCCTCATCAGTTCACAGTCACACATATATACACACATACACACACACATATATGTACACTGTATATACATATATTTACAGCGCGAATTGGCCTTATCAGTCACATTCGCTACCGCCATAGGTAAAAGTTATTATGCCTTTTTGAAGCACAAACTATCGTCTGTCAAGACGGCAAGGTGCCAAATTTTTTCCAAATATACATACATATGAGCCCAGCGATTTACACATTTTTAATGTATAAACCTAGAGTCTATTGTATACACATACTCGCGATTCTAGATCTTGTTCCACAAAAGAACACTCATTTATGCAAATGTTTTTCTGCAAACTGATACTCACCAGTCTAGACAATGTTATACAAACTGACACTCATCAGTTTAGATGTTGTTCTTCAAACTAACCCTCATTTGTCTACATGTTGTTCTACAAACAGAAACTCGTTAGTCTCACTTTTGGTTTACAAACTGAAACACACATTCGAGATTTTGTTCTACAAACGATCACTCATCAGTCTACGTGATAGCATCCAAATTGAGATACCCATTAGTCTATATATAGGGTGTATTTTTAATGACTCTGGGGTTTTTGAAAATATTGCCGTTCCAAGTTTTGTATTCACCCTCTGTGGAGTTCATGCAACATAAGAGGTAAATACAAAAATTGGAACTGCAATATTTTCAAAAACCCCACAGTCATTAAAAATACACCCTGTTCATTCATTCATTCATTCATTCATTCATTCATTCATTCATTCATTCTGTAGCATATCCTTTGCAGAACCTCGCTCGCATAACAACCCATCAGAAAACTTCTCGATCACAAGCAAGATGTCCCGCGTCTGATTCACCCATCTGGAGATCATCCGCCACATCCTGCATCCATCTTCTCTTTGGCCTTCCTCTTTCTCTCTTCCCAGGCATATACCCCTCCATTATTGTTCTCTCCAAACTTTCATGACATTTCAAGTGACCAAAATATATCAATTTTCTTTGTTTTATCGTCTTTAATAGCCAACTCTCTTCAATATTCAGCTCTTGATGTATGGATGCATTTGTTCTTTTCTTTACCTAAGATATTCTTAGAACCCGTCTATAACATTTATATTCAAAAGCATTTATGCGCTGTTCAGCTTGCTTAGTTAGCGCCCAGGTCTCACAGGCGTATGTTGCAATGGGAAAGATGCATGCTCTTAAAAATCTAATTTTTGTAGTTCTATCTGTCCCACTTCATAATTATTAAGTTCTTTTAGTCTTTGAAGAGCAATTGATAGTCGTCGTTTAATTTCTTTCATTGTGTCATCATTGTTGGTAATCAATGACCCAAGATATTTAAACTTTTCCACCACCTTCAATCTTTCCTCATTAACATATATTTCTTTCTCCTTAGTAGTTTTATCTGTATGCATTATTTTTGTTTTTGCTATGTTAAGATATAAGTTGTGATTTTCACTATTTCTTTGGGTTGAGGTTATTAAGTTTTCTATACCAGTCTGTGATGTGGATAGTAATACTGTATCATCAGCATATCGAATCTCTGGTATTTTAGGACCACCGATATTTAGGGCATCATATTGATCCCTGGTTATATCATCTCTGACATTTCTCATTATATTTTCGACGTACAGGTTAAACAAATAGGGTGACAGCATACAACCCTGCGGACTCCTTGCTTGATGTCAAAACAATCTGATGTCTCGCCATCTATTCTAATCCTGTAGAAATTTATATTTATAAAGTTAGACTGCCGCCAGACTGCGAGAACAGCAAATTAAAAGAGGGGTGGCCAAACAAGAACACTACGCAGGAAGTCAAAGAAGATTGATAAACCAACATAGAACTTGTGTCGTTAGCCGCTATACGCTGCGGGATTTGCTGAGGAGGGGATCCGAGCACTTATGGACTGAATGGTTCGATGTGCGATGAGGATGATCTGTCGACTAACCAACTAACTAATATTTCTAAAGTCATTGTTTCAAACTGCACACTGACACTCGGTAGTTTATATTTTGTTATACAAATAGATACTAAAAAAGAATAATTTAAAAAAAAAACAACAACAACAATTGTCCCCAAGTAGTTTCTTGCTATGCGTCTGTGATACGATAGGACTATTACATTTTGTATACGTGAATGCACGGAAGAATATGTGGCAGTCTTTCCTTCACTTAGCGAGACGGCAAACACGGGGTTTGAACCCTCGTCCTACCACGCTCAGGATATTATCAGTGCAGCTCGTATCAACGACGCTAACGCTTGCTAGTTGTTGTAGTCTTAGCAATGTTTTATTGCAGGAATTTTAAGTTCATTTGACACGTTCTTGTTAGAGCATTTAATCATACGTATGCAAATCTTCTCTTGAAGCTCTGATTCCACATTGCAGTCCATTCTTCTGTTATGCTGTATAAATACTGTTTTTATGATATTTTTACCGAGACCCATAAGCATTAAATTAATATTGGCTTTGCTGTTCTTAAGTAAGGAGAGGACCCTTTTGCGAAATTTAAGGTGCATTGAGCACTCACTGCTAGAGTCGTACTTTGATAGACCTGTCGGCATTCGTATCACGCCGGCCATCTTTGTTTTCCAAGATATTTCTCGTGAGCCATTTTAGGCTGGGTCGACCTGGAGCCCATTCTTATTTTCAAAATCCCAATTTGCCCCGATGCGAATAGAATCCATGACTACCGGGCCTGCAGGCAAGTATCTAGCAACTACACACCGCGGCTCCAGGCTAGGAAATGGCCGTAAACTCGCACATCCATGTAATCAGTACTGAGAAACCCCTTGGTATGTAAAGGATCACTTTCACCGCACACAGATATCTCCACAGCTGCGTAAGTCTCCGCTCAAAGACTACACATAAGTAGAATCTTTTATGATAACAATAAAATGTAGCATATCCTGTGCAGAACGCTGCGATAAACCCCGGGTTGTTTTGTAGACAATTGTATGTTCAGTGCTTGCTGAACGAGAAGTCAACATTAAGTCCAACTGACCTGTATATTGAATGAACCGGCTACGCCGCATCAGCGCAAGGAAGCCAGCGCTCGTATCCTTACAGTCATGTTAGTCATTCGTTCTTCAGATTATTCATTCATTCATCATGTGCATTGCCGATAAGCGTGGGCGGTCATGTTTCGCCATCTCACGCGATTACCAGAGTCGTGGATCAGCTCAGTGTTCTTGTCTTGCTCATACTACGTGGTCAAGCCATCTAGATATTTACTTCACTGCTTTTCCCTCGTTCTCTTCCCCTCGATCTTGCCAGCTGTCACCAAGTTCTCCAATTTATTTCTTTTCATAACGTGGCCAGCAAAAAAGGTGACTGTCTACGTCTAATTTCTCGAATCAGTTTACGGTATTCATTTGTTTCTTGAGGAATTAAGATTATTTCAAGATAACATGGGTCACCCGCAAATCACGTTTTATGTAGAAGTCTAGACTTTTTCTAGTATTTGTTATTAAATTTAGCTTCCAATATTACATATACTGTGTAAAGTGGCGGGGGGGGGGGGGGGATTTATAGTGAGGAAATACGAAAGGGAGGGAATGACGTTCTGAAAATACTGTGAAGGGGTGCATGGGCCAAAAAAAGGTTGAGAACCACTGACTTAGAATAAAAGAACATTGTGCACGCCTCGATGCGTTCTGTGCTTATGTGTTTGGCCTCAGTAGTTTGTATTTTACAAGTCCAAATGAAATAATATGCATGGCTTGTTTTCCATTTACAGCGTTTCTACAAGTCACTTAAGAGCCATATTAAATGTCACAGTGGCATGGAGATAACAATAATGGAAGGCATGGTTCGTGGAAGATGAGGTAGGGGTTGATCAGCACGGAGATGGACGCGGGAGTTTGCAGACACCATGGGCCTGAGAGTACATGAGGACTGAGGGTACATGAGGCCTGAGGGTACATGAGGCCTGAGGGTACATGAGGCCTGAGAAATTGGAAGAGATCACGTGGCGTTTCAGCGCGCCGTGATGAGAGCGGCATTCTGCATAGGACCTGCTATTCGATAACGTGTAGTTATCGAGGTGGCAGAATTGTCTGTTATAAGTCATACAATAACAGTCATGATACATGATAGCATAGTGGCTAACACGCTTACCTGCCGTACCTGCAGTCATACGTTGAAATCCACACCGAAGCCAGGATTATAAAAATGGCCCAGCATAAAATGGGTACTAGGAAATGTTCTAAGATATAAAGGGGGGCCAATGTGATAGTGACCACATCACCCATCGAGTGTAGATTGGTCTATAGAAATATGACCCGGGAAGGTTAACTCGGTCAACAAATGTCCGCAGAAGTCGGATGTGTCGGCCTAACGGCGCAAGAACGCAGCTCTGCAGTAAACAAGCACAAGGCAATCACGTCCGAAAAAAAATCTTTCCGGATGAACGCAGAAGAAGAAAAAATATGGCGCCAGCTTCACATATCCATTGCCCCACAGGACGTGGCATACGGTTATTTTACACTAAGGGTTAATGTAACAACTGCACGAGAAAGAAGAGCGCAAAAATATTTTATCATGAATAGAGTCACCAATGGGCATATGACAGGGTGCTTAGAGACATACATTTATCATCAATTCTCCTCTTTGTCATCAGCATCTATTGCATCGTTTGTGGAGTAAATTTAATAATCAATTCTCCTCTTTGTCGTCGGCGTCTACTTCATCACTTGTGGTGTCTTCCGACCAAGGCCGTAGATTCTGCAGCGCGTGAAGAGAAGAGTTGCTCATGCACAGTGGGTCGGTGACGTCATAGAGAGTTTTGCCGCCGTCAGACTGCAGTGTCATCATAAGTCTTGTGGCCGCTTGCCTTTCTGCGTCTCTCTCTTCAGCAGTCTGCCGCCTAAATGTAGAGAAATGTAAGTGTGAGTGTACACATATGCCTGGTTCTTTGCTTGTTGTATGCGTATGAGAGAGAGAGAGAGAGAGAGAGAGAGAGAGAGAGAGAGAGAGAGAGAGAGAGAGAGAGAGAGAGAGAGAGAGAGCGAGAGCGAGAGAGAGAGGATTTAATGTGTGTTTGTTAGTTTGTTATTTTGAAATAAATGTTATTCAAATATATATCTTGATTTGTAGCATCAAAGGCAGAGAAATGTCTCATTGGACATCTAACTCTGGACATTCAAGAGATTAGATGTGTGAGATATACCTCCTGAATTATGTAATTCTATATTTATTGCAATCTTGAAGAAATCAGGAGCATTGGAATGCGATCAACATCGAACAATTAGTACAATGAGCAATATCACAAATATTTTGCTGAGAATTATCTTGCAAAGAGTTAGGAAGAAAATACAACCCGAAATATGAGAAGGACAATGTGGGTTTGTAGAAGGCAAGAGTACAGTAAATGGTTGTGTATATACTGAGAACAGGAATTGAACGTTTTATAGTAGTAAAGAAAGAACTTTATCTTTGCTTTATTGACAACACAAAGGCTTTCGATAAAGTGAGACATTTTGACATGATAAGGATGCTTGAAGATAATATACAAATTGATGGAAAAGACCTTAGACTTTGTAGACAACATAGACAACATCCTTAGACAACATACAACACAACCATAGACAACATACGTTGGAAACTACAAGCTGCCATCAGAATTAATAATGATGTAGGTCAATATCAGCCTATTAAAAGAGGTGTGAAACAGGGATGTGTAATGTCTCCAGATCTTTTTTCCCTGTACAGTGAAAATATTTTCAGAAATATAGAAGATATGGAAGGAATCAATAACATTAGATATGCAGATGATACAGTTTTGATTGCAGACAATGAAAAGGACTTGCGACATTTAGTAGATGCCGTTGTTGCACACAGTGAGCAACTAGGATTAGAATTGAATAGTAAGAAGACAAAGATTATGGTCGTCACTGGAAAGAAGGAAATACCACAATGTGATATACAAGTAAATGGGAATATTCGTAAACAAGTGAATCGGTACAGTTATCTCGGAACAGTCATAACATCTGATGGGAGATGCCTTGAAGAGATTACAACAAGAATTGCCAATGCGAAGGTAGCCTTTTGCAAGATGAAAAACATACTGACCACTAAAATGATATCTATTGAAACGAGAAAAAGAGTGTTGAAGTGCTACATACAACCTGTGCTTTTGTGTGGATGTGAAGCGAGGACAATGAGCAGTCAAGCTGAAAAACATCTGATGGCTGTGGAAATGTGGTTTCTGAGGAAAATGCAAAGAATACCATGGACAGACAGAGAAACCAATGAACAAGTACTTCAAGAAACAAATGAAGATCGTAAACTGATTAGAGACATTAGACGTAGATAGTCAACATTTTTTTGGGCATGTTATGAGAAGAAATGACTTAGAGAACTTGGTGACAACTGGCAAGATCGAACGGAAGAGACCAAGGGGAAGATCGAGAAGTAAATATCTGGATGGCTTGGCCACGTGGCATGGTCGAGACAGAAACACGGAGCTGATCCACGACTCTGGTGATCGAGTGAGATGGCAAAACATGACCGCCCACGCTTACCGGCATGGCACATGATGGATGGATGGATAACGGGATGCTGCGTAGATGCCTTTGTCATATTTATAAGTTTGGAAGACATAAAGCAGTTACAACAGTTTCCATAATTACAAAAGCAAAGGCTCCTATAATGTGACAGTAATAGAGCAGATTAGTGAAACAAGGAAACAAAGGATAAATGATAACAGTTAAATCTTAGACGGAATTAAGTGCTCATTTACCAACATTGTATTGTGTGACAGAAATGCAAAAAAAAAAAAAAAAAAAAAATCGCTTAAAAGTCGACAGGGTCGACTTCATTGCACCGGGTTTATCCCATATGGCTCGGTCTCTTTCCGCAGCACGGAAAGCGTCGCACAAAGCACGAACTCCGTAGCTTTTAGCGACGACCCACAGGAGTCTCCGAAACATTTAACTCGTAAACAGTGCGGCCCGGAATCGAACCCACAACCTTCGGAGCACGAGTCAAACGGCTTGACCACTTCACCACAGAGACTCCCCAGAGTCCCTCAGAGACAGATAAGCAAGTATATCACAATCCATATGATACCTTCAGAGAAACGTAATTTCAAGTGAAAATGTGTTTAAAAAAAAAGCGATTAAAAAGGAGAAGCAGAAGAAAGTACTTTAGCAGTAGCAGCAGCATCAGCAGCAACACTACTAGTAGTAGTAGTAGTAGTAGTAGTAGTAGTAGTAGTAGTAGTAGTAGTAGTAGTAATAGTAGTAGTAGTAGTAGTAGTAGTAGTAGTAGTAGTAGTAGTAATAGTAGCAGTGGTACTGGTAGTAATAGTAGCAGTATTAGTAGTAGTAGTAGCAGTAGTAGTAGTCGTAGCAGCAGCAGTAATAATAATAATAATAATAATAATAATATATAATATAATAATAGTAGTAGTAGTAGTAGTAGTAGTAGTAGTAGTAGTAGTAGTAGTAGTAGTAGTAGTACTTTATCTGTAATCCCGTATACTCTCGTGAGTAATATGACTTGCGCGAGAATCCGTAGCGGTTCTCTCCGCGTCGGTAACTTACGGGGTATATGAGCCGATCACTCAGAAAGCAATGGCAAACTGAGCGTAATCTTGCCAAGAAATCAACAATAAGCTGAAAGATGCTGATGTTGACAGCGATGTCCTATAAAGGATATGCTAACAACAACAAAAAAGTAGTAGCAGCAGCAGCAGCAGCAGAGGCGGCGGCCGCGGCGGCGGCGACATCGGCGGCTGCAGCAGTAGTAATAGTTTGACAAGGATGAGCGTTGAGTTTTATTATGTCTATGTTACACTGGTATTGATCAAACTGTACCGTGATAGTGATACAGGTCAATGCTACACTGTTTGGTAGCAGTAATACGTGACAATCTTATATTACATGAGAAACTCTACAAAGTCTCTAAAGTAGATTTGGCTGCCACACTTCACTGGTTGTGCTTTATAACTGCCTTTCAAACCGGGAGATATGAGACAGAGTTAAGAAAGAAAATAACGATATGGAATATATAGGTTTCTATGTTATTAACTTTCTAAAATAATTTTTTTAAAATTAAATATAAAAAGAATATTGATACTTAGTAGGTTTAAACAATGAGGGATGTTATTCAAGTATTTATCGGTTTGCCTTCCACCTGCTCTTTTCCCGTCAATTTTCCATCTGTCACTAAGTTTTCAAGTGTATTTCGCATTGTAATGTGCCCACAAATCTCTTGACTGTTTGCGTCTAATTTCCCTAATCAGTTGCACGGTCTTCATTTATCTTTTGCAGGATTTACTAATTAGTATTTATGTCCGCCAATGGTATCATCTGCATTTTTCTTATCCATTAGGAGTTTCTCCTATTCTTTAGGAAGAAGAAGAATGCCAGACATGTATGGTTAAATGACATCAATAACATCCAAAAGGAAGAGCATTATAGAAATGAATGTAAAGAGGCTACAAAAATAGTCAGACAGCAGAAGCGAGAATATATGAGTAATATAATCAAAGATATGGAAACTAATCACCAGAAAAATGAATCCAGAAAATTTTTTAAAGAACTGAAGTCAATGAAACGAGGGCACCAACAAAACACATATGGTTTAAAAGACAAAAATGGGAATATGATAAATACCAATGAGGAAATGTGCAACACATGGAAAGAATATTTTATTGAATTACTAAATTGTGAAGCTCCAAGTCACATTTTCCCACAGGAAGAGGTTCTAACATGCGAACCACAAATTGAAGAACCTACATTTGAAGAAATCCTATATGTAATCACACGACTTAAAAACAATAAGGCAACTGGGACTGATGGAATTGCTGCTGAATTTATAAAGGCAGGTGGCCATGCATTACATCTAAAGCTATACGAACTAATAATAAAAATCTGGAGGACAGAAGAATTACCCCATGACTGGAAAGAGTCATTATTGATACCTATCTTTAAGAAAGGAGACAAGTTCCAATGTGGAAATTATAGAGGAATATCACTACTGTCCACAAGCTATAAGATACTATCCGCAGTATTACTAAATAGACTAAAACCATATTCAGAAGACATATTAGGTGACTACCAGGCGGGTTTTAGACAAAACAGATCAACAATAGATCAGATATTTATCTTACGACAAATAGCCGAGAAACATTGGGAATATAAAAGAGATCTCTATAACATTTTTGTGGATTTTAAAAAGGCTTATGATAGTGTCCATAGGAATAGTCTATGGAATGCTATGCAGGAATTTGGAATACCAAGGAAGTTAATCAACATGACCAGACTATGCATGGAAGATACTTATAATATAGTAACATATAAAGGCAGGAAATCAGACCCCTTCCAAATAACATCTGGCTTGAAACAGGGTGATGCACTATCGCCGCTACTCTT